>QODF01000153.1:684615-741133 GCA_024372805.1 Oostethus manadensis
AGGTTAGGTATTTACTGTATAATATGCATAATAAGGTTAGGTATTTACTGTATAATATGCATAATAAGGTTAGGTATTTACTGTATAATATGCATAATAAGGTTAGGTATTTACTGTATAATATGCATAATAAGGTTAGGTATTTACTGTATAATATGCATAATAAGGTTAGGTATTTACTGTATAATATGCATAATAAGGTTAGGTATTTACTGTATAATATGCATAATAAGGTTAGGTATTTACTGTATAATATGCATAATAAGGTTAGGTATTTACTGTATAATATGCATAATAAGGTTAGGTATTTACTGTATAATATGCATAATAAGGTTAGGTATTTACTGTATAATATGCATAATAAGGTTAGGTATTTACTGTATAATATGTATAATAAGGTTAGGTATTGAGGTTCCTAATAACCATAATCTACTGCACCATGTGGTGATACAAAATAAATTCCCGCCTCAGGGTATGCTGGGTAGCTTGTGGTACTCTCAACATTTTGCAGTGTTGGTCACGTTCTTGCTTGATGGCAAAATATGCTGCAAAGGTCATCGCAGACGTACACAAGGAGCAGTGAACATTCTGTTCATGTCCAATGTTTTATTGTTCACACTTCATATTGTTGTCGCTGGACTACCCAGTATGCCTTGCGGGCGTTTGGAAAAAAGTTACAGGTTACGTTTAGTGCTTAGTTGTTGTTTATCACCCAGATAGTAGTCATAGTTATGTGATGCGTTAACTTGCTGTGTTTTCGTTTTGTTGCACCGTGAGCAAGTATGTCGTTCTGTTTGATGACAGCCTATATATAGACGGCCCCTCTGCCAATTTTCTTTGACCCACTGTGGCCCGCAAGTCCAAAAGTTTGCCCACCCCTGACCTAGACTAACGTGTGGCTGGTTTGTGCATTTGCAGCATAGTTTGTTTTTGCCCTTGAGCAGCATCGCAGCATGCATGCATCCCCGCTGTGTTTCTTTTTGGAGGATTTGTGTTCGGCGCGTTCGGGCGTTGCTGCCTGTCCCCGAATTCTTTGTACCTGTAGCTCTGGCCAGCTTGCGGGCTTTTTTCTCAGCCAGCGACGTGTTCTCGCAGAAGTTCTGACTGTCTCTGGAGTGACTGAAGCTGATGAACTTGACAGACACGGTGTATACGACGAGGTCGGACAGAGCGTCTGCCACCACCACCTTCTTCTTCTGCTCGCCGCATTGAGGAGGACAAGAGACAAGACAACAGCGGTTGCATCAGTACAAGCCTGACATCATCCTGCCTCCTCTCCGCTTGTTCAAGTCTGCAGTCTGACTCACTTTCTTCTTGGACGCTGTCTTTCTGGGAGACCAAAACTTTGCTTTGCTCTGTTGCTCCTCCTCTTCTTCCTCCTCTTCCTCTTCCTCCTCCTCCTCTCCGCTCTCGTCTGCTTCTGTCCCTCCCTCCATCTTAGCGCGAGGTTTTAGCTTTTTGTTCTTGATGAGGATCTTGTGCTTCAGGTCCTGCACGACACACACATGAATGCCAACGGAAGCGCACAAACACAGTGCCCTCCACGAGTCTTGCAACGAGAAGGTCAATCGCTTGAGTTTTTTCTGTAGACTGCAAACATTTGGGTTTGACGTCACGAGACCAGAAATCAACGTTTCAGCTTTCATTTCCAGGTTTTGACGTCTGGATTGGATGCCTATCTTAGAAGACAGTGGCGTTTGTTTGAGCCCACCCGTTTGTCATGTCAACAAAAGAATTGGACCACGTGACCGGCAGATTTCTTGCTTATTGCGTAATCAATAAATAGCACTGAGTTTCAGATCGGGCAGAATCGGGATTGCCTGTGTGGTCTGCTTTTAGAGGGGAAAGCAACATGAAAACCACAGAGCTGCTTATGGACAAAAAACAAGCAATTGCGAATCTGGGTGAGGAACTGGAAAATGACCCCAAGACTGCAGAGATGACTCATCCAAGAGGTCACAAAAGACCCCACAACAACGTCAAAAGACCTCACATGCATTAGTAAAGGTCAGTTGACCACAAGAAAGACACTGGGCAAAACTGCTGAGCAAAATAAAACATCTCTTAACGCTCGTCTCTTTTTGCCAGAAAACATCTTGATGATCCCCGAGACCTTTACGAAAATATTCGAGACAAGACAAAAGTGAACTTTTCGGAAGGTGTGTGTCCCATTACATCTGGCGTAAAAGTATTGCCACATTATAGAAAAAGAACGTCACAGCGACAGTACAATATGGTGGTGGTAGTGTGATGGTCTGGGCCTGTGTGGGTGCTTCAGGCCCCACTATCTGAGAAGCACCGGATTCAAGGAGCATCACTCTTGTCGTGTACTCGCAAGTGAATTCAGATAAAGCACTAAAATAACTTCAAACTTTCTAGTTGTCAAAAAAGTCAAAACAGCTTCTTTTGGACATAGAAGGCATTTCTTGGAGATGCTTTAATAAATCACGAGTTAAGCTCGCACTCGATGAAAATGCTTTCTCGCAATAAATTCCAAATGAGCAGCAAGAGGAGCTCTGGGGCGAGAAAGAACATTAAAGGCATCCATTCACAGACTAAAGCCCTTCATCCACCTCATCATCTGGCTATGTGCTACAGAGGTGTCTGCAAGCATCTGCCAGGCCACCTTCTATCACTGAACGGCTCTGTGCTTTCACAGGAGAAGTCAGGAGAAGTTCAAGGGGCTTGGAACTCTAAAAACTGTAGCGGAATTAAAGACTGTTTGAACATAAATCGTTCTGAGATGAAACAGGTTTGCAAATGGAGGAGAGCGTCATCATTTGTGCACTAGGAAAGGGTCTTCTGCAAACTCTTACAACAAAGTTGAAGAGTTGAAGTTAAGATGAATGTTTAGAAGAATTTTCCACATTGCTCAAAGTATTACGCAACGGACGGCATCGAGTGGGGCTTTGTGATGGGACGTTGCGTAAACCTCGTACCCTGATGCCATAAAGGGATAGTTCAGACTTTTTGACATGAAGTTGTCTGACATCCCCATCAGCAGCAGTGTAGTGCATCAACAGGCACCCGGTTCCAGGGCTCTAATTTAGGGAGTTGCGCAGCTTGGCGCGGGCTGCGTGGTGGTAATTTTGTCCGGCGTAACACAGTGCGTAGCCAATTTGGTAACCTTCGCTTGCGCCTCGCCTGTGCCTGGTCTACAAAATTAGAGCCCCTGGCTGGATTTTGGTAATGAGGAACGTCGTTCTGGTGAATTGCCGGGGCTACTTTAGTAAAGAGTTTGGCTTCTCAAAACAATACATTTGCAACACTAAAATGCCTCCTCAAAAAAATCAGATCTCACAATTGGCTCTGCGGTATTTCCTATCCCATTGTATTACTGCGGAACCCACGGAGCGTTTTGTGAGGTTTGTTTTTTTGAGGAGGTATTTTTATGATGCAAATGTGTGGACAGATATTGTTTTGAAAAGCCAAACTCCTTACTTAGGTCGCCCCAGCAACTAACAAGCTATGTTTCTCGTCACTGAAACACGACCAGAACTGATGCGCTCCACTGCTGATGGGGGTGTCATACAACTTCATTCAAAAAAATCCACACTATCCCTTTTTGAGCTGTGCTGGCTTTTAGCTCGTTGGCCAGTGCTGCTCGACTCAATCATTGGGGATTTATGAACGTAGGGTTGAAACCAGGCAGGTATAGGGTTGGTCTGCACATGTCACTTTGGTGCTGTGGGGTTTTGACCAGCAAGTGCATTGGATGTCAGCTTGTGTGGGTGGGAAATTGTATGTTGTGTAAACCTCACTCCCTGGTGTCTTAAGAGCTGCACAGGACAATGGCTTTTAGCTCGTTGGCAAGTGTTGCTCAACTCTCAATCAGTGGGAATTTGTGAATGCAGGTTTGAGCACCAGCAGGTCAAGGCCTGGTCTGCGTACGTTACACTTACATTTGGACTTGGGAGGTCTCCAGTGGTGGGGTGATCCAAGCGGACATTAAGTAGCTTGTCCCCCAGTATAGAGGTGAGGTAGAGGGCCATGACCTCCTGCTGCTCCTTAGAACAATGGTTCTCCAGTGACAGGATCACTGGGTAAACGGATACCTGGCGGAAATTAGAGAACTGTCAGTGCCATCTTGGTCTTTGAGCGCAAAACTTAATTACAATGAATTTGCTCAGTGGGGAGGCAAAGGGCAAACAATGACAAGACAACAGGGGTGCTAGTCAAGCAAAAAACACCCTGCTAAGCGTCATACCTCAAAGGCGTGCTGCTCCACTGTGGCGATGACGTCCTTGAACAATATCTTGGTTGTCAGAGTGTAACCGTGGTAGACTATAGGTTCCATACCTGGTCCATCCCAGCAGTCTATTTCCAGACATCGGCAGCCTTTCCGCAGAGCACTGTGGCACACACATGCACGTTCATACACTAAAGATGTGCATTGTTCGTATTCTTTCAAGCAGCTGGATTGGAGGGGTTTTGTGTGCGTCCTGTCCAGCCATTAGGGCAGATAGTATGTATCATCTAGATGTCCTTACATGCTAAACGGATTTGTTCTGTCACGGTCACATAGATTTTATTACACGCTTATTTTTATGCAAATTTGGGGTGGCTGGACCGGAGCAGGAGGGGATAGAGAAGAAGAGAAACGAGAAGACAAAGAGGAAGAGGAGGGGGACAAAACTGAGACAACAACACCAGCAACAACAATTGCAACAACAATAACAAAACAACAGAGACAAATCAGACTACATCATCACATCACGTCTATGACGGTCATAAAGCCCTTAATGGAAATAACATAATAACATAATCGCAATAACAGCCACAGTGATAATATTGCATTGAAACAGTGATACTTATTAATGGTAATAGTAGCAATGAGGATATTAACCTTAAAATTCAAATCAGGGAAAATTGACAATTGTTAGTCATTTTACTGCCGACATCACCAACCCGGTAGCAAAGCCTGCGTGAGAACACCATGGATAAATCAGAGGGTTATATTGGGAAGCACGGAAGTACCGTGAGTGCATATACGTATGCGTGAACAGGGATCCCTGTAGGTGTGCAAGCATGCATGCCCACAAGCCCACACGCAAGCATGCATGCCCTCCCACCCACACGCAAGCATGCATGCCCACAAGCCCACACGCATGCATGCTTGCGTGTGGATGGGAGGGTTCTAGCGAGTGGCTGTTCTAGCTGTAAGCCAAATGGGCAATTGCCCCTGCACGAGGTCAGGATATGTGTGTTGCTCACATGGTGTGGATAAAACCCAACAGGGCACAGAAGAAAAACCTCCATGGCAACGCTGCATTCACTTGTCACTCATTGAAAAACGTTTCTCCGCTTGCATCCAGCCCAGTCGATGTCACGCCCCCGAGATGCAACCCACTGTGATCGGCGGGCTTGTCAGCCCCACACAACCTGTGCCACTCGTATTGTGGCGTTGCTGTGAGCACTTCCTGCTTCCCCGTATCCTCTGCGGATCGTCTTGCAAACGTCTGTTTTATAACACCCCGAGTGAGACGGTCATGTTGTGTATTGACATCCTGCCATTCCGCTTCCGTAAAAAACATTTGAGAACTTTAATCTTACTCTTCTCATAAATAAACGCTTGCCTGTTCTTCACTTTCTTGTGAGGGCCACATCAGCGTTACATGTTCATGTAACGATGGGGGCCACATAACCTAGTCTTGCAGGCCACAGGTTTGAGACCCTGTATTAGCTATTGGTCCGCTCGGACGTGCCCTAGGCAGCTAGTCCAGTTAGCACAATGTGGTTTTCTGCTGAATAAAAAGAAGCTTTACCAGATATAAGCATCCAGGTGACTTTTGCCTACTAGTTGATCTCCCGTCAGGTAGGTGTTGTGCGAGGAGGAGATGAAGTAACTGGTGAGCGGCTGGTCCATGTCTTGGTACACTGACGTGTGGGCCTGGTCAAACAGACAGCAGTCTTTGGACTCCATGTAGCGAAGGAAGCCTTCAAACGTCATGCACTGACTTTGTATGGCTGAAAGAGCACGAGCAGGCAAGGTCATAATCAGATGTCCTTCACCGGATCTCCTTCCCATACTTGAGGCTATGTCATCGAGAACCCTGGCTGTACACTTTATACGTTTTGAAGGTGACAGTTTGTAAACATTTGGTAAAACTTCCTTTTAAATCCAAAAATGTTGGATGCCGGCAAATTTTCTGATTCCATTTACAAAAGGAAATTTACTGGAAGGATTGATTGTATTGATACCAAGGGTAGTATCAGAATCAGATCATCACCAGCAGTGAAGAGGTGGAGGTTTCCTTTTATGTTTATTGTGAAAAATATCATTTTTTAAAAGTTTGGTTTACTTATTCAGTTCAGTTCTTTATATAATTTCTTTTGGAGACCAAAAAAACCAACCGTCCGTCCATCCGTCCGTCCACCCGTCCATTCATTCGTCTGTCCATCCGTCCATCCATCCGTCTATCCATCCATCAGTCCGTCCATCCGTCCGCCCATCCGTCCGTCCATTCATTCGTCTGTCCATCAGTCCGTCCATCCGTCCGTCCATCCATCCGTCTATCCATCCGTCCGTCCATTCATCCGTCTATCCATCAGTCCGTCCATCCATCCGTCTATCCATCCGTCCGTCCATTCATTCGTCTGTCCATCCGTCCGTCCACCCGTCCGTCCATCCATCCGTCCGTCCATCCATCCGTCCGTCCATCCGTCCATCCATCCATCCGTCTATCCATCCGTCCGTCCATCTGTCCATCCATCCATCCATCACAATTGAGTTAATTTTGCTCAGTCGTATGGCTCCAGCAGACCCGCGACCCTCATGAGGACAAGCCGCATAGAAAATGAATGAATGAATATTAAATATCATAGAATGAGGGAATAATGATATTCCTTTGTTGGTAGCTACATTGATCTACTGTATATAGGTGGTCTTTGCGTTACAAGGAAGTTCTGTTCGAGTTTTAGTATAAGTCGGACCTTATATCGAAGCGATACCTTAATTAAGGACTTGTAATTTTCCCGCATTTAGTTCATTATCTTCAATGCTTCCAAATTAGTCTCGCAAACGATATTTCAATTTGAACATCTTCATGTACCAAGACGAGTGATACACAATTACAGGGACTCTGGAGTCCGAGGCACTTCGGGTCAGATGTGCTTTTACCTAGTCGAACCCCCTGGGGGGGGCCCTCCTGACGTTTACGTGTTACTCAGAGGTCTTAGCTGGTTGGTGCCGGCCAGTCCTAAGCGTGCCAAAGGTTGTGATGTACGCTGAAGGCCAGAAGCAAGAGCCAGGTAGACAGTCTGCTCTGGTCACACTATTTTACATACATGTGAATATTGTGTTTTATACTATGTGTATTTTCACAGCATGTACTGTATACAGTACATGCAGACCTGATCAAAATCTTAAGACCAGTTGAAATTGCTTTGCACATTTGGATCTTAATGAAGTTTTAAGTAGAGCTACAAAATGCAAAACCAAAAAGCACTTTGAAAAAGTCATTTATTGAAAACAACAATTCAAGTGAAACAGGCTGTCTGTTGATCAGCTGATCAAAAGTTTAAGACCATTGCTGAAAAAATGACAAAAAGAACTCTCCAAACCAGAAGACAAAATGTTTCTCAGTAGGACTCAGTGATGAGTAGCTCCACCATTCTTGCTCATCACGTCCAAAAATGGTTTGGGAATGCTTGATGCGAGTGTTTCCAGGAAGCTCGTGGGAAAATTGCTCCAAGTGGTGAAGATGGCTTCACAAAGCGTATCAACTGTCTGGAACCGATGGCTGTTTTTATAAACTTCCCTTGCCATCCATCCCCAAATGTTCTCTATAAGGGGAACATGCAGGATGGTCCAAAAGAGTGATGCATTGTGAACTGCGGCGTTGTCCTGTTGAAAAAGCCAGCGGTTACCACACAGACGAGGGCCCTCAGCCGTGAGGGATGCCTGCTGCAACATCTGCACATAACCAGACACTTTTCCAGGGAGCATCAAACACGGGACATTGAAAGGTGGAAAAAAGTTGTATTCTCTGATGAGAAAAAAGGTAACCTTGACGGTCCAGATGGCTTCCAAGGAGATGTTATCTACCCGGCACGGTGGAGGGGGGTCCATCATGATCTGGGGTGCTGTTCCATTCAGTGGAGCACTGGAGCTTCTGGTACGGCGCCCGGTTACGTGCAGATGCTGCAGCGGGCGTTCCTCATGACCGAGGGCCCTCGTGCCAAATGTGCAACTGGTCTTACCATTTTGATCAGGCACTATAAAATACGTCTATTTTCCCGGTGGTTGTCATGCAGGCCTTTCTACCGTCTTCAAATATTGTCCCAGTCTAGTTTAGGAAGGATAACCGGTTCTCCCCCCAAGATCTCTTTGTAACAGCACACAGAAACCATGACCTCTCAAGCATTGCTTGGCATTCAATCATTTTCTCCCTAATGATGGTCTCAACAGTTGATCTGCCGGGAGCGGCCAATATTGGCAAGCGTCACGATTTCCTGTTCTTCGGCACTCACTTTTTTGGCAGTGTAAAAAGTTGACTAACAGGCGATGTTGTCTAGCGGCACACGGTTCTTCTGCAGGAGCACGCTGCAGCTACTTCACAAGCGAGTCTTTGTGTTTACAACCCAAAATCTCGTTTAATTCATCGCACCACGGAGCGCCGTCCGCTCCCAACCACCTGCTTTGTTGTATGAACACCGTACATTGTTACACCGCTAACACGGATGCTTTTTCACTGCCCAAAACCTGATTACCATCATGATGTATCTCCAAATCATTGATGAGCTCGCAACAAGTCAAAGTATCGTGGAGTATCGCCGAACCCTAACGTATGTCCACAAACCCTAGAACATATTGTGATCCGTGGAGTGTCAACATGTGCTTCACAGAAAATGACATCAAAGTCAATCCCCTCCCCGAGGCGATACCTGATACCAGCCTCTAGACGTGTCCCGAAGGTGCTCGTTGCTCACCTGTCTCCTCAATTTCATATTTCTCGATCAAACGTTCCGCTGTGCCCTCGTTGGCATTCACCTCCAGCTGCTCCTTTTGGAGGAACCGGAGTAGGGAGCAGGCTGGTAGCACAGGCTGGCCTGAGGCATAACTTTGAAAGAGGTTCTGGATTTCTCCTCTCCTGGTGGACGGGGCCTTGCTTTTCTTCATTGTCATCTGCAAGCCACCATTTGTACGTACAGCACATGTTTTATTTTCTTGCAGTTCACAACCTTTGAGCGGACTCCAACAAATATTTTCGGTGATCTTCATTATTATTTCCATGAGTTTGTTTGTAGTTACTGTAGCTGATGCAGCTTTGCCAAGCTTATTAAAACAAACGGGCATATTAGTGGCGAGTAACTAAGCAGTTTATACTTGGAATGTGTTTCATTACAGGAAAGTTCAACAAATGCATTGAAGTCCATGCATCCAAACAACCTGAATGGTCTAACATCCTGCAATTTCCCAGCTAGAAAACTCCCTGTAAAGGACTTTCCTCCGTTGATATCAAATGGGAATACATAAAATATAATAGCAGGCTTTTTAGGTGGAATAGGTGGGTCCCATTACGTGACGCATCTTTTCAACCTTGCGTGGAAGTCGGGAACAGTACCTACGCATTTTCAAGAAGGTGACTGGAGGGAGATCACACTCCTCAGCCTCTCTGGGACTGTTAGTCTAACCTCGGCTGCAGGAGGTGCAATGTGGTTTTCGTTTTCGTCCCGGTCGCGGACCAGCTCTGGACCACAACTGTCATGGACAGAATTCCAAGTATTAAGGGAGTACAGTTTGGGAGTCTTAGAATCTTGGTCCTGATGGCCTCATCGGGTTGTGACTTCAGCTTTTACTGGGGCGGTTTTTGCGTGAAGCTTCTGGGAGGCGACTCAGCACCTCCAAACCCAAGGCCATTGTTCTCAGTTTTCAGGATTGGGGGTGAAGTCCTGCTCCAAGTGGAGGACTTCAAGTATCTCGAGGTCTTGTTCACGAGTGAGGCAAGGTTGGAGCGTAAGGTCGACAGGCGGATCGGTGCATCGTCTGCAGTGATGCGGTCGCTGTACCAGACTGTTGTGGTAAAGAGAGCTGAGCCGGAAGGCAGAGCTCTCAATTTACGGGTCGATCTATGTTCTCACCCTCACTTATGGGTCATGACCAAAAGAACAAGGTAGCCGAAACAAGTGGCGGAAATGAGTTTTCTCCCTAAGGTGCCTGGACTCACCCTAAGAGGAGGGTGGCTGGACTTCACATCAAGAGGAGCCAGTTGAGGTGGCTCGGGCATCTAGTCCCAATGCCACTGGGATACCTCCCTGGTGATGTGTTCTGGGCATTCCCAACCAGGAGAAGGACCCAGGGCAGAACTAGGACATTACTAGGGAGTATGATTAACAGCTGCCTGGGAACGCCTTGGGGTCCTCCCAGTCCAACCGCAAAAGGTGACTGGGGACCAGGAAGTCTGGACTTCCCTACTGAGACTGCTGTCCCCGCTTGGTTTAGGCAGTTTCCAAAGTATCCTAATATTAGGATACTTTATATATCCTAGTATTTAGCATCCATTAGCTTATCTAGGGTGAAGAGGGTATCCTGAAGCCTATCCCTGACTTTTGGGCCAGAGGCGGGGTATACCCTGGACTGGCTGCCAGTCAACCCCTGCGCACATACTGTATAGACAACCAACCATTTACCCTCACGACAATTTCAAGTCGACAATTAACTTAACATGCATATTTTTGGAATGTGGGAGTCGGAGTACCCGGCAAAAACCCACGCATGGGGGAGAACATGCAAACTCCAAACAGAGATGCCCAGCAGGCATTCAAACCCAGACCTTCCACATCTCCTACACGGCCAACATGCTAACCACCAGGCCATTTAGCAGGGGTATTTGATCATATGTAAACGATACCCCCCCAACACTTAAATGTTCTCCAGTGTATTATTTTTTGCATTTTGCTGACTTGTGTTCGTCATAAAGAGGTGCTTTTCAAAAACCACATCAATGATCCGTACCTGCAGCAGTCCCTTGGCTTGAATGAACAAGCTTAGGCGTTATGGACATCCTTGTTCCTTCCGAAAACTAAAGATGAACCAAAATATCTATTTTCATCTTCATAACCTGCGCTGTGCAGGCGTAAAACAGTGAAGCGCACCTTTTTTTGCTGCTGGTTACATACCTCATTCCACATGCAAAAGGTGCTAATTGTATGCTACCACTCGGCTCTGTGCACATTTCTACGGATTTTTGTTTTAAAAAGCCGTCAGCTACCCCTGTGGCCGACGCACTAACTTTTATGACATCACTTATGATGTTGTTTTAAAGATGTCTACATCGCGTCAAAGGCGTAGTTCTTAAGACGCGTACCCGAGTCAAACTTCCACGCATGACAATCTGGCCCGTCTGATTCATCAGGGGGTGTCATCACCAGGAACGCACATCCTAGTCCATACGGCCAAAGATACATTTAATCCCAAAAGAGGACTTCTGATCATTGAAAAATAATGGAGATTTCATACAGCTCAGGATGGCAAAAACAAACCCAATAACAACAGCAATCAAATATATCTTGCTTCCGGCTCAAATATTCATGGTTTGATTTGGGGAGCTGCAGCTGTCATGGGTGGCAACATTTTCTGAGCACACAAGATTGGTGGGCGTTTGTTTTCCACGCCGCTTAATCCTCATTAGCGGGCCTACGCTGGAGCCTATCCCAGATGGCTTTGGGCGGGAGGCAGGGTACACACTGGACATAGACAAACTACCAGGGGTGGCCGGAGCAAACCCACACATGCATGGAGAACATGCAAACTCCATATAGAAACAACAACAACCCATTTTATTCGTAATGCCCTTTTATCCAAAGCTCTCCAACGTTACAAAGAACTTCATAAAATAATAACTTCTAACCTGAACCTGTAAAGACGGCGACGGGCGATAGATGGTCAGAGGTGTCCCAAGTGTGGCCTCGTTTTTTTGACCCTCGCAATATTGTACAAATAAATTCAACCAATTATTGATGAGATATGATTAGATGTTAAACTAGAACGGTAAATCACGTGATGATAATTTACACAAATGTGATAACACAAGTCAAATGTAAAGTATCCCCGTACCGCTTTCTTGAAAATCTCTACATGTTTATGCTTCACCAATTATGTTTTTTGTCAAGCGTTGAAATTTCACACTTTGTTCAGCAGTTCTTGAATGCACCATGGTTGTGTGCTGGGACTCGCTAAACCGTGACTTCAGTTCCAATTGGTCTGCAGTCATCTTACATTAAACCAGCGGTTTTCAAACTGGTGGGTGCGCCCCCTAGGGGTGCCCGGCATTATGACAGGGTGAGCGCCAGGCTACCACGAACACTTTTTATTTTTATCGGCCGGGGGAGCTGAAAATCATGGTATCTCTAAAAGGGGGGCGCTGCAAAAAACGTTTGGGGACCACTGCATTAAGCCATGGTATGGTCCATACCTCGATATTTGGACCCCAGTTTCAGTACCCTTTTGTGTGCGTAAAGTCGACAACTTTTTTCCCCCACAAAATTCTGTATTATTTATTATCGTTACTAAATTTGTTTATGGGTAATTCTCCAATAAATTATCCGTCCAATGGATGAGAGAACGGTGGGGTTCAGGGGCTTTGGGGGGGTAGTATAAAATAGACTTCCCCATGGACTCATCGATGACTCGTGTTTTTTAACCTTTACGGTACAGCATGCCTGTCAACCCTCCGGTTATGTCTGAAAAGTCCAAACTATCATATCATGACCGTGGCATGGCGCAGCACGGAGCAACTTCGGTGACGCAGGGGCGGGGCTCATGACAGGCCGCATATCACATGATTCAGTCAAAAAGATGGATGGACATAAGGTCATCCATCCATCCATCTCCTATGCCGCTTATCCTCATTAGGGTCACGGGTATGCTGGAGACCATCCCAGCTGGCTTCAGGCGGGAGGCGGGGTACACCGAGGACTGGTCGCCAGTTAATCGCAGGGCAGACAAACAAACACACACAAAAACAAGAATTACCATTTTTTCCCAGGAAATTTCCCGTATTTTCCATCCATCTATCTTCTTCTGCTTATCTGGCGTCGGGTCGCGCGGTCAGCAACCTAAGCAGTGAGGCCCGAATTCCCTCTTCCCAGATACTTTGTCCTGCTCCTCCAGGCGGATCCTGAGGTGTTCCCAGGCCAGTCAAGCGACATAGTCTCTCCAACGTGTCCTAGGGCTTCCCCAAGGCCCAGGACGTAGGATGTTCCCTGAAAACCTCCACAGGTACTTAATCTCCTCCATTCGGAGCAGAATCTCATCCAAAAAGGTGTCGTAGGTCTTCTTCAGCTTGACAGCATCCCTCGCCACTGGTCCACCAATGGGCCCACTCAAACTCCCACGACATAACTACAAAATCAATCATCGAACTGCGGCTCAGATGTCCTGGTGCTAAGAGCACATGTAAAAAACTTATGCTTGAAGACAATCTTTGACAAGCAGATGTCTAATAAAAAAAGCACCACTCAGGTTTAGATCAGGGGGCCGTTTTTTTACCAACCACGCCTCTGCAGGTCTCACTGTTGCTCCAAACTTGAGCGTCTCCCAGCAGAACAATGGAATTCCCTGAGGGATCACTATCAAGTACTTCGTCGGAGTACTCCTAAAAGAGCAGGTATGCTGAAGTTGCGGTTTGGCGCAGTCCAAGCCCCTCTCAAGAGGGCTGGTTTTGGTTTCATAGGCCTTGCTCAGTGTGGAGAGGTCAGTATGACTATATCTACCCAGAACCTCTTCACCTCACGCACCAGCTCAGGCCAGAGAGGTGACATTCCAAGTGCAGAGAGCTTCTGCAGCTAAGGATCAGACCAACAAAGTTCCCACCTTCGGCCGCCACCCAGCTCGCTCGGTACCCGAAACCTTTGGCTACTCCCGCCAGTGGTGACCCATGTTACCTCTTCAGGCTCCGCCCAACCAGGTCCCGATATACTGTAACTGTTCCGGCTATCCCATTTGTAAAAGTGTTGTGGATTTGTGACGATTAAGAAATAGTTTTCAGTGCTTGTAGACTTACCATGCATGCTGGTCAGCCTCCCAAACGCATCTCTGAAAGTCTTCTACGTCAAGTAAGAATTGCTGCATCTTTTCTGAAGGATGATGAGCTCCCCCCATGATGATGATTGAGCTTCTTCTAAGAGTTCCCTCGTCCATCTCTTCTCAGTTGTTGTCACGGGGTTTCTGTCGCTAAGAGACCAGAACGACATTTCTCCATCATTTGTGGGTATGTGGCTTTCACATCCTCCACATTCATGCAGGTGTCCAAACTTACACTTTTGAAGGATGAGGGGAGACATTTAGAAGGTCAATGTAATACATGCCCGGCCATCCTAACAAAACATCCACATAATATCTCATAGACAATGAATTACCGTAATATCCGATGTATAAGTCACTACTTTTTGCTTAAACTTTCAACCCTGCGTCGACGTTGTCATCTCGTGACATCTCGTTTACTTCAGGACCACTACCACGTATTGCAGCACTCACAAGTCGGTGAGGAAGAGGTTGCTCTGTGTTTGGCAGGAACCGATCATGAGCTACATGGGGACGCACAACGAGCTGGTACCAATCGGAAATCGCAGGTCATCAACAGTCCACGTAACAGTCTGACTCACTTTGTCATTAAAGGGAGAGAGCTAAAATCATCACGCAGCAACTTGACATGCAAGAGCAGCCTGGCCAACCCTGTAAAAGAGACGCCCTGCTTCCCATCATGCTTTGTGGCGTGTTTTCTCTCTAGATTTAGTGGGGGTTTTAACATGCCAAGAGACATTAATAAACAAGCTGCAAACACAGTTTGGACGCCCCTGCACGAACGTAAGTGGTGACGGCTTCAGCTACACTCAATTGGGAATGTCCGGGTACTCGCCACCTGCATGTTACTTGATCGCTGTGGTGCCTCTTGAGCTTACCGTGACCATGCAAAAATGCAGCCTTATATCTTTGCATTTGGGTAGCATAAAAGCGCTAAGTGTCTGCCAATGCAAATGTTAGTGAAAATGGCTACGAATGCTGCTATGCTAATGTTGGGGTGCTAGCAGTGCTAACATGCTAACTGGCATGATAGCGCTGCGTACGTGTCCTGATCGAGCTCTGCTTCGAGACTTTGGAATGGTTTAAATTGGTCGGGAAGTGTGCGAATGGTTTGAAACATGCCACATGAATTTTCAAAGCGAAAAATGTTGTGACATTTTTGGATTTTTGGAAAATCTGCCAACTTTTTGAAAAATCTGCAACGGCCACATGAGCTGAAAGATTAATGCGTGAATGGTGTGAATCCGTTAAAATGTATATATTTTGGAGATTTTGAGATTAAAAGTTGTAATTTTAGGGGAACAAATGTGTAATTTCACGTGTAAAAAGTTGTAATAATACTTTTGACCCAGGCCAAAGATCACAGAATCATATGAAAATGACATTGTACCGTTACAAGAAAAAGCTGCTTATCACGAGAGTCAAGTTGTAACTTATCGAGAATGAAAGTCCTAACTTGGCGTAACAGGCATTGCCTGAGACGGCTATAAACACAGGGGACTTGTGTGACCTTTGGCCTGGGTCCAAGGTCATTTTACCACTTTTTTCCTCGTAAAATGACAATGTTTTTCCGTAAAATTACAACAAATCTCATATATTTATATACATTTTAATGTGGGCCCAATACTCTGGGGCAGAAAAATGGAGGAGGAATTATCGGAGAAAAAATGGCGAAGCACTTCCTGAATCTCTTCTTCTCTCACATATTGGCTCTAAACAAGCATGAATGCCCTCTGATGCCACCTCAAATAATTTCAGCATTCCGTCTTGGAGTGCACCCGGGAGTTAGCATAAAATTATCTTTGATAACAATGTGAGACTATCCCACATTGTACCGCGCAGGCTTTGTCAGTTCAGACTAGATAGGATGAAAGGCTCACATGGGCGGTTCCACCCGAATGAGTGATTAGCTGGCTTAGGTCTCACTCCGTTGTACTTTAAGGATCGTCCAGATTTGCTTCACAAAAGAGTGAAATCATTCTTGTTTGGATCCGGCACCATCCCGTCAGACTAGAGCTGTCCTATCTGGTCTTTGAGCATGAGAGCCTGCGCAGTCTTTCCCTCGATGAAGAAAGTACAACAAGATATTTATACTTTTTTTACTTACCCATGATGCACCGCCACAGTCTACACTCCATGACGTCGCCTTCCAGGTCTTCTTCCCCACACATCATCATATGAAAGAAACGCACGTTGCAGAAGAGTCTAGGGTTTCGGTTGGATGACTAAACCCTCAAAGGCAACGTCACCCATCCCCTACGATCCCTTCCGTGCGGATGAGTTGTTTTGTTGGTGTGGATGCTGTGGGTGGGAAACAAATGACATCATGAGCTGACTTTTTAAGCGAGCTGAAAGGGAAGACCCCTCAGTGGTTGGTTACCGTAGCGACAACCCACTTCTGCGCTGTAGGCAAACTGAAGGAACAGTTTATGTTGACGTGCCGCATTGAATGCAATATCGCAACAGACTTAGTATCGGTGTTTTTGGTTTGCCTCGGTTCGCGTACGTTCTACCCAACACGACGCGCGTCTTGTCATGCATGCATTGGCAAAACAATGCATATCGTCATGTGTCGCACTTCATTACTGTAGTCACCTCGGTTTTCCTCGCCCGGGCTGTCACAGAGACGTTTTCCTTCTTTGTTGCTGCTACCGAAACTGCCGCGTGGATGTTCAGGGCTTTTTTCCTCTGTCGCTTTTTGTTCTTGTTCCTGCACACCGGGAGCACCTCCACATGTTTTTCATTATTAACATTTAACATTTTGTTTTGCACACCGCGCTTCTGTCTCTGCATCCTGGGGGTCAACCGCTCGACAGCCACCCACAGATTCTTGACACATGTAACTGTGTTCTTAATGGTTTTTTTTCTTTCATCACAAAACGTCCTTGCTAGCATCCTACTCCTGCAGGAAGCGGAAGTCAACTCCGTTGCCCGTCTATGATGTCATCAGAGGAGTGACTTTGTTGTTCTTTGCTAACTAACCATTAACTAACCAATAGTTTTACAAGCATTATAGGGTTACTTTTATCTCAGTTGAAGATGCGTTGTTGACAAAGACACACATTTTACATTTATTAAGTCTGCTGGGATAGGCTCCAGCATCCCAGTGACCCTAATGAGGATAAGCGGTATAGAAAATGAATGAATGAATGAACCCAGTAGAGTTTTTTTTTACCTTTTTTAACAAATTACTGGCACTTTCAACTTTCTATCTTTTCGTGGGACATGGATATGACACTGCAACTTTCTTGGCAGCGGATGCTGCAGCTCCGTCATGATACTGGCAATCTTCTCATAGCGTAGAACATCTTTATGTAGAGCAACAATTCAAATGTTTCTACATCCTCAGAGTTCTTTGCCACGAGGTGCCATGTTGAACTCTCGGCGAGAGTGATGACACCAAATTGCAACACACCCGCTCCCCATTAACACCTAAGACCTCATAACGCTAACGAGTCACAGTTTGTTGAGTGTTGAACTGTCATGAAATGTTTGTAGAAATGTGAGCCCTCTGAGAACTCACCGAGGAACCGCAATTATTCAGCACACTTTACTTTCCCATTTTGGGTTTTTTTTTGCAGCTGTGATCAAAAGAGAAGCAGAGACCTGAGGTGAGAAAAACTGCTGGCTTCAAGAAAAACCTCATGGCAAAGAGGAAGGTGATCTCCGTGTTGAAAATTGATTCGGTTAGTCGGACCATCCGTCCCTCCATTTTCTATACCGCTTGTCGTTCGGGTTGTGGGTAACTGGGACCGGTTACAGCTGACTCTGGGCGAGAGTTGGGGAACATCCAGGACTGGTCACCAGCCAATCATAGGGCACATATAGACACACATTCACACTTACATTCACACCTATGGAGAATTTAGACTGGGAGAATTGGGATGTGGGAGGAAGCCGGCGTGCCCGGAGAAAACCCACGCATGCACCGGGAGAACATGCATGCTCCACACAGAAATGTGTAACGTGGAATGCAAATTTCTTCATGAAAAAATGTATATATTGATGGAATGCTACCTTTTTAAACTACCCATTGCTTGAATTTGTTCAATAAATGCACAAGTTCAATGTTGTCTTATCAACTGGTCAATTCCACAACTTCATGTAGCTTTTCAGAACAGATTGAGGATTCCTGAACATTTGGGATTCAGCGCTCATGGCCCCCATATTTGCAGATTTTCAGGGGTTTTTCTCTCCAAAAATAGGTTGTTGTTTTCTCATCATTGGAACATCTCATCCATACATTGGAAATAGAGATGTCCCGATCCCATCTTCTAAAATGGCATTGGCTGCCGAGCCGCTGTATTTTGAAGAGTGGATCCAAATCTTCAGTTATGGGTCATGACCGAAAGAACGAGATCCCGGATACAAGCGGCGGAAATGAGTTTCCTTCGTAGGGTGGCTGGACTCACCCTAAGAGATAGGATGAGGAGCTCGGCCATCCGGGAGGAGCTCAGAGTAGAGCCGCTGCTCCTTCACATGGAGAGGAGCCAGTTGAGGTGGCTCGGGCATCTAGTCCGGATGCCTCCCGGGCGCCTCCCTGGTGAACCCCCTGGTGAGGTGTTTTGAGCATGCCCAGCCGGGAGAAGACCCCAGGGAAGACCTAGGACACGCTGGAGGGACTATGTCTCACAGCTGGCCTGGGAACACCTTGGTGTCCTCCCGAGGGAGCTGGAAGAGGTCGCTGGGGACCGGGAAGTCTGGACTTCCCTACCGAAGCTGCTGCCCCCGCGACCCGGACCCGGATAAGTGGAGAAAACTGAATGCCATTCCGGAAAACTGAATGGAATGGAATTGTGTTTTTTCTTCAAATATATGTATGTTACATATCTTGCGTTACAATGGGAGTGTTCAAAGTGCAGTGCGAGTAATTTATTCACTTGTATTCTACAAATACAAATTAACAAAAAACTTTCAAGGAAACGGCCAAAATTGCAAAATGAGCAGTAATTTTAGGAAAAAAGAAAATGGAAATATTAGGAGAAAAAAGATGTGATTTATGGAAAGTTAGCTTGCAGAAAAGGTCGTAATATTAGGAGAATAAAGTCAAAATATTACAGGAATGTAGTCAGAATTGTAGGAAAAGTTGAAAAATTTGGAAAATTCAAAAAAACAGTAGTAATAGAAAAGAATTGCTGTAATTTATGAGTAGAAAGTCAAAATATTAAGAGAAAAGTCCCAATTGTACGAGAATAAACCTGTGATATTATGAGTAAAAATAGCATTTTAGTAACAGAATTAATTTTTCAAACGTTGCATTATACAGTATATACGTATTTTGGAATATTAGGTTGGGGGAAAATTAATTAATTTGTGAATTGTGTGGGAATAAAATCCTAACAATACAATTTAATGTATAATTTTAGTTTTATAATGTAGAATGTTTTTTGCTGACATTTCAAAGTAAAGCAGGACAGGAATGACAGTGTTAAAAATAACATTCCAAGTATAAAACCTTCTCAGCACTTCCATCCCTCCGATTGGGAGACGTATTAGCTTCTAAAATCGTTGGTTGTATTGGCCTCTCCAAAACTGGGATGAAAATATGTTCCCGGCTGCTGCCGTACTGTGTGGTACAAATCAACATCGTGGTTCAAATGAAAGCTGGTCCCTGAAGGCCGTCAGAGGTCGATTCTTGGTATTTCTTTAAAGGTCAGAATTCCAGAATTCCCTGAATAGTCAGCACGGCGTGATTAAAATGTTATATTGTATGAGTGCCCTCTGAGAGCGGGCTGTCGAGCGCTTGCAGGCTGCGCCGATCAGCTCGCCCAGCAGTCTTTGCCGCAGCGTGACCGACGTTTAGCAGCACCGTTTCCACCGAAGAAAGTCCACGCTTAATAAATCTCAAAGCTAAGCAAAAGATGTCAGCGGAGCTCAAACAACAGACGACCGCTCGTGTGTGTTGTTTCGGCGTGCAGGACGCGAACTTCCTCCGCGGTTGTCGGTCAATCGGAATGTCATTTGCTGGGAAATCACTGGTGCACAACGCCGGTCAGAGTCCTCGCCTTGCACCGGGCCCAAATGGCTCCGCTCCAAGCCTGTGGCAAACACTGGCCGTGCACGTTTGATGTGATCATTCCCAGCCGGTGAGCACGAAGGCCGGGGTCCGCATCAGTGCACCGTCGCCCGGCAGCTTGGAGGCGGGGACGCCGGATAAGCATCGGCAGTCTGTACGTGTGTTTACAAAAGCACAGGAGGAGTTTGGTAGTTCCCGCCGGAATCAGACCGCGTCACGTTTGGACCTACAGACACATGTGAGTTATTAGCGTCAGTAAAAGCGTCTGCAGCTTTTTCCGTTGGACCCGGCGGAAAAGGTCAGGCCATGTTTGCGGATGGTAACGAGCTCATTTGTGACTTACACGGCTCATCGGCGCTGCGAGTCAGACGCGGAGCCGAAGGACAGCAGCTATGGGTGGGTAAGCGGCGCGCGTGGCAGGAGCACGGCGCCGGCGCGGATGCATGCTTGCTGATGCATGCTTGCTGATGCATGCTTGGTGATGCATGCTTGGTGATGCATGCTTGCTGAGCGCTTATCCACAGGTCAAAACGGCATCCTTTCTGTCTCTGGGTGCCCTGAAACCCAAACTCTGAAAACGCCGTCCTAATATTTGAGTATTTTCAGTGGCATGCCTCACCGCCGTTGCAATTTTCTTGTCTTGCACAAAATGACACACGTGTAATTCCACTTTGTCGTGAGTCTAGATGAGCACTGGAAAGCGGAAGACAGCGGAAGACGTACGTCTTCGTCTGTCAATATTCTCATTCATCCTCGCCGTTGTCTTCTCAGGGCATTCAATCGATCGCAACTTCTTCTTCTATGTTCACGGCGCCACATTGTTTTCACCCCGTGATCCGTTCCCGTCTGGATGCAACTTTTTACTAATCCGGGACAGTGTGGATGCCAATCTTTTTGCACTAGATTCTCAGAAAACAAACAAGACATGACATGCACACTCTTATCGCTGTGCAACTGGGCAATTAGTTGAAAGGGGTGTGTTTGTCTTTGAAAGCCTGAGGAAAGTGGGTTGTTCAAGACCTTGTGCAAAAGAACAGCATACTTTGATTAAAAAGTGGATCTGAGGGAGGAAAACTGTTCAACTAAAATGATCTCCAATGCCTTAAAACGGAGAGCAAAACCAGAGACAGGTGGCAGAAAACGGGAGACAACTACCAAAATGGATGGAAGAATAGGCAGAAAGGCAAAGGCTCAGCCAATGATCAGCCCCAGGATGATCAAAACCGTCTACAGTTACCTGTAAGTTCTGTGAAAGAAGACATCTGTTTGATGCTAATCTATTTACAAGAATACCCCGCAAAGTCTCTCTGTTAAAAGAAAAAGAATTTTTTTTCAACCCGCCTAAAAAATAAATAAATCTCAGGAACATTCCCGTGTGGACAGGAATGAATGTTCTCGTGCAAGCGGTAGCAGTTATAGCTTCTGTGGAGTCCTGGTTGATGCCTCCTTCCTCTGACCATTTCTTGTGGGACACTAGCTATCCATAACACGTTTGAGACTGTTTGGCTTTATCTGCCTTATGTGAACAGTCCTGGAAAAGCTGGTATCACGCTGTAGAGAGCACCAAATAAGCGCCAAGAACACCACCCCCTTTATCGGCGCCCCTCAACAATTGTCCATGTTTTCCAGATCTCAAACCGCCACTGCATGCTGGTCACTTGTTTTCCTAACTCTTTCAGGAAGAAATGTTTTATGTCTCATGTAATTTCTCTGTGGTAACAATGCTTCTACCATAACAAAGAGGTTCCAAAAACTATTTTTGCAGCGCCCCCTTTTGGAGATAAAATGGTTTTCAGTGCCCCACCTGCCCGAAAAATATGGTAATAATAAAAAGTGTTCGTGGTAGCCCAGAGCTCATGGAAAGTCCATGGAAAATGGTCACAGCACTCGGAAAAATATGCATGAAGATTTTCCAACAAGTCCCACAAAATTTCAAAGACTGATCCAGACAATTCCGGATTCTGTGATCCAGAATATGAAAAAATAGGGGACCTTTGGAATTTTCATCATAGGAAGACAACGACCAAAAGCTATGGAGCTAGATCCAGAAAAAAAAACGCCATCACGTGGACCAAATGAAAAGCTGTGAGAACAGAAATGAGAATCTAGATCAGGGGTGGGCAAACTTTTTGATTCCCGGGCCACACTGGGTTAAAAGAATTTGGCGGAGCGGCCGTCTGGCATCAAACAGAACGACATACTTGCTCACGGTGCAACAAAATTGAAGCAAGTTAACGCATCACATCAATCAACTACCACAACAAGCTTTAAACATAGCATGCTACTGGAAACTGCTTTTTCCAAATGCCCACAAGGCATGCTGGGTAGGGCAGCGCCAACAACAGTATGAACTACCAACAATAAAAAATTGTTGGGAGAAAGGCTACCACAAGCTACCCAGCATGCTTTGCAGCAGGAACGTATGAGTTTTTTGGCATGGCGTTGGTATTGCACGTCGATATTTGTTTGCTTGCCCACATGGCGCAGTCGGTAGGTTACTTTGTGCCTCGTGTGACGTTGTGTTTGTTGCAGATTTTGGCGATTCAAGCGAGCCACAACAGCACCGCAAGTCAAGCTTCCAGCCACAGTTTAGGTGATAAAGGTTTAAAGGTTTGGGTTTTTTTTTACAAAAGGAATTTGCACATGCCTGGTGGGCCGGATTAAGACGCTTGGACGTTTGTGGCCCGTGTGCCGCAGTTTGCCCACCCCTGATGTAGCTTCGATATGGACCTTAGAAATGCACAACAGAGAATAAAACATTATATTCAAATACAGTATTTTTTCAGTTATACTAACTTCCATCGGTTACTTATGATATAATACCGCCATGTCATTTCAATCGTTTAAAAACCATTTTTTTACTTTTCTTCACAGCAATGCGGGGAGAAATGCGAAGGGTCAAGTATGAACGTTTGCGCTCGGGATAGAAGGCTGTCTGTGCAAAGAGAATCGGAATTCTCGGCTGTTTGACTCTTCTTGTTATTCCACTCCGGAGACGCTGCCGTAGCTCCGGGCAAACAGCCATCTGTGTACGAAAATCATAATCCAGCATCAAGCACGCCTCTGAAGCATCACAGTCGTGCTTTTCTGACTGGTTGGTAACTGGGAAGGACGGGGAAAGCAGCAGCAGATTGGACGGAGGAGACGCCGGGGCAGCTCACAGAGCCGTCTTAAAGAGCGTACAGTAAGCAACGTAAGTGCTACTAACGTCTTCCTGATGTGGCATCATCCCCGAGGACGCCTTCTCTACATGGTTTGTCATGAATAACAGAGATAATGAGTACTAGGAGGATAATCCCACCACAAAACAACCGTTCATTACTTTAGCAGGAGACACACAACTAACTTCCCGAGGAGCCATTGTCATGTTTTCCATCAAAAAACAGCAAATCACTTGCACTTAGCCGGATTGGCCAGCACACTGCACGGCTAATGATAGGGAGTGCGCTATAATTAGAACACAACACTAATTGAATGCGTTGTGTGACAAATTCATCGACAAACTTGTGCTGACTACAGTTTTTATTAAGACTGACCTCGGGCAATGTGCTGCGTAAAACACAACTCCTGTCTCGTCCCCTAATAGTGATGCAGGAGATGAATCACTGTCTTTTATTTTGAAGGGTAACATCAAAAGCTGACAATTGGACTTCTTTTATTTAGCATGATTGCTTCCATCCGGGGTGCCCTGGCTTCTCCAGCGTGCGGGCTAAACATCTCACTCCTATTATAAACATCGAGAATGTATACGGTAGTGTTCAAAATAATAGCAGTCTAAAATGATCCCCAATGCCTTAAAATTGAGAGCAAAACCAGAGACGTGTGGCAGAAAACAGATGCACCTATCAAAATGGAAGAATAACCAGAAAGACAAAGGCTCAGCCAATAATCAGCCCCAAGATGATCAAAACCGTCTACAGTTACCTGTAAGTACTGTGACAGAAGACATCTGTGTGAAGCTAATCTGCAGTATTTACAAGAATACCCCGCAAAAGTCCCTCTTTTTAAGAAGAGGTTACAATTTGCAAAGAACACATCAACTGGCCCAAAGAGAAATGGATTTTGTGGACTGATGAGAGTAAAATTGCTCTTTTTGGGTCCAAGGGCCGCAGACAGTTTGTGAGACGACCCCCAAACTCTGAATTCAAGCCACAGTACACAGTGAAGTGTTTGTCCTACTATTTATCCCATAGCAGAGATCATGGATGAGTTTGCATATGTCAAAATACTTGAAGAGGTCATGTTGCCTTATGCTGAAAAGGGCATGCCCTTGAAGTTGCTGTTTCACCAAGACAATCACCCCAAACACACTAGTAAACCCGCAAAGTCTTGGTTCCAAACCAACAAAATGAATGCTTTGAAATGGCCAGACCAATCCCTGGACCTTCATCCAATGGAGAACTTGTGGGGTGACATCAAAAATGCTGTTTGTGAAGCAAAAGCAAGAAATGTTGATGAATTGTGGAATGTTGTTAAAGAATGTTGGAGAGGAATAACAGCTGAAAGGTTCCACAAGTTGGTAGAGTCCATGCCACCCAGACGTGAAGCACTTATAAAAAACGACATATTAGTTTACTCATTCACAGGATTGCCAAACCAAAGCCAACAGCAGACACAGCTATTTTTTGAACACGCCCCTTTCAACTAATTGGACAATTGCACAGCCTTAAGAGCGTGGGTGTTGTTTGCTTTCTGAGAATCTACTGCATCTGCTGGTGTTCTGTTTGCCATGTAGCACCAAAAAATATGCTAATACCGTTACTTTGGACTGCTATTGTTGAACACTATTGTGTATATATACACAAACATGCACGGACATGCATTGCCTTTTTGCAAATTTCAGAGCATATAGGCTCGTAATTTGCACATTTTCTGCGTTTTTTTGCTGAAGCACGGCTCGCCATCGTGTAAAAGGATTTAATGTGGCGTGTAAAGGTCATTTTGCAGCCGGTCACAACCTCTACATGGGGAAAAGCCTTCACTGGCTGAACCGTTCAGACCAATTAGGAAGAGATTTGTACTTGAATATGAATGAGCAGTCGGGGAAAATCAATAGGGTGACTTTGTGTAGTAAAGAGAGAACTCAAAGAGTAAGTAGGTGTCCCTGAATTGATGGGTTTGGGCTTTTTAGGATCCCCCGTACTTAAAATGAATCTTTCAGACCAACTCGTCGAACCACAAAAAGTAAACCCCTTGTTCAATCAGTAATGTTATCAGACATGATGTTAGATCACGTTGCTTCCACACTGCATGGAGACCGCCTTCTGAGCCGGCCGTGCCGAGCCGACATGCCACGGCTGAGGCGCACATGCAAGAAATGAGAACGATCATGCAAAGGGCAATGCAGCCCAAGTCAAGGCAACAAATTCAAAAAGGTTTCAGCAATGGTCTCGTTTTACAGTTCATCGTGAAATGATAGTTCCACCAGCAGAAGTGTAGAAAAAACACACATTTCTTCAGCGCAGTTCAGGACGCGGAGCGGAAACATCAAACAATTGACTTTTTGTCGACATGACTAGCCGCTACAAGTGCGCAGGCAGCCTTTGTTGCACGTAGTTTATCCGGAATCTGCACAACCAAGATGAAAGCCGAGACGCATGTGCCATGCCTGAGATTGCATTTAAGGAAAACATTGTTTTGGCTTCCTTGTCTTTCTTCCTCACTCCGTTTGAAACGCTTACGTTCAGAAAAAGTGAATTGGAAAGGCTAGCGGGTGGGCGTAGCCTGCACAAAGTGATGCAAACAAAGAATAGCAGGAGCGTAAAAGTGGCTGTAGGGGTGTTATGTCATGTCACCAGGGCTCTAATAACATTACAACACGTAATTAGAAAGTCATAAACAGGTTTTCTGTGCTCTAAGTATGAGAATATTCTCTTTATAAATATTGAAGGCTACTTCCGGGAAATTCCCCAGAAAGGGATTACTGTAATCATCACTTTTCTGGTTTGCACAGCAGGCACTTCCAGATGAAGGTCTGCTTGTTAGCCTGTTTTCCCCAAAGCATCAAGCGGAGAGTCTGCGTCACGCTACCTTTTCCCGTGGAGGTTTATTGCATGAGTGTCGTAGTCCCATGAGTGTTCATCTTTGTTTACATTTCTTTTCAACTTTTAGATCATTTCCTCTCCCTTGAGTCGGTATTAAGTGTTTTTGCTGAACTGTTGCTGTGCTCCGAGGAGCTCGCCAAATTAGGCCGAAATCCATTCTCTGCATTTCACAGAAATTAGGATCTGCGCTTTAGGACTAAAACCAAACTGTTTCAGCCTTCTAATCGTGTGGCAGTTAAAAACGCTATCAGTCCGATTTCCTCGCCTCGAGTGATGCAAATGATCGTTTTCAATATTCAACGGGGGCTTTCTGCACAAAATCCCAAACGGGAAATGAAGTTTTACTGTTTTGATTTGCTTCTACCACTCAGAACCACATTACAATCGCTCGTGTCTTGCTATTTTACTTGTGACGAGGTTGCTTCGTGACGGCATCGAATGAGAACTGAACCAAAGTATGGAGAACCATCAGTCAAGGAGAATAGATGCTGGTGGTCCGCGTTGTCACGCCATAAATTCATGGAAACTGTCTTCTAATGCTGGGCGGAATACTAGGGCCGGCAAAGCTACACTTGTTTGGACCTTATTATGTCTCAGTGCGCCATAGAAAAGGAACCCCACCAACATTAGACGCCATCTGGCCGTTGTTTTATGGACTCAATCTGGTCGCCCGTCATTTCCTTGATTAGGCCCAGAAATAGACGTAAAAACGTTCAGTCCGACTGCCTTGATCCAAATATAATCCAAAAATAGGCGCTTTTCAGTTTGCCCCACCGGTCTACATGTGTATTGTGGACTTGGAGAAGGCATTCAACCGTGTCCTTTAGGGAATACTGTTGGGAATATGGGGTAACCGGACCACCTAATCCAGGCGCTTCGTTCCATGAATGACGGATGTCAGAGTTTGGTTCGCATTGCCAGCAAGAAGTCGGACCCGTTTCCAGCGGGGGTTGGACTCCGCCAGGCTGCCCTTTGTCACCGATTCTGTTCGTTACTTTCATGGACAGCCAGGGCGTCGATGGTAAGGTGAGAAGATGGTAAGGTGAGAAGCACTGTCATCCAGGAGAGACCCGAAGTAGAACCACTGCTCCTCCACAGAGAGGAACCAGATGAGGTGGCCCGTGCATCTGGTTAGGATGCCCCCTGAACGCCTTCTTGGGGAGGTGTTCAGGACACATCCGACCGGTAGGAGGCGTCGGTGAAGACCCAGGACACGTTGGAAAGACTATATCTCTCAGCTGGCCTGGTATCGCCATGGGATCCATCGTGCGGAGCTGGATGAAGTGGCCGGGGAGAGGGAAGTCTGGGCTTCCCTGCTCAGACTGCGGCCCCCGCAACCCGAACTCGGGTACGCAGAAGAAAATGGCTGGATGGATGGACACTTCAACCAAATTTAGACAGGAAAGGGACGTCTTTATGGAGACGTCTTTTTACCTTTTCCAGCAAATTGAAACGTTGTCTCAACGTACAGTATGATGATGATGTCTTTTCAAGAACTTTGCAACACATCTTTGCTGGGTGGATCAATACCAGAGAGAGGAAGCACGCCCACTAATATTGGCCGCTCTTTTGGTCCTAGCCGCTCAACTGTTGCAACCATAAATTAAGATAAAGATGGTAGACACCTGATGGGTGATGGATACAAGGAGATCTGGGAGGAGAAGAGAATAATATTTCCAGAAGGTAGAAGGTTGTTTGCTTTGAGATTTCCTTCTTATATTTCATCTTTTTATGTATTTTAGTAGTTCTTCACGTGTTCTGTGTACAGTCGAGTGTAAGTTTGGACAAACATCTCAGTCTAAGAAAGGAAATGAAGAAAGGAAATGGTTTGTAACACGAGATCACCACATCTGTAGGTGATCCCCCATTTGCAGCTTCGGCTCCCCCGGGAAGACTTTCTTCAAGGTGTTTCTCCAGCATCTGGAATATTATGTCTTGATTCCAAAGATGTTCAACCCGAGAGTCTCCATTCTGGTTTATCCCAAAGGTGTTTGAGTTCAAGTCAAGTTTTCCCTGGGCATGCCTTTCCGCCCCTTGCTTTGTGTACTGGGAACACTCTCTGTTGGAACAAAATTACAAAGTGAGGAAGCATCAGCACAAGGTGAAGAACTCCGATTCAGGTAGAAGTCTTTGTTCATTTATGTGCATGGGCTGCATTTAAACCCTCCAAAGTGTTTACAAAGTCACTGCAGAGATAATGTCCCCCACAGTTTGTAGTATATTACTTTGGCGGGTGCAACCTCGTTACTGGGACTAGAATTAAAGACAGCCGTAGGCAAAATATGTCGGCCGAAATCATTTAAATGCAAAATATTCGTTAGTGCTCTCACGCTATTCTGGCCTGTTTTGGCAAAATCCCTTCCCAAAGTCTATTTAGCAGGGATTAGACATTGACAGGAAAGATGCCCTCAGTGTGAGGAATGAAGGCGTACTGCATGTAAATGCAAAACAGCCGAGGAAGCTGGATGGCGTTTGCACATGGAGATGGAATCTTGTTTTTGATTTGAACTCTTCCATTTTCACCTTTGGATCGTTTGAGTGTGTATTGTGTTGCCTGTCAGTCCATCCATCCAGCCATTCATATGGCAATCCTCCATGCATCCCTCAGCACCGTGCAAAAGCCGCTTGCTTTATTTTTTATGTCCGTTTTCACAGCAAGAAACGGGAGCAGAAAAAATTGTCTGATTTCTTTTTTTGTATGTTTATCACGTTTAAATGTTTCAGATCATCAGACAAATGTAAATAATAGTCAATGACAACACGACTAAACGCTAAAGGCAGTTTATTAGTGAAACTTTTCATTATTAAAGGAGAAAAAAAACATATATCATGATCCATCAGTGTGGAAAAGGTTACAAACCCTTTTTAAAGCTTTGGGACTCTAGCGAACCACAGTGAGAGCCATTATCTACAAATGGCCAAAACACGGAACAGTGGTGAACCTTCCCAGGAGTGGCCGACCAACCGAAATTACCCCAAGAGCGCAGTGACGACTCATCCAAGAGGTCGCAAAAGACCCCACACCGAACATCCAATAAATTGCAGACCTCACTTGCCTCAGTTAAGGTCAGTGTTCATGACTCCTCCATAAGAAAGACACTGGGCTAAAACTACCTGCATGGCAGAGTTCCAAGACCAAAACCACTGCTGAACAAAAACAACATTAAGGTTTGTCTCAAATGATCTCCAAGGCCTCTGGGAAAAACTCTGTGGTCTGATGAGACAAAACCTAAAGCGTTAAAGTAATGGCGCATTTTAGAAAAAGAACATCATAGCAACAGTAAAATATGGTGGTGGTAGTGTGATGGTTTGTGGTTGTTTTGCTGCTTCAGAACCTGGAAGACTTGCAGTGAATTCTGCTGTCTACCAAAACATCAGTCCGGCCAACTGTTGGTGACCAGCTTGGGTTCTGCAAAAAGACAAGGATCTAAAACAGACCAGCAAGACTATCTCTGAATGGCTGAAGCATGACCGTAAAAAGACTTCTAGTGCTGGAAAAGCCTCCATTGTGGCTGAATGACAACAATTCTGCAAAATTCCTCCACAGCGCTGTAAGAGACTCATTGCAAGTTGTCAAAATCGCTTGATTGCAGTTGTTGCTGCAAAGGTTGGCAGCAAAGGGTGGATTTTTGTATTCAATTGTGATGTCATTGACTGATATTTAAATGTATTATATCATCTAAAACATTTTAGTGTGACAAACATGCAAAAAATAAAAATTCAAATACATAAATCCGGACGGGGCAAACACTTTGTCCACTCCACTGTGTTTAGCATCAAAACACATCAGTATGCACACACTTCTGCAGGGCTGCAAGTGACAACTATTTTCTCCGTCGATGCAAGTGAAGCTTCTCGTTTTGATTCATCGAGTAATCGAGTCAAGCCTTAGATGAAATAAATCAATAGGAACCGAGCGCAGTTAGTGGTTTGGTCCGCAACATATCACAGAGCACAAATGTCAGCGTGTGTTTTCCCAAGTCAAGGCTGATGTGTGTGAACATCTTTATCTGCAAAAACACAAACATAAAAGTTTGCTTTCATGGATGACTAAGGGAATCAAAAATATTCCGATTTTTTTTATTTACATAAAAACAAACCTATCAAATGGAACACCGAGATAGTTGTTGGATAGTCGATTAATCATCGATTCATTGTCGCAGCTCTAATCTGGATAAAGGTGCAGACCCAGATACATAACAGAACACGCGTCTGATCGTCCTCCTCCATGAACCGGGAAATAGACAAATTAAAAAACAAGCCCAAATCCGGCGCTCCTAATGTTTATGAAGACTGCACTGCAAATGCATCACTTCCTGAATCCCTCAGTTTGCATTTCAATTTTTGCAGCCAGCAATGACCGCCCAAACCTGCCCCGCCACCCCCACCCGCGTCCACAAAGCCGCCACTTTGAAAGGGTTTAGCCGCACCGGCTGCTTTCTGCTGAGCTCAGCCGTCGCAGCGCTTGAGCCAACCGACCAACAAAAACAACTAATTGTCCGCGCTGGAACGAAATGACGTGAAAGGGCGGCGATTTTGTGGGGGTGGGAAAAAGGATTGTGGGGGTCACACTTTGACACCTTCAGTACGGACTGTATCTGCCCGAATGCAAAGGTTTTGGGTGCTTACCTTGTCATTCATTAGCGGTAAATTCTGCAGATACTCGGATCAGGGTTTTAGGCTCCTGATTCCGATACCAATCATCCATGAGTGAAATCAGCCGATACCGATCACATAGTTAAATGTAGATTTTAAAGTTTGTTTATAATTTGTGGTATTGGTCAGGGGTGCCGTGTAAGGAAGCACAGTTAGGACAATTCCAAGGTCCCCTGACAGCCCCAAAAGTACAGTAGTGTTCAAAATAATAGCAGTGCAATGCGACTAACCAGATGAATCACTCTTATTAGTATATTTGTATTGCCACATGGCAAACAAGTAACCAGTGATGCAGTAGATTCTCAGAAAACAAGCTCTTAAGGCTGTGCAACTGGGCGGGCGATTAGTCTGAAAAATTGCAGTGTCTGACGTTGACTTTAGAAACTCAAGACTATTTTGTACAAACTGTTTTGTTTCTAGGATTTGGCAATGCTGTGAATGGCTAAACTGATATTTAGGTTTTTTTTATAACTGCTTCATATCTGTGTGGCATGGACTCAACCAACTGCTGGTCACTCCATAACATTATTTTGTTGGTTTGGAACCAAGATTTTGCCCGGCGTATGCAAAATGATGCACGATCCCTGCTACGGGACACCATACAGTAGTAGGAGAAACATGCCCATGTCATGATGCTTCACTGTCTTCACTGTGTACTATGGCTTCAATTCAGAGTTTGGGGGTTGTCTCACAAACTGTCTGCGGCCCTTGGACCCAAAAAGAACAATTTTACTCTCATCAGTCCACAAAATGTTCCTCCAGTTCTCCGTAGGCCAGTTGATGTGTTTTTTGGCAAATAGTAACCTCCTCTGCACATGCCTTGTAAATAGATGAGCTTCACACAGATGTCTCCTAACTGTCACAGTACTTACAGGTAACTCCAGACTTCGATTATCCTGGAGATGATCATTGGCTGAGCCTTTGCCATTCTGGTTATTCTTGCATCCATTTTGATAGTTTTCTGTCGCGTGTCTCTGGTTTTGCTCTCCATTTTAAGGCATTGGAGATCATTTTAGCTGAAAAGCCCAACATTTTTTGCACCTATCCATAGGTTTTCCCTTCTCCAATCCACTTTTTAATCAAAGTACACTGTTCTTCTGAACAACCCATTTTCCTCAGGCTTTTAAAGTGAAATTATGTTTAACAAGTGCTGGTTTCATCCTTAAATTGGGGCCACCTGATTCACAAAATTGATCACTGATCTCTGATTGAATGCCACACTGCTAATTTTTGAACACACCCCTTACAACTAATTGGCCAATTGCGCAGCCTTAAGAGCGTGCATATCATGAATTCTGCGTCTTGTTTGTGTTCTGAGAATCTACTGCACCCACTGGTAACTTGTTTGCCATGTAGCAGTAAAAATAATAACAGAACTTCATCTGCTTAGTCACATTGGATTGATATTATTTTCAACACTACTGTTTTTAATACAAAAAAATGATTTTTCTCCTGGTTGCATTTCTATTATTGGCTACACGATATGAAAAAGGGAAGCATAAAATAACCTTCATTTAGAGCAAATTTAAATCATATTTGACTTACTTTTTAAGAGAGCATACAGTGTATCACTTGTGAAACTTCCAGAGGATGAGACACCTTTTTAAGGAGACTTTGGGTGTGAGACTACATAGTTTTATGGTGTTCTAGCAGGACTTCCATCAGGAAAGCTCCAAGTGAGAGAGCAGTTGGTCATCTAGTCCGATGAATTCAATTATTTTTGGGGTTATTTGCGGCATATGCCGATCGTGTGTTTTTTCACAAAAAGCAGCCAATTTGGATCGGTGGCCGATCGGTCGAAACATCCCTCCCAAGCACCTTTACTTTTTCTGCTGTCAAATGGCATATTGAAGTCTTTTTATTGCAAATCTTGCTCTGAAATCGAAGGTGGACATCAATTTCAAGCTGGAGGTGGAGGCGAGTGAGCCGTGTGTCCAAAATCGCCATTTCCATCTGCGTCTCAATTACTCGCCGATTTTTGTACTTTGCTGGCGCTCCGGGAAGGTAACCCGGAGCGTGGGGATCTCCTGAACGTACATGTCAGGAGACATCCAGCCCTGGCTTTCCCCTCACATGTCTGGCACCTCATCAGCTGGCGTCCCAGAGAGAAGTGAGCAATCAATATGTATTGATTCACGGAGAAGCCACAGAGGAGGCCTTGCTCCCCTGGCACTGTTACCTCAGCGTCCCAGCATAGGAGGCGGACGGATGCACAGCACACAGACATGTTTAGTTCAGTGGCCCAGGAGCAAGTTCTCCACAGGACGCGGCGGTGTCTTGGCCATCAGACCTTCTTTACCAGGCAAGCTGCCACTCATTTCAATTGGCGCCTTCTCAAACTGAAAACAGCGGCTATTAATAAACAACAAGAGTTGTTCATTTAACAGTGTCTTTTTGGGGAGTCTGATGTTTTTAGTTGATTCCCAGAGTAAGTGTGCTGTTTTATGAGGTTTCTATTTGAGACGTACGGTGAGTGATTAGACTTTTCTTAGGTTTGCAGGACACAACAACATAACGGCCGGTCGTTCAGGTTATAATTTGGTTAGAGTCGAGTGGATTGAGCCAAATATCTGTGCTATTGATGGCACGTGTATTATTAATATTCCAGCTATGCCAGCGGGATGAGATCAATATTTTCAGTTTTTTTAAAAATTAGCTTTTGTTTGTTGTTTCATATTGTTGCAAGGTTGATATTGCTGTATTAATATTCCGCCGTAACTTGATATGTCTTCTTTGGATACGCAATTCCACACATTGACACGAGGACAAACAGACTGGTTTTTGGTCGCACCATAACTGAGAGAGTATATAAAAACTGGGGCAAAACGCACAATGAAAAAAAGTTCTCCTCCCATTTCGTGTGGAAGTGGTACGTTTTTGGCTTCTTACTTTACCCCTCTTCCCCTCTCAGTTTCAAACTCATTCTTAAGTTTAGAATCAATCAATTAAAGGCTAACTAGTTAGCGCTGTAGATTGACAGTTGTAAATAGCTAGTCAACAGGAGTTGTGGTTGCTCAACACTGCCTCAAAGTAATTTGCAGTCACAGGAATGAACACGGTGGAACTCTAATGCAACGCAACAATAGAAACAATTGCAAAAGTTTTCATGCAATTCAAGAAATCAAGCAACAGATTGTGTGCAGTGTGTGTGTGACCTTGAATTTAAAAAAACAGCCACATGCCCAAAATAGCCCCAACAGCAGATGCTCATACATAAATATGTGTACTGCACTGCAATGTCAAGGACCAGCTCAGCTCTTGCTTTTCTTTTTCTGGCTACCTCATTTTTGGGGTGTCTTAGAATGACGGTAAGGGGTCTCTGACTTGTATAGCGCTCTTCCACCTTTAAGGCCCTCAAAGCGCTAAGCGCTGTTTTCACATTTACCTACTGATGATGCCGCATCAGGAGCAACTGGGGGTTCAGTAAGGATACTTGGACATAATCACGGGAGGAGAGAGGATCTAACCAGCAACCTTCAAATTGCGTGACGACTGCGGCCATGCTGCCCTGAATATCGGACTAATCAAAGTCCATCCTGAGCAGATACCCGTAGCAGCGTTTCTAGCTAGACTTTGTCCCGGATGACGGCCACTTGTGCCCACCATCTTGTCCCTTCGGTCACCGCCCAAAGCTCATGACAGCTCAGGTGAGGGTTGGAACGTAAATCGACCTGTAAATTGAGAGCTTTGCCCCAACAGACCGATGCAGAGTCATCACTGCAGGTGTCGCTCCAGTTCGCCTGGCGATCTCGCGTTCCATCCTTGCCTCAATCGTGACCAAGACCCCGAGGTACTTAAACTCTTCCACTTCGAGGAGGATATCATCCCCGACCCAAAGATAGCACTCCACCCTTTTCCAGGTGTGAACCATGGACTTGGACCTGGAGGTGCTGATTCTCATCCCAGTCGCTTCACACCGGGCTGCAAACCGAGTGAGTTGAAGATCATGGCTTGATGACGACAGATGGACCACATCATCTGCAAAAAGCAGACCCGCTTCTGCAGCCACAAACAAGTACCCTTCAATGGCCTGGCTGTGCCTAGAATTTCTCTCCATAAAAGTAACGATAAAGGGCATCCCTGGCAAAATCCAGACTCTGACACGGGTCATACGGCCTGAATTAGGGTGTCCAAAACCTCATATTCCTGGAGTACTCAACACAAAATGTATTCAAACACGGTCAAACGCCTCCTTCAAGTCCACAAAGCACATGTAGACTGGTTGGAAAAACTCCCATGCACCCTCAAAGAGAGTGTAGAGTAGGTCCAAAGTTCCACAACCGAGACAAAAACCACACGGCTCCTCCTGAATCCGAGATTCAACTATCCAACGGATCCTCTTCTCCAGAACCCCGAATAGACCTTACCAGAAAGACTAAGAAGTGTAAACTCAGGGATAGTTGGAACACACTCTCCGTTCCCCCTTCGTAAACAGCGGGACCTCCACCCCGGTCTGCAAGTCTGGAGGCACTGCCCCCGTGGTCCACGTGATGCCGCGGAGCTGTGTCAACTGAGACAAAACCGTAGCATCCAGGACCTCAAGGAACTCCGGGGTGGAACTCAGCCATCCCCTGAGGCCCTGCCACCCAGTAGCTTTTTGACAACCTCGGCAACCTCAGCTCCAGAGATCAGAGAGCCCATCGTGGAGTACCCAGGCACCGCTTCCTCTTTGGAAGACATGTCGGTGAGATTGAGGAGGTCTTCAAAATATTCCACACCACCCTGAGTCGAGCCCCCAAAGCCAGCTGGGATAGGCTCCAGCATCCCCGCCACCCTAATGAGGATCAGCGCTATAGAAGGATGTTTGTTTGTGGGGGGGTTCTCATTTGTGTCTTCGGTGCAGTTTTGGAAGCCAAACAAACTCTTTGTTGTTGGTTTGTTGTTGCTCATATCCCTTAGGACATACACTATGCCCATGCTGACGTTTTAAAAAGATGGCCACCTCTTTTTTTCTACTGTTGCTCACATGACCCTGCTGCTCTTATGGAAGACGGTCGTGACCCGGTGGTCTCACTGCTTTGCTTTCCCATCAGACTCAGGATGTGTGCGTCAACAAGGGAGGACGTCACGCGGAGACATCCTGAATATTGCAAAACCAAGCAGATGTGGTTGCACTTTGCACCATCCATTGCCTTTTTCTCTTGTCCAGACACTTATTTTCACTTCTGTGTGGTTTTCGACGGTGTGCTATACCTGCTATACACACTACTTACTTTTACACTTGCAGTAGAGTTGCAGTTTCTACCGCACATCCTAATATCCATACTTGTAGAGCTGAGCACGCCTATGCTATTTGTTGCCACTGGCAACCTATCCCACTTGGGATGGTCCTTGAACGCACCATCTAACTTTCTTTTATGGTGTACAAATAAACCACTATACTACATATTTTTGCCCCTTTTCTTTCACCTCATATTTGCTCCCAAATGCTGAGACTATATTTGTGGTGCGCAACCCGTCTGAAAAACAAAGACCAGGTTCTTATTGGTAAATGGTGGCCTTGTATTGATTATGTGATTTGAATTTGATGTTGTTCCGGTGATAGCTTTACACAATACATAACAAATAAGATATATTAGGTCGCTATAATGTACTTATGTTTTACTGATGTGTTGAGAATATTTACCGGTGACTAGCTACTGCTCTTCTATTTACAGCCATGCTGGACTTCAGCCATAGTCACATTGACACAAACCCCCAAATAGCTGTCCGCGGCTATGCCTGCCCACAAATACCAGTTCAAAGCAAAAAATCAGCCGCACATCTTAAAAAACGGTGTGTTGGGACACCAGAACGGCAAGGTAGCACTGTATAAATGACAGTGGTACAATATTTGTTCCTCCTTGTAGGGCAGCCACCGCTGCTACCTCCAACTGCGGTGTGGGCCGACGGTCAAACATGACGTACGCGTCCCAAAAAAAAAAAAAAAATTCAGTTAAAGGATACGTCAGTTAACGTGTTGGTAACGTGTTTACTTTGCAATCTACTAACTGTATCTCTACTACGTTACCTTGCATTATCCGTCACGAGGCTACACACACAGTGTGTATGCGTGTGGCCCCGCCTCCAGGGCTTATTCCGTTCATGCCGTTGGTCTACAGAGCAAATTCAATGAGCTGAAACCGATGCACGGAGCGAACTCTCTTCCTGCCTGTTCGGAGGAGGGAAACGAGGAAAACAGACGTGCCTGCACATGGTAACATTTTGATGACTGAGTTTATTGCCATTTACTGTGTGATTCATTTATGTATTATCATCCCGGGCTTAGTGCCCATGAGAAGTGCAGCAACACAGCGATTGTCATTTTAATGAAGTAGTCTTACCTGGCTTTGGAAAACAACTTCCCTTTCATTATATTGTAATATCCAATCAAATGACTTCCTTGCGTAGCCGCACCTGAGACAGGGGTGGGTGCATGAAAAACAAATCTGTGTTCACGGCTTGTAGATGCAAAGGGAAGTACTTGCAGGAGGACCTTTAGTGTGTTGTACAATAAATTATTCAAGTCTTGGGCGCATACACAAATTCATGAACTGCGTGTGAAACTCTCCAGGACCACCAGCAAATGGTGAAAAACCAAGAGTAATTGGTGCTTATTTAAAGTCTTCTGGACCCCCTGAATTTGCCACCACGCACTCCTGGGCATCCGGGTCAGGAGTCCTTGGAACTGTCCTAACGCTTCCCCACTATGGTTACCCCTCTGTTTGCTCTTCAATTGCCATCCTTCACTCGTGAGCCCTAAACGGGCCTGTAGCGCCGCTTCATGTAATATTGGTGCATTATGTAACAAAGTCATAAAAAGACACAGCATTTTGTAATAATCTCACGTGTTTTGCAATAAACTTACTAAACGCGGGTTGTAATTTTAAACAGCTACTGCAAAATGCCGCAATGTTTATTACAAAATGTGTTAAGGAATATGTTATATAAAACGGCAATTATTACAAAATGCTGCATTATTACATAAGGAGGTGAAAATGCATCACATTTTACGTACCACTGCCTCACCTGCCTGACCGCACGTCTCTGCCCGACAAAGTAGTTCCGGGTCAGGTTCTGATGACCACATATGACTCTCAAACGTGTCTCAACACCATACATTTATTTATTTTAATTGTTTTTTATTTTAAAATATAAGCAACACATCTTTCTTTAGTGTTCCAAGTGCTGTCGAGTGATTTATTGGCCCGCGGCACATTCCAAAAATACATTTAACAAAAAGGAAACAGCAAAAAATGAAAAATCAGCAGTAATTTTAGGAAAATAAAGTCAAAATATTTGGAGGAAAAAGTTATAGTCTGACCAAAAAAAGTTGTCACTTTTGGAAAATTGGGTTGCGGAAAAGGTCATAACAACGAGACAAGTAGAAAAAATTGAACATTTAAAATAAACCTGCAGAAATGGAAAAAGTTGCTGTTATTTTCCGAGTATAAAGTCAAAATATTAAGAGAAAAAAGTCACAATTTTATGAGAATACAAACAAAACAAACAAAAGACAAACAAAACAATATAAAGTTGTAATTTTTGGAATATTAGGTTGAGGGGGAAATTCATATGGGAATAAAATTTAAATATTGTGGGAATAAAATCCTAATGTACAATTAAATATATCATTTTTGTTTTATAATGTTGTTTTTGGGCTGACATTTTAAAGTAAAACATGACAGCAATTACAGTGCTAGAAATAACTATAAATAATAATAATATCAAACCTTCTCAGCACTTTCATCCGTCCAAAGCAGAGACTAATTACTAATTATGAAAGTAATTACTTGCTTAAAAATGCACACTTGTAGTTGTAATCAAAAAAGTATGTGACTTTCATGGCTCTCTTAGCCCCAAAGGTTCCCAAATGCATCACTTGATGTTTTTCGTGACCACACCACAGCTGCAAAGCATTTCCTGTCACAATCACCCGAGTCATGCCATGTGCACCATCCTCTCCACAGCTCATTGTGACTCATATCACTTGTGCAAATCCTGGAAACAAAAGCATTTGGAGCGGAACACGGCATACATCACCGATCACAGACTCTTTGACTCGCGGGCCACAAAACCGGGCGGACGGACAGTCAATGTATAGGTGGCAAGTAAAAGTATGAATTGAAATCTACTACGTGAGTGATGAACATCTAAGCGCTATCCCCGTTTTCCGGGCCAGAAAATATTCTCGAGAGCCAAAATTTTACATTTTCACGCGCCCTTGAGAAGCTAATTGCTGGAGTTCAAAGCGGTCGCCTAGCAACTATGCCAAACACAAAAAACTAAATTATACTGGCCCCAAAAATGAGAATTCTAAATCAGAAACAGGGTCAGTCTGGCGCGCGAGATGAGGAGGACGACGACGCCTTGAATGAAAAAGCAGTTGGATTTGATATTTTCACACACCTTTGTGAAGAAGGAGTGGCTTCCCCCGCCTTCCCTATTTCCTGCCCCCAAAATATTCTCAGGAGCCCAAATTTGATATTATAAAATGCCTCAAAGATATAGATGTATTAGTACTGCAGCACAAACACCGCGAGAATTTAGATGTTTGCGAGATTTCAAGTGTGCGCAATCACAGATTTTACATGTACAGCCGCAGAACGACACCTGCCTTGAAATGACCATGGGGGGTCCATGGTGATGTCATAAAACCTGTGGAAGGAAACAAAGCACTGAGCATGAATTCCAAGGCACTAAGGGAAGAAAGCGAGTTGCGAGATGAAAACTCTACCTTGTGCGCTGCTGTTAAGGAGGGTAAAAACCCTATGGAAGAAAATAGAGCATTATGCAATGATATCAAGGTTCTGCCGGGCGATATCAAGGCACTATTGGAAGACAATACTGCTTTGCGTGCTTCTCTTAAGGAAGCTAAAGACCTTATGGAAGAAAATAAAGCAATATGCAATGATATCAAGGTTCTGCCGGGCGATATCAAGGCACTATTGGAAGACAATACTGCTTTGCGTGCTTCTCTTAAGGAAGCTAAAGACCTTATGGAAGAAAATAAAGCAATATGCAATGATATCAAGGTTCTGCCGGGCGATATCAAGGCACTATTGGAAGACAATGCTGCTTTTGCGCTTCTGTTAAGGAAGCTAAAGACCCTATAGAAGAAAATAGAGCATTATGCAATGATATCAAGAGTCTCCCGGGCGATATCAAGGCACTATTGGAAGATAACGCTGCCTTGTACAATAAAACATTGGATATCAAGACTAAAAATGCAAACACAGCAAAATATTGTGAGAATGAGTACTAAAAGCTACCCAGCATGCCTTGTGGCGGGAATATATAGGTGCTTTTAGGTATTGGTACTGCGCATTGATATTTGTTTGTACGCTCACATGGTGCAGTAGGAAGTAGTAGGTACTTTGTGTGTGGTGCTGTTTGGATCGCTGTTTTCTAGAGAGTGCATCTGACTAGTTTAGCAACTCACGCGTAGATGTAGTAGCACAGTTTCAATGTTAAAGGTTTAAAAAATGGCATTTGATAATGTCGGTAGGCCGGATGAAGACACCTGATGTGGCCCATGGGCTGCAGTTTCCCCACCCCCGCTCTGTGATGTCGCCACAAAGGTCCATTTGTCTGGTTTGGACTAACAGCAGCTACAGGTGAGAACTACAAATACACAAACAGGTGACTGACTTCCAGGGTTCCTCCCCCAGATTGTCAGCTTCTCTTGTGGGTCAGATGATACCGCGTGTAGTAACTGGAGAGCGGATAACATCACTTGGCAACGTGTGATGGGATTTACTGAACTAGAGGCGAGTGCAACGATACCGGGCCTGCCAAGCAGATACTGAGCGAGTGACATAATTAGAACTTCTCATCAGATCAGCTCGGTGGCTCCCGTTTACAATCACAACTGCTCAGGATGATGTCTCTGTCTAATGGCTTCATCCTTGCCCACAAACACCGGAGGTCCACTTCTGCCTCTCGTTGGTGCTCCCGCTTAGTCCAAATAGTATTGGGTTGCCCGCGTAACGATGGAAAGATCCCAAGCAGAGCATATATCATTCATGTTGGCAAGCGAGACACGCTGATGTTGGGAAACGAACGAGCGTTCACCTACAATCTCATGGGTTCCATTGGAACCGTTCTGTTTGCTCAACGTTATGAGCAACAAAAAAGCCCAATGCGATGGTCTGGAATGTCATTCATTTACTAAACTGCTTATTCTCATTAGGGATGCTGGAGCCTATCCCACCTGACTTTGGGCGAGAGGCGGGGTACTCCCTGGACTGGTCGCCAGTCAATGGCAGGGCACATATAGACAAACATTCACACTCCCATTCATACCTAATGGACAATTTAGAGCGGCCAATGAAGCTAACATGCATGTTTTTGGAATGTGGGAGGAAAGCGGAGAACCCGGAGAAAACCCACACACGCACGGGGAGAACATGCAAACTCCACACAGAGATGCCCAACGGAGATTCCAACCCTGAACCTCCTGACTGTGAGGCCAACATGCTATGAAATATGGCATTTAAAACTAAAACTAAAACTCTCTGGAGTTCTTAAGAGTTCAAAGATTTAGGACAAAAAAAGATACTGGTTCCGATTCCGGTTGTATCAGCCACTACTTTTTTTCTTGCACTTTGAATCCTGCAGCTTATACAGCGGTGCTGAATAATTCATGGCCATGTTCTGTACACTTCAGAACTACTACTAATTGTTTAATAGCTCACAAATCAGTGAGGAAGTGGTAGATCTTTCTTTGGCTGTAGCAATCACGAGCTGCAAGGGAACTCGCGACGAGCTTGTCAACCCAGGCGGTCATTACTTAATATAAGTCTGACTCTCTGCGTCATCCAAGAAAGAATGCTAAAATCATCACACAGCAACTTAACATGCAACAGGTAGGTCAGAAATACCAATAGAAGTGCAGAATAATAATGATCTTAACTGCTTCCCATCATGCATGGCTTTGCTATGCTTAAAGCAAAGCTTCTGCACTTCATTTACTTGCAATGACGACTTGTATCCACCAGAGGGAGCCTGCTTCCCGCTGTAAAGCAATGCATGATGGCAATCAGGGTAGTTCTTGTTAATTATTCTACACTCGTCTTGGTATTTGTCTCATATATTTCTTACATACCTGTTGGGTGTTAAGTTGCTGTGTGATGATTTTTGTGTTCTTTGTTTAATGACACCGTGCGGGTGCGGCTTAAACCTTGGAAATCCCGGTAATTTGGAGAGGCACATAGAACTCAGCTTCGATGAACATGATAACATCACCATCGCCAGCTTTGCCTGACCAACTAAAAGCACAACCTGTAAGCACAATACAACAGCGGATTTGTCTTCTGACGAGAACGGCTGGAGTTCTTCTCCGAAGTAGATGGCCAAGCATTTGGTAGCTGTGTCCATTTCCCACCAGTAAACACCCGGCTCCGCTCTTACAACACTGAGCAATGCAAATGTGTCCAGCACACCATGGAACACAATGGCAACCAACAGGAGAGGCGCAAGGGTGTTGGATGACTTGTCTTTGTTTGGTGCGAAAGGCTGATGCTGCACTTCCACAGCTCCGCAGGAGGTGAGATCAATAACCTCGAGGTAATGACGAGAAAAAAGGTTCTCTGCGTGTGAGTTAATGTTATCAGTGTCAGTCCCACAACACTTCTATCAACGTAACTGAACACAAAATGCAGTTTTTATACGAAACTTTTTATCCGTAAGGAAGGGAAAAAACCTACATGGTCCCGTGTGGACAAAGTGATGTTAGCCTAAAGCTAATAAGTGGTTGGGTCACCCTTGGCAGCAACAAGTGCAATCAAGCCTTTTTGATAACTTGCAATGAGTCTCTTGCAGCGCTGAGGAGGAATTTTGCAGAATTGTTGTCATTCAGTCACACTGGAGGCTTTTCCAGCATGAAGCGCCTTTTTAAGGTCATGCCCCAGCATTCAGGTCTGACTCCAAAGTCTTCATCTGGCTTTTCTTCAGCCATTCAGAGGTAGACTTGCTGGTGTGTTTAGGATCATTGTCCTGCTGCAGAACCTGAGTTGGTTTCAGCTTGAGGTCACCAACAGATGGCCGGACATTCTCCTTCAGGAGTTTTTGGTAGACATCAGGATTCATGCTTCCATTTATCACAGCAAGTCTTCCAGGTCCTCCATTCCATTCCATTTTCTTCCGCTTATCCGGGTCCGTGTCACGGGGGCACCAGTTTCAGTAGGGAAGTCGAGACTTCCTGATCCGCAGCGACCTCTTCCGGCTCCACCGCGAGGACACCAAGGCGTTCCCAGGCCAGCTGTGAGACATAGTCCCTCCAGCGTGTCCTAGGTCTTCCCCGGGGCCTTCTCCCGACTGGGCATGCCCGAAACACCTCACCAGGGAGCCATCCGGACTAGATGCCCGAGCCACCTCAACTGGCTCCTCTCGATGTGAAGGAGCAGCGGCTCTACTCTGAGCTCTTTCTGGATGGCCGAACTCCTCATCCTATCTTCCAGGTCCTCAAGCAGCAAAACAGCCACAGACCATCACACTACAACCACCATATTTTACTGTTGTATTTTTCTGAAATGCGCCATTACTTTTACACCAGAAGTAACTGGACACACACCTTCCAAAAAGTTCACATTTTGTCTCACAGGGTATTTTCCCAAAGGTCTTGGGGACCATCAAGATGTTTCCTGGCAAAATTCAAACAAGCTTTATGTTCTTTTTGTTCAGCAGTGGTTTTGGAATTGGAACTCATTCAGGCTGTTTTTGCCCAGTTTCTTTGTTGTGGTGGAGTCATGAACACTGACCTTAACTGAGGCCATTGAAGTCTGCAGTTCTTTGGATGTTGTTGTGGGGTCTTTTTGACCTCTCGGATGAGTCGTCTCTGCGCTCCTGGGGTAATTTCGGTTGGCCGGCCACTCCTGGGAAGGTTCACCACTTTTCCATGTTTTGGCCATTTGAAGATAATGGCTCTCACTGTGGTTTGCTGGAGTCCAAAAGCTTTAGAAACGGCTTTTCACTTCAACTCCTCGCGTGCGGTAAACCACAGTTAATTTATGTTTCACAGTTTTATTAATTTTTTTCTCCCTTTATAATAAAATCTTTCATTTAAAAACTGCATTTTGTTTTCAGTTGTATTGTCATCGACTAATTACATTTGCTTGATGACCTGAAACGTTTAAGTGTGAAAAACTTGCAAAAAATAAGAAATCCAACACTTTTTCCACACTACTCTAAATAGCTTTCCTTTTTCAGTATGTGGCCGTCGGAGGAGAAGGTTTGGACAACCCTGACCTAAAGTATGAAGTTCTACTTCTCAAGCGTTTTCATGTTTTTGGGAGGCCAGTATGAAGGAGTCCAATCTTGTTTTGTACCAAACGAAAAACGATCCCCAGTTCTGCCAGGAGGACAGGAAGGGTCCTACGGCGTGAGAGAGGGATAACGTTCACGCTCACCTCTGCTTTTTGACTAAAGTAGCAAAAAAAAAAATTACACTTTTTAGGAATTGAAATAGATTGCCATCCAGGTTTGATATGTGAGTCATTTCTCTATCTCAATAGCTTACGATGGCAGATCAGTACTTAAAGCGAGAGCTTTGATATCTTCAGCTGGGATCGGGCAAAGGAGGGCCGTTCCTTGGAGACGTCATTTAAGAAATATGAATAAATGGTCAAAATCTCGTTTTCAGTTTTGACAAGGACCAAAGGAGGGACGGAAAATGGATCTCATTTCCTGTGAGTCCCACAAAAAACACATCGACAATGCAGAGGAGGTTTAACGGAACAGAACGGTGTCAATTGCGTGGAATTAGAGGTTTAGTAATTCTATCTTAATGACACGCACTACTTAGCTGCCACCAGCAGGGGCGCTGTTGGTTTGTTTACAGCTTGAGGAAGAAGACACACTGACACATATGGCATAACTCCATAAGACTAATTTTGTTTTTCATGTTCTCTGTTTCTTCTACCATTGTTTTCATGCATTTGATAATTAACTGCTTCACCATCGCTGCAAAATTATATTCCTGGAATGAACATAATATTTCTGATATGCTCATAATCACTTTATATTAGGATGCTTGTAATAAGATTGAATATGCAGTAATTAAAGGTAATGATAAGCTTATATCCAGCTAGGTGACCTTAGGATCTCGTCTCTGCTATTTGCAGACGATGTGGTCCTTATGGCCTCATCAGGCTGTGACCTTCAGCGTTTACTGGAGCGGTTTGCAGCTGAGTGTGAAGCTTCTGGGATGAGACTCAGCACCTCCAAATCCGAGGCCACGGTTCTCAGTCGGAAACGGGTGGACTGTACCCTCCGGGTTGGGAGTGAGGTCTCGCCTCAGGTGGAGGAGCTCAAGTATCTCGGGGTCTTGTTCACGAGTGAGGGACGGTTGGAGCGTGAGATCGACAGATGGATCGGTGCAGCATCTGCAGTAATGCGGTCGCTGTACCGGACCTTCGTGGTGAAGAGAGAGCTGAGCCGGAAGGCAAAGCTCTCTGTTTACCGATCCATCTACGTTCCCACCCTCACCTATGGTCATGAGTTATGGGTCATGACCGAAAGAACGAGATCGCGGATACGAGCGGTGGCTGGACTCACCCAAAGAGATAGGGTGAGGAGCTCGGCCATCATGGGAGGAGCTCAGAGTACAGACCTAGGACACGCTGGAGGGACTATGTCTCCCAGCTGGTCTGGGAACGCCTCGGTGTCCTCCCGGTGGAGCTGGAAGAGGTCGCCGGGGACCGGGAAGTCTGGACTTCCCTACTGAAACTGCTGACCCCGCGACCCAGACCTGGATAAGCGGAGGAAAATGGATGGATGGATATTTTTAATCCGCGACCCGCGAGACGGCGAGGGCTTACTGTATACATTAATTTCATATTTGCGTTTATTAGGCACCGAATAATAATAACAATAATATTAATAGTGCCAAAAGCGTTACCTACTTTTTTACCTTGACTACTTTCTACTTTGTGTTGCTTTAAATGCGGATGTGCTCATGTTTGGCAAGAATAGACCTCAAGTGTTAGTAGCTCACCCGGGGGTTCCCTTAATGCTCCTCATCCTCCATCTCCTGCTACTTGCATCACTAAGACTCGGCCGGCTTAGTTCGGGACGACGGGCTCCGCAAGTTTGCCAATGTCGGCGGGAAGGCCGCGCACGTGACGGGGAGGCGGGCTGCCGTTGCCAAGGTGGCCGTGCACGCGCCCGGCAGCCCCGCGCGCACCCGCCCGGCACGCGCCAGGCAGACATGGCGGCGGACCTCCAGCCTCCGCGGATCGGCGCGCTGCCTCCGTCCTGGAGCCGCGGCGTCACCCGCGACGGGCGGCTCTTCTTCGTCAAGTGAGTGTCGAACACGACGCTTCCCGGAGCGCCGTCTCACGCCTGCCTTTGTGTCCGCAGCGAGGAAGCCAAGAGCACGACCTGGCTGGACCCACGGAGCGGGGAGGCGGTCATAACCGGACACCGGAAAACTGCAGGTGAGGCGTGTCCCGCCCGAAGCCCGGGTCCCCTTCCTCTGTGCGTGCCTCGTGGGCCGCGGCCACGTGTCAGCCCCTTTAAGCCCACCTTTTCCCCGCGCGTGACACTTCCTTTTTCCGAAATGCACGTGAAATGCCCGAGTCCCGTCCGCTACCAGGACCCCATTGTTGGGATGGCCCCCCCTGCAGGCAAAATGCATGTTGACGGCTGCACAGCACCTGCAGCGGCGCGGCGGGGGCTCCAATGCGCGTCTGCGGGCTGCAGGTGGACCTTGACTTGCACATCACCTCAGTGACTCATCCCTGCCCCCCAAGTGTTGGCAAAGTTTCCTGCAACCAGCCAATGTTGGCACCGGCTGAGGAAAAGCGTCCGGACACGGCGCCTTTTTATTTGCGTGTCATTTTCTCGCGGCGGCTGAAAGACTCCAGTAATGATCAATTAATAAACACTTCGCAAATAAACAACACGTTGGACTAAAATGAGCATAACAATCACGGCACCACCGGCAGAGAAGATGCGCCAAAATGAGCTGCTTCTGTTCTGGCTCGCTTGCCGAATGCTGCTGTGGACGCGCCGGGCTCACCGGGTACCGCGTGGGAACCGAGCGCCGCTGTTTACGCGTTAAGGTCGCCAGCAACAGAAAAAAACAACAAACGAACCTCGGGGTCTGTGTTCCTTTGTCGGGACACGGTGCTAGTTACAAGACGTTCCTTGCTCAATGGCTGAGTCTGCAGGAATTTACCACCGATAGACGGAATTTAGACACTTTGACACTAATATGGGCAGTTATTAGAAAAAAACCTATGCGTATGTAAGAAACTGTTACATCTTTCTTGCCAAATGAAACCTTTCCAAGCATATTGAAGGCCAAATGAACAAAATGTGATAATGTGAAGTTCCACACCGGGCACGAGGTGTCACTAGTTCTCCTGCTCTGTTCGGTGAGACACACAAGCACCGGGCTTGCATGAGCTCACAACAGGCGCAGGGATCTGTAATAGAAGCACGCGCTACTGTTGCCGCCGTTACCCTGAGCCAAAACTCAGATCTGAACCCCCAACGTCACTTCCTGTACCACCCTGCGCTCAGCACCACTAGCAAACACATTTACAGAAACACACGCGAGTGTCTTATGCATGTCCGAAATGGCTTACTTACTTCAATCTTGGGTAATACCAGCGTAGCAATGACTATAGGGGTGTTGTACAATGTCTAGAGGGCTCTAATAATAATAATAAGGGCTCTAATAAACACGTTTCTATGCTGTCAGTGCAAACATATTGGATTTGTAAATGGGGAGACGGATGTGCGATGCTAAAGTGCTAACATTACAGTCACGTTTTAACAGCAACTTATACTGTTTGCCCAAGAAAACCAAAATGAAATCAAACTGACAGCTCAGCTCCCACGACGGAGAGTTGGCAGAGCTTCAGGTGTTGTTTTGGGACGTGTAGTGAAGCCTGCTGGGTTTTTTTGTTTGTTTTTTACAATGCTGTGTTCTCGTGCCGTTTATTAACTGAGCAAAGTGAAGTTAGATTGTGTTGCCGTGTTGGTGTTTGGCAGGTGCAGGTGCGTTTTGAAATGTCCCTTGTCCCACAAGTTGATGCTGTTTGATGTACTTTTTAAAACATATATAATAGTGTAGTAATATTTCCTTCAATATGTCGTCTTCCACCCAGCAAAGTTGTAGAATTGGCGCTTTTGATGTGTTTTCTCACAGGCAGTTTGTACTCTCTGTCAAACCTTTGCAGCATTTCCTGAAAGGCGTCAGCATTAACCGTCCTAGCTGGTCGCTGAACCACGGCAGCTCATTGTTTTTGTCTTATCTAGTTGTCTTTGTCTATTTACGTCACGCTTAACCTTCCCAAGATGTCGTCTTTGTTTTCCGACTGAACCGAGCCAAACATTGAAGCTGTAATACAAAGCAGGACACCAGCTTGACTCGTAGTCTGGATTTTCTAGCATTTGATCGCAAAGGCAACATAAGATCACTAAAAAGTCAATTTTGCATAATAAGGGATCTCCAAAATATGCGGCTATTCCTACATCAATGTACAGATTGATTACATCCAGTTGAGTTTTGATTCACTATTGCAACCAAAGCCTGTTTATGCTCAGTGAGTGACTGAAAGGTGGAACTGGCTTGTGTTTCCTTCACAGATCTACCCACCGGATGGGAGGAAGGGTACACGTTTGAGGGTGCACGATGCTTCATTAAGTGAGTGACATGTCCCACTTGCATGACGGCGTGAACATAAGACGGGATCGGGAAGCACGGCGTTCCCAACAGAATGCATTTGTGTGGACTTTTTAGTAGGAGAAGTCTCCCCGGCTGCGAATGTGAAACCTTTACTCCCCGTGTCGTTATATGGGCGGCCTGGCAGAAGTTAATAATTACACACAACATTGTGCAAGTGTGCATAGAGGCGGCCGTCTTCGTAAGTCGATTCTTCTGGCTGCATTGTCACAATCGCTGCGTGCTCGTCTTAAATAGACGGGAAAATATTTCTCGGGTTTGTGTCAACTTGCAGCGTGACGCTGCTCGGTGTTGCTCCGCCTGAAGACTCGGGTGCGCTGTACACCCTGCCAATGTTGGTTTTCTCTCTTCCTCCTGTTCCAGATAGGCCCATACTAAAACATGACTTAGTCTATGAGCGACGGATGGAAGGGATCTGAGGTTCATTTCACAGAACAGATACTGGAAATTTGAGAGAAATGAAAATACTTGTCTGTCCGTCTTAGGGGCACAATAAGCGCAGTTTCACCGCGTCACTGTAAACATACGATTTAGAACTTCTGGTTCTAAATCGGGTTCTGCATTGCTCTTACTATCTGCGCTCATCGTCATTATCAACCAGTGATGGGCTGCCGAGGCTTTTGTTGTACATGATCTCTTATTGATCACTGGGATGTACTGGTTGTATTCTTATCTTGGATCCGAAAGCCTAACCTGCTGATAAGGAGAAATCCTGCTTCATAGCTTTCCTTTTGATATTTATATTTAAAAAAGTTATACATAGATTTAAAGACAAGTCTTTGTGTTTTTATGAGTTTTTAGAATCAACATTTTGGCTTTATCCATCCATTTTCTATACAGCTTATCCTCATTAGGGTCGCAGGTACGCTGGAGCCTATCCCAGCTGACTTTGGGGGTACACCCTGGACTGCTCGCCAGTCAATCGCAGGGCACATATAGACAAACAAACATTCACACTGCAATGGACAATTTAGAGTCGCCGATTAATGCATGTTTTTGGAATATGGGAGGAAACCGGTGTACCCGGAGAAAACCCACACACGCACGGGGAGAACATGCAAACTCCACACAGAGATGCCCAACGGAGTTTTTCAACCATGATCTCCTGACTGTGAGGCCAACATGCTACCCACTCATCCACCGTGCGGCCCTACTAGCTAATCATCTCCGTGTTTTTATCTGGCAACTCTTAAGTAACTTTGATCAAATGTCAAATTTTTACAGTGTCTGCTTAGCACCTAATGTGTGGTTCCAATAATGCCTTGCGCACTGACACTTCCATATTATGGGAACCACACCATCGATCGCCTCTAGTCCATTCATTTTTGATAGGGTCTGATAATCCTTCCAGCCAAGCGACAAGTGAAATTCATGCATGTTGAATTTTTTACCCGTGCATATTTGCTGCCTTTCGACGCAATCACAGAAAGTTAGAAAAATGTTGAGCTTTTCCGCCCGGACGAGGACCAATCAGCAGGAGTTTCATTGATCGACCAATGAGTGGACCGGATGCCATTCAGTACTCTCTTATAGGTAAAGGCAAAAATGAATACATTTCCCGAAGTTTTTGACGTTTCTAAAAGCGAATATTGCAATATAAAGAGAAAAGCAACGGAGTGAAAACTTGGGGGTGATAGGGTCAACCTATCAGGTACATTTACGTTCACTTAAATGGACATTTATGCACGTTTGATACCACCGCTTTTTGCTCTGGAGAAAACACACAAGCGCTAATAACAAAATTCTTGGGCATCATAATTGATGACAGAATGAGTCGGAAACCTCACATCAAAAACATACAACATAAAGTAGCAAGAAATACTTCAATACTGAATACAATCAAATGTGTCCTGGATCAAAAATCACTCCAAGCTCTCTATTGTTCTCTGGTGTTACCTTATCTAACTTATTGTGTGGAGATATGGCGAATAACTACAAAAGTACACTTCACTCGCTTGATGTAGTGCAAAAAGATCAATTAGGATCATCCATAACGCGGCATATAGAGAACCTACAAATCCACTGTTTCCAAAATCACAGTTATTAAAATGTGCTGATCTGGTAAACCTTCAAAGCGCTAAAAGGATGCAGAAAGCAAACAACAAGCAGTTACCAAAGAATGTCATGCAATTTTTCTCAACAACAGAGGAGAAATATGATCTTAGGAATAAAGTAAACTTAAAACACAAATATGCAAGAACAACACAAAAAACTTGTAGTACTTTGCTATGTGGAATCAAACTATGGAAGGGATGAAGTAAAGAAGTAAAATGATCCTCCACAAAGAAACCTTACAAACAGTTGATGTTTACAAAATACAAGGAAATATTGTGTACATCCAAGGTCATATTACTTCATTCCTTGGAGAGTACATGTTCAATGCTATGTTTGTTACCATCACCTTGTACTTGTACAAGGAACCTTTCATCCCAGTGAGAACATTGTCTGTACTACAACAATGTTTTGTTACAATTGGTATACACCACTCATCACTATTATCACTATCATTATTATTATTATGAACTTTACCTTATGAACCTTACTTATGCATTCAAGCTTAGTAAGTGCAGGAAGTCCACAAATGTATTGAAATAGGGGAGAACCTACGGGGGTAGGATTTAACAAGCTTTGCTTCTTCCTACCCCTTTTGGACATGTGGAACTGTCCGTTGTATCAAGTGATGTATTCCAATGTCATTTACATGCATGTTCAAATCACATTCAACTATTACCATTACCATTTATGTTCAGTAAAGAGGTGAAGAAGTGTGTGCAGGCGCGCTGGAATGGGTGGAGAAATGTGTGATAGAAGACCTTTAGCTAAAATAAAAGGAAAAGCGTACAAATCTGTGGTAAGAACAAAGATTGGTCTAGACACAGTGCCGCTGAGCTGACCGAAGCGGAGATGAAGATACTGAGGTTCTCTTTGGGTGTGACCAGGATGGACAGGATCAGGAATGAGTACATCAGAGGCCAGATTGAGATGGTTGGGACATGTCCAGAGGAGAGATAGGGAATATGTTGGTAGAAGGATGCTGAGTGTTGAATTGCCAGGCAGGAGGCCTGGAGGAAGACCAAAGAGGAGGTTTATGGATGTAGTGAAAGAGGACATGAAGGTAGTTGGCGCAAGAGAAGAGGATACAGAAGACAGAGTTAGACGGAGGCAATTGATTTGCTGTGGCGATCCCTGAAGGGATAAGCCCAAAGGAGAAGAAGAAGACTAGCAAGGGTACATGATCAACACCTGAATAATATAATGTCCCCAAATTACCTCCAAATATGACAGCCAATCAAAACAGTCCGAGACTCGTAATTCCCCCTGCTCGCTGCCTCCTGTGTGTGGAGTCACGTTCAATTTCAGTACTCATCTTTACGCTTGACTGCGACTTGCAGATGTCTGTTTTGCTGTGTAAAGAAAATGCAGCGTTACGTCAGCTCATCATGAAAGAGTCCTCCAGCCAGTATTATTTTGGCGGAACGCAACATGGAAGCGGAAGCTCGGGGTATTCATGTTTCAGAATCTGCGGTTAAAAATGAAGTTATGCCGTATCCCCCTCTGAATCAAAGGGATGGATGTCATTTGTCAGTGACTGTTTTTAAACAAGTCCAAATCGAGGTCCAAATCAGGAGGATGACTTTGCGTATCAGGGGAGGAAAGGGTGTTGGTGTGCCACCGTGAATTCCCGCTCCTGCTCTGACCCGCTCGTGAATTTGAGCAGCGCCAGGCGTCAGGCAGTCAAGCTGAAAGGCAGCCCGGACTTGTATCGCTTTTATCACTCAGTCAAACCCAGACCTTCAGCTATGGCACCGGGCCTGGTCCACCCGTTGACGCTCTAACCGCTGCCTCCTCGGGCATGGATAATTATGAATTGTCAAATCGTTTCCATTAGTGGCTGATTGTGAAATGCCTTGTATCATCTTTTATTGCAGGAGGCGGACGCCTTATTGATTATATGACAGGTGAGTAGAACAATTTATAGCAACCATGCGCACCAATGCCCTGCAGAATGTGTGTGCGTGAAGGAACCACTGAAGTCAGATGCAATAAAAGTCGTCATAAAATTCAATTGACACGTCCTCTGACCTGCAGCAGGAGCGTTTTGCTCTCTACTTCCTGTAATTGCTATGCCTGGAAATGCAGCAAAACTGTTCACCTGTCCCAAAGTGTCTTTGAAATGTGACAACTCAGAGCCGCTCTCCAGTTTGAGGATGCATCTCTTCGCCTGTTAATCTTAGCTGCCTGTAGCTCTGGAGCCTGTTGACGTTCAGCCCATGATAACACTGAAGGGAATCTGTTCCTGCCGTATGAGAGAAAGTGGAAGCCAGAAATCCCTCAGGTGGTGTGCAGTATCACGACCCTTGCACCCGTGCACAGCTCTAATGGCTGAAGGAGGCGAATCCCCCAAACTTTTCACCCACCAAATCAGCACTGCGGGAATACTTTGACTAAAATATACAATAGATGGCCGTGGCTTGGGGGAAGACGGTCCCCGAATGCTTGCAGGGAGTGGAGGTGCCACATTGAACGTGATAGCAACCCTTAGCATCTGGCGTGTCTGCTCAAGCTTATCATACTGTCAGAATCTCATGCAGACCCCAAATTATAGCACTGTGCCTGTCAGGTTTACCAGAAAAAAAAAAGTGGGACCCATGGGACTGAGGATTCCTGTCTGCACCCCTGCTACTAGCTTTATGATATGGAAAAATGCAGCACCCTCATTTTGGAGATACAATGATTTTCAAAATACAGTAATAATAAGTAGTGTTTGTGGTAGCCCTGTGCCCCTCCAGTCATAACACCGGCCGGGCCACCCCTAGGGGGTGCACCCCCCAGTTTGAAAACCACTGGACTATACAATCACCTTAATTTAGAAAAACACATTCTGGACTTATTTTGGGAGAGAAATATGATTGCATGGGGAGACTTTGGATGCCGATAAGCTGATCTGGTGATTTTTCACGAAAATCGACCACTTCTGATTTGTGGCCGATGGATCAGAGCAGATGAGGAGCTTGGCCATCCGGGCGGAGCTCAGAGTAGAGCCGCTGCTCCTTCACATTGAGAGGAGCCAGTTGAGGTGGCTCGGGCATCTAGTTCGGATGCCCTGGTGAGGTGTTTCAGGCATGCCCAGTCGGGAGAAGGCCCCCGGGAAGACCTAGGACACGCTGGAGGGACTATGTCTCACAGCTGGCCTGGGAACGCCTCGGTGTCCTCCCGATGGAGCTGGAAGAGGTCGCTGGGGACCGGGAAGTCTGGACTTCCCTACTGAAGCTGCTGCCCCAGCGACCAAGACCCGGATAAGCGATGGAAAATGGATGGATGGATGGATGGATGGATCAGAGCACCTTTACTAGTTAGAGCTCATACAGTGGTAAAGTGGTCTGCTACCCTAAAAACAGAATATGCAGGATTTTTGGTTAGTCCAGTTTTTTTCTCCAAGGGTATAATTCATACCCAGCCTTGTCATACCCTTGGTATCATCTCAAAACGGTATACTTTAATCCGTTCGCCAACCTTCTTATCTTTTCAGAAGTCTTGACGGAGTGGACAGAACCTGTTTTAACATGCCACTCTCACAAGCCTGTGGAATTCACTGCGACTGACTATTTGTCGAGAAGGTAATGTGATAACTAACTGGCAAAGCGCTGGTCACATTTTAAGCCAGTGTGACAAGTACTTAGTAAGAGCTTCATAAAAGAGTCCAAAACCACGAGCACACAGGGACGGGAGATAGACAGTTATTGTGTTTCCCAGGGCCCTGGTTCTATTTGTGGAACTTGAGTGTTAATGAACAAAAATATTTATCACAGATAGGTGAGATATTCATCTTTTAGACTCAAATGTAAATCCAAATGCATTATTCATGCATCTCTGTGACCCAAACTTTTTTTTTGGACCAGTAAAAGGCTCTGATCCATTCTGACACTAGCTGCTTGTCTTGGCTGTCATCATCGGGTTGTGAGCATCGAGGAGCAGATTGCGCTGCCCCCTCTGAAGGGGAGGCGGGCTTTGGTGTGGACTCGGTATTTTATTAAATTATGCAACTGTGAGGTTGGAATTAATTATCTGAGGCGGTTTTGTCCAGCCTGTTGTGGAGAGTCTTTGTTTATGGAACTTCTTGCTATTTGAGTTAGCGGACAAAAAAAGGTGGAATAAAAATAATAATAAATAGATGAAAAATGGTGCAGAATACTATATGTGTGAATGCTCCAGCATTCACACAATTATTATTATAATAGGAAAGTACAGTAGAACCTCGCCTTGCGAAAAAGCTCCAGCATTCACACAATTATTATTATAATAGGAAAGTACAGTAGAACCTCGCCTTGCGAAAAACCGTAATATAGGAAAAATTCCTAATACGAATTGGGCTTCAAGGACATTTCAGTCCATTTAACGAAAAAATATTCTAAATACAAAGTTGAAAAGTGGAGCATCTAGAGCAGGGGTGTCGAACGCACCAAAACTCTAAAGTCAACTTTAGCCTGTAGGCTTAACAAGACAAAACCCTTCCTGGTCTCTGACTGTCTATTACACCTTTTTCAGGTGTTATTTTGTTCAGACTGGTTGTAATTAGGGATGCTCCGATCGGGGTTTTATGCTGCCGATTCCGATACCGATCACCCATGAGTGAAATCGGCCAATACCAAGGCCAATACTAATCACATAGATTAAGTGTAATTTTTTAAAATGTTCTTATGATGAGTGCATGCGTGCCGTAAAAGGGGGAAAAGGACAATTGCGTTGGTGATTTTTTTTTCATGGGCCCTAGAATTCCTGGGTGCACCCCTACTATTGACTATTTGATATGAAAAAAGGAACCATAAAAACACCTTTATTTTGACAAAACATATTTTGACTTTTTCAGAGAGCAAACACCACTGGTGAAACTTACAGAGGATGACATGCCTTTTTTAAGGAGACTTTCTGACCTGAGAGTGCATCGTTTGATGGCAGGACTTCCAGCTATAATGCAGTCGGGCTACAAGTGAGAGAGCAATCGGCAAACCCGGTGATTTAGATTTAGACTTAGACCTAGACCGACTGTATTGATCCACAGGGGAAATTGCTTCCAGCGCTAGTCCAATGAATTTAATAATTTTTTAATTATTTGCTTATTTATTATTTGAGTTATTTGCTTCAGACTTGTGACTGTCACACACGTACGGGCGGGTGCTGTCCAGTGTTGGCTACAATAGCTTCTGTTTGACTCAGCCTTGAACGCTCAGCATAATCTGTCAATTTTGTTTTTCAAATGCAGTGTTGAATTTAAGCGAGATATTTTCCATGAAATTTATATCACTCTCACAAAGACCGGGGTAAGTTCCACATGGCAGACACGATTGTTTTGCGTTTGGCACTCCGGCGCGGTATGAAGGAAAGGGGGCGCAGCAAAAGTACAAGACAGAGGTCTGTTTGGCGTTGAAAGGCATTTATCAGCGCATGTCGATCACATGCTGTTCCTTGGAAATGAGGTCTGCGACACGGGTTTACTAACCCTGCAACATCTAGTATACTTCAGAACTCGGTTATGTATTGAGTCGCTCTCGAGTCAGCGAGAAAGGGGTAGCTCTCTATTTGGCAGGAACCAAACACGAGCTACAAAGGAACTCACAATGAGCTCGCCAACGCAATCGGAAATGGCGGGAGGTCGTTAGTCAACACAACAGTCTGATTTACAAGAAAGACTGCTAAAATCAACACACATCAACCTAACGTGCTAAAGGGAGGTAACAAATATACAAGACTGATCTTCCTCCTGCTTCCCAGCAGAGCAAAGCAAAGGATGATGGGAAGCAGTTAACATTGTAGTTGTTTTAGTCTCCATAGTTGTCTTGTCTATTTGTTACCTGTTTCTAGCGTTTTCTTTTCTTTCTTTTTTTGTCTTGTCCAGCATCAAAACAGCTGAATGGGAGTCAAGCTGCCTTTAAATGCTGAGCAAAATTGCTTTGCCAAGGGGGACTTCATAATCCAAATGAGTCCAAATGAGAATGGGGGATATAAGAAAGGGTGCAGAAGAACCTCACAAACATATTTCAACCATATTATAAACAACCGTAATAATCACAATTTCAGCAACAACCAGAACCGTCACAGAGCAA
>QODF01000153.1:745961-919630 GCA_024372805.1 Oostethus manadensis
GTGGCCTGCAGGAGCTAGAGGTTCTCTATTATTTTTCATGTTCTCTCCCCACAACTAGTAATTGGGGTTGGCGATTGTTTGCACCGAGTTTTGCATATAAAGTAGAGCCATTGATTTTCTAGCGCCTTTAGTTGGCCCTCTAGTTCAGCAAAGGCGTACAAACCTGTCACATCCTGGGAAAAGCTCTCGTTTTCATAACACGGCACTAATTCACGACGCGTGAACACAATTGTTGACATTTACTTTCTGCTACTTAAACCCAATGATTGCAAAAGCGCCACAACTAATGTACTGTAGGCCACTTTAGAAAGGCACAGTGCCAAACCTGTGCAGACTCACGCACATCTCTTTATTTTTCCATCAGCTAAAGCTCTTTAAGTTCTGAGGAACAGGTCAGTGGCACCCAACTCATTAGCACCGGCAAGTTTTTAAGCCGGTGGCTTCTGGCTCGATACTGAGCGTGAAAAATCAGGACAAACAGAAATCTGTGCAGGTATTTTGCACTTCTAGAGCGAAACCAGTCATCTAGACCAGGGGTAGGGAAGCTATGGCTCAGGAGCCATACTGTATGTGGTCATCAAAAGAGCCACATCTGGCTCCCGAGCCATTTAACAAAAGGGAAAGAGCAAAAATGGAAAAATCAGCAGGGATTTTGCGAAAATAAAGTCAAAATATTTGGAGAAAAAAAGTTGTAATTTTTGGAAAATTAGGTTGCAGAAAATGTTATTTTATTAGGAGAATAAAGTCAACATATTACAGGAAAATAGTCATAATTACGAGTTGAACAAATGGAAAAATAAAATAAAATAAAAACTGCAGAAATTTAAAAAAATGCTGTCGTTTTACGAGTAAAAAGTCAAAATATTAAGAGAAAAGATTTTACGGGAATAAACTTGTCATGCTATAAATTCATTATAGTAGTGTAAAGTTATTTTTTGTATTTTTAAAATGTTGTTATATTATGAGAAGCAAACAAAACAATTAATTAATTAATTAAATTAATTAATATGGGAATAAAGTTAAAATATAGTGGGAATAAAATCCTAATGTTACAATTAAATATATATTTTTGTTTTATAATGTATAATGTTGTTGTTTTTTGCTGATATTTCAAAGTAAAACATGACAGGCATCAGAGTGTTAGAAATAACATTTAAAATAGAAAACCTTCTCGGCACTTTAATCCATCCAATTCAGAGACTAATTACTAATTATTCAAGTAACTACTTGCTTAAATATTCACACTTTTAGTCGTAATCCCTGTTCAAAAATAGGATACGGCTCTCACGGAAATACGTTAGAAAAGATCTGACCTTTATGGCTCTCCTAGCCCCAAAGGTTCCTGACCCCGATCTAGACATTAGAGAGAAAGATTACCAGACACATGTTGTTGTTTTGTCGCCTTGGCCTAGTGACTAGCGTGGTGCTTCTCTAATAGCGGTGCTCACATTTGGTCTCGCGCTCAGCAGACGCCAGTTGAGTTCCATTTCCGAGCTGAATATACATATCATTCTTTTGTGACATGAAAGAAAATGCATGTAAACAAATGCGCTAGCTGGATGCTAATTAGCATAGGAAACCCCCATACTCCCTGGCAATTTGCGTAGTAAACACCTGCACTCGTGACAACTAATTAGACATTTAAATGACCATTTCACTTGCACAGATGATGCGTATTAAGCATGACCTACTTTCAGGCAAATATTTTCTACAGCTCAACAAGAGACAGGCCTGACTCATAATAGCCACTTTCTGGCTGTGGCATTACCCTGAGGACACGCTGACAGGAAATGCATACTTGAAAAGGATCTAAGAGAGCAATACCGTTGCATTTGAGAAGCCCTGGACGGGTGTAATGTCAGGAAACTATTAGAGAGCTGCTAACATTACCAGCTTGTGCACGCAAACGATGGAAAAGGCAACCACCCTTCAGAAATCGTAAGGACGGCTGAGAAGAACAATGTAAGCCCAGCACGGCATAGCATTATGCTGCATCAGCAACATTTTGACTTCAGCCATCCGTTTGTTTTTAAATTCTAGAGACATAAACAAAATGTTGTTCATGGTGCGGCATAATAGCCCCGTTTGAACGCCAGCTTCTGTCGCTCTTTTGTCCAAAAGACAGAGCGATCTCCAAAGCTTCTCTGCCCTTTGGATGCGCTTGGAGTTTCTTTTCTATGAATCCCTTTCAACCACGTGAAAGCGCAAGGATTCTCCGTGCACCAGGCACCCGGACGGATCCATCACAGAGCCGGGTCGGAAAGAAACGTGTGTCTGATACTTGATGGCTTCCCTAACATCCGTCGGTTGCCGTACCTCCTGTCCTGAAGCCGTAGCCTCTTGGCCGAGGGCGCTGGATGTTAACAGCGCTCGTTCCGAGAACGGAGCTAATTGCCGTCGGGCCCGCAGGCAAATGAACTCGCAAAGAATGTAAAACAGGAGTCACAAAGCTGGCGGCCGGTCTAATTGAATTACAGTATATTCCAATTTTTATGTCTCAGTCAACGCCGTCTTGTCAGTGTCCTTGTAGGCAATTTGCTGTAGCATCAACAGGAAGCGCCACATCAAATATGAAATATGGTCATAATGTACTCTGCAGCCACTGCTTTCAGGCTGTTCACTCGCGCTCTTGCATTATTCAGCGAGCAGAACCGAGAAAGAAAAGTCATGTCAAATTGAACTTTGGCCAGATTCCAAACCCCGTTTGGCTCTTGGATCGTTACTATCGTGCATAATTCTAAAATGGAACAGTTTAGTGTCTCTTTTGTCCGCATCGGAACTCCGTTGATGTAATTGCAAATGGAAAAACCCAAACAATCACCGTTGGTGGTGAATGTTTTTGACAGGCTATACAAATTTTCCGAAAGGTCCCGAATTTCAGTCAGACCACGGAATGTCATATATCAGATAAGATATTTAATAGGCGGTGCAGCGATACATAAATCTGTATTGAACCGCTCGATACGCCCTATGAATTGAACGATACTGTAACTCCCTGTTGCTTTTCCATGGCATGTGGAAGCAACTCCTGAAGTGCACAAAACTGCACTTGTCATCTTTGTTATCCAAATTTTGGCTACAGTAGCTCAGGAGAAGATGCGTATACATCCAATAAAAGGTGTCATTGCAATTGTAGCGCCTACATCCATGCAGAACCTTGAAAATGTCAGCTGTTGGCGCCAACTGCAATTTGGAAAAGTGTTTTTTTACACGTACTTGTTATTGCTGCTTTTATTTTGTGATTAATTGAAAGATCTTTTATTGCTTACGTTGCTTTTATGTATTCCCCTGGCTTTGGCTGTGTTGTCATTTTGATAATTAACTACTTTGATAACTATTGCTGCGTAGTTTGATTGAAATACTATTTATGAGGTGTGTTTAATTATATTAATTGCTTTGATGAATAGAATTGTGAATTAATTATTTCTATTTCATTGCTATTGTTTGTTCAATTGGTTTGATGTTTTTGTTTTATCTGCTTCCAATGTCTATGTACCCACATCAGAAAATGAGGCAGCTGCACTAAATTTATTCATTCATGCATTTTCTATGCTGCTTATCCTCATTAGAGTCACGGGTATGCTGGAGCCTATCCCAGCTAACTTTGGGCGGGAGGCGGGTCAATTGCAGGGCAGACAACCAACCATTCCCACTCACATTCATACCTTTGATATGCGGCAAATGATTGTTTTAACTTTTCATTAAAAAAATGCTTTTTTCCAAACGCTGCGAACAGTGCATGTAAGATGGCTAGTTAAAATTACCCTAACAGAAAAGTCATTCATCTCCTCTTGGGTACTAAAACCACTCAGGTCGTCTTCTTCAGCATCTTAATTCCTTACTCACACACTTTGTCGCTGTCTGTCTCTCTTCCTTTTGTTGTCACTTTCTGAGTCTCGAGGCTTTTATTGTAGGTTTGTTGTAACGATACACTATACAGTAGACAGAAAGTAAAATGTGCCCAGGAGGCATGCAAATTTGACCTGTCCCTTTGGGAAAGTGCTCCTAATCCTATTTTATGTGGATAAAAGACATTATCAACACTTATATTTTACATTCTATATTTTCTATCTTTATTTGAGTTGGATTTGGAACATTTATGTCCCATACGTAGTAGTTTGGCAAGCTACCATAACTAGCTCTGTTGGTCTGGCTGGTCAAGTCTCGCAACCTTCTGGAAATGAATCCAAAACGTTCCAAACGTTGGAGGTCAAACGCGTTATTTTGTAGCATCAGCCACAGCTAACTCGGCTAGCTGGCTAGACAGATGCCGTCCACCGATGGCTTAATCTGAAGATATCGACGTGGGAGTCTTCTTCCGGTGCATTTCATTCGTTAGCTCCTCAATCCGGATATTCGGCCAGAACCTTAACATCCCTAAATGGAAGAATAACCAGAGAAAAGTCTCTCTGCTCTTGCTCTGCAGCTCAATGCAATATTTCACCTTGTGAGGTAATGATGGCTGTGAGAAAGGGGAAGGACCCAGGATCAAAGGGCAGAGGAGCTGGTTCCTGATCTCAAGCGAGTTGGGAGCAGAATCGCCAAGTAAAGCTTTGGTGACTGTAATGGATTTGCTCAAGAGGACACATGCTCTATGCGGGCCTGTCTGAAGTTTGCAGAGGAACCCCTGAATGAGCCAGACAAGGCTTGGGTAAGGTCAGACCCGAATTGAGCCATTTGGCGTAAACTGGACGCAACAGAATCCCTTCTGTGAAACACGAAGTGGAAAAATGCAGCTCCAGGAAACATCGGACCTCTCAAGGCTTTATTCATCAAGTACTAAACCATGTTTTGCCAGGCTGTCATACTGAAGCAGCTCCAAAAATTCTAGACTGTTCCAAAAACCGCAAGGGATCAAATTCGCATATTTCCCAATTAACTAAAATGAAGATTTAAAAAAAACGTCTTCATTAATTGGTTGATGGTTACCTTCAATCATAAATCCATGAAATATTTCTCCCGGATGTAAGTACAGTATACGCATGAATTTGCACATTCTTAACTAATGATAGCATTATTAGTGATTTGGAATAACATCTTTTGAAAACAAAGACTTGTATCAGCACCAAACGGAGGGAACGGTACCGTGTCGGTTCTGTTCTGGGACCCGGTCCTTGTCTGGATCGTGTAACTTTGGAAGTTCACGGGAGCTAAGAAGGTGACTAAGAATACTTGCACTCGTTAAATCGCGCGGCAATTTGCTTTCAACATTTAGTAAGCGCTTCTACTGAAATATCGACGGAGCGTTTTTACCGTTCCTTTGATGGGACGGCGCCACTTTCCGAAAGAAAGAATGTTTTTATTTCGGTTACGTTGGGATCGGATCCTCTGTCTTCACAAACACGAGTCGAGAATATTTACACAGTTAACCTTCAGGGTAAGGGAGCTGGGGAGCACCCATGTGTGCGGCGTGGAGATTGCAGGTTGACTCATGACTTGCATGATGCATGAGCCTGTGAAAGAAACGGTGGCAATAAAACACGCCGGCGTATTTTTGCATAAATGATTGCCGCTGTTAAGAAATGTCATTCGGCTATTCGAACATGAAGTGGTAAATAAGCTTTAAAAAGCAATGCGGTGAAACAAAAAAAAGAAAAACACCCACACATAACATAAAAATGAGTAACACTCACAGGAATGTCTATTTTGAGAATCTAATGCAGACCAATCAAATCAAACGCGTTGAACCAAAACTAACACAAAGTAGATGGAGCTGCAGCACACGGGCTATGCCGGAATCCAAATAAACGGATACGCACTAATATACCTGCAAAACACTGATATTTGATACTGTGCAAGTGAATAACCCGCAAGGCATGTTGGGTAACGTCCTGTTTGGGCGTGGACAAAACAATAGCAGGGATGTCCAATAATATTTGCCCACCGATATTATTGCCATAAAAATGGAATATTGGTGAAAATCGGTGTCAGGTTCCATATAAGAAAACCGATTCAGCTCTTTAAACGCCAAAAGTGGCAAAATTGCGACAAGCAAGATTGCTGAATTTGCTGCTAATGACGCTAACTTCAGTCTGAACAACATTTCTTCGTGTTTTTTCGCAAAGTTTAGGAGTTTATAGACTTTGAACCCCCGTGTGCGTCCGCTCGCCATAATAGTCCACACGCAGTACATACTCCGGTGCTTTGCTTAACCGTGTTTGGGGTGGCAGGACGTGGTGGGATGTCAAAACTCTGCCAACGGTGAGAGGGGTAGATAGATTAGATGCAGAGGATGCTTGGGATTTTCCGGGATGCCCTGCATCGGGAATGTAAAAAGGCAGGCAGACGCAGCCGACAATGCACTGCTGCCGGCTCACCCAACTTGTGGAGTTCCTCGAGCCACGCTTTGCCATGCCCAGTCGCGAGTCAAATATTTTACATTGTTGTTTACAGCCACGTCGAGAAGCTAATTGCTGATGCACTATCTAATGGCGTCACAACAGATATGCGCTAATTCCACGACGGCATCAGTATCGGTATCAGTTGATGGATATTGACAGACATCCCGAAAGTTTTGCACAGTTACTTACGGTTACTTTGTGTGTTCCACGTGAGTTATTTTTGGTTGCACAGTGCATGTGGTAGTGTGGATAAGCTCCTCCTACGTCTGTTTGGGATAATGGCAATAAAGAACACCTCACGCAAGAGATGAACTGCCAAATATTGTTCGATTATAAACAAAAAACGCTGACTTTTCCCAACAAAAAATATAATATTTGGATCAAAAATCTTCAATTTTGCGCAGCTCCACTGAATATAATTTGTAACTGTGTTGGTTACCAAGTTCTTCTCCATCTGCCACGTGGCCTGCACTGCGAGAAGACACTCTAATTGTTTGGCTGCTGTGTGCTAACATACGTCAGAGATATCATTTGATGCTAGTGCTTGCCTCTTGTCCCGATTAAGGCCATTTTGTCCGTAAAAAAAATCATCCGCCTTAGACAACTCTCGCAGTTCTGATCCTTGCAGTTCTTTCTGAGGGTGTCCTTATTTAGTTTCCCACACTATCGAGTAGGTGAAGAGGGAGCTGAGCTGCAAAGGCAAAGCTCTCATTACCGGTCCATCGACGTTCCTGCCCTCACCTACGAGGTGAGGGCAGGAACGTCCTAGTGTCCTAGTGTCCTATTGTCGGTTGGTCACTAGCCAATGAGCTTTGGCTAGTGACCGAAAGGTGCAAGCGGCCGAAATGAGTTTTTTCGGCAGGGTGGCTGGGCTCTCCCTTAGGGATAGGGTGAGAAGCACTGTCACCCGGGAGAGACTTGCAGTAGAACTGCTGCTCCTCCAGCTTGAGAGGAGCCAGATGACGTGGCTCGGGCATCTGGTCAGGATGCCTCCCTGAGCCCTCCCTGTTGAGGTGTTCAGGGCACGTCCGACCGGTAGGAGGCCTCGGGGGAGACCCGGGACGTGTTGGAGAGACTATGTCTCTCAACTGGCCTAGTAATGCCTCGGGATCCGCCGGGAGGAGCTGTTCAAAGGGGCCGGGGAGATGGAAGCCTCGGCTTCCCTGACCTCAGATAAGCAGAAGAAACGGATGGATGGATAGAATCGGCTTTTGCCACGAGATCAGGCCGATCCGGTTGCCGTGTAACGTTTGCAACTCTGGGCCGCTCTCCAACATGGTAGGTGNAGAGACTTGCAGTAGAACTGCTGCTCCTCCAGCTTGAGAGGAGCCAGATGACGTGGCTCGGGCATCTGGTCAGGATGCCTCCCTGAGCCCTCCCTGTTGAGGTGTTCAGGGCACGTCCGACCGGTAGGAGGCCTCGGGGGAGACCCGGGACGTGTTGGAGAGACTATGTCTCTCAACTGGCCTAGTAATGCCTCGGGATCCGCCGGGAGGAGCTGTTCAAAGGGGCCGGGGAGATGGAAGCCTCGGCTTCCCTGACCTCAGATAAGCAGAAGAAACGGATGGATGGATAGAATCGGCTTTTGCCACGAGATCAGGCCGATCCGGTTGCCGTGTAACGTTTGCAACTCTGGGCCGCTCTCCAACATGGTAGGTGCGGTAATGGAGCTCAAAGCCAGTTGCCACTTGACACCCGCCAACTGGAAGAAGAAGAAAAGGCAACACCACCTTGCAGACATGTTTACTGTGGGGAAGTTGGACCTTGGATATCCGGTCAGCAAGTAGTTCCCCCTCACTGTGCCCGGACCCAACCCGTGCATTGTCTCGCGTCGGGAGTTGGGTGTGGCTACGGGGGGCCTACATAGAGTACAGTCAACATTTGTCAAAACACGCATCACAAATTTTGACCCCGTTTGCCAGACGGAAATTTCCCTCCCAGCCCAAATGTGCTTGACCGAACCGCGGTATTTAGTACACACCGAGTACTGGGTGAAAAACACTGTCCAGTACAAAAACAACCAACATTCGGGACTCAGCAACAAACGAATGATCATAAAACTTGGAGCGCATCTTGGAGTCCATGTCTTACAAAGGATTTTGAGCACAACCCACAGGAAGTGGCACAAATGTCCCCTGCTGGTACAGTATGCACATAGACAAAGCATGTACAGTATAGCTGCCCCTTCACTTTGCCTATACAGCCTGCTCAGGTGTGTGCAGGCAGTCCCAACGTGGCGTTCAATATACAGTACGAAGGAATATCTACATACCCCCTACTATGCACATGTTGGTTCGGATGTACAGGAGGTCCCATCTTGGAACGGAGGGGAAGCGTTGAGCTTACAGTAATTCTTTGGTGCCAAAGCCTCTTGGATTTGTGCTATGCTTCTGAGAGAGCATTGAGTAATCCTCGTGGTAATCTGCGGCGAGCTGCCCTTTGCTGATGTTGTGGCAGGTTGAGTCAAGGGGGAGCTGCTGTCAAGGTCCTCCACTGGTATTCCCATATTTACTGGGGGGGGTATTTATTAAGGAGGAGCAGATTATGCCAGACAATAATGTGCTTAAAGGGGACATATTATATTTTTCCTCTTTCCTGACTAGTGTTGTGACGTTCACGAACAAACCGGTTCTTTTGAACGACTCCTTAACACGAATGAGTCGCTGGGAACCGTTCTTTTTTTCTCCCAGTTACATGGGGAGGTTACAGTTACAGCCCAGCGCGGTGCTTATGGATGAACCCGAAGAGAGTTCAGGAGTCACCCGCATGGTTTAACTTTTGTTCTTATGTATTTTTAACAATCTTCTTGTGTGCAAATCTTTGCCCCAAATGCTGTTTTGCGTGGAAATTTGTTGTGTTTTTCAATGTTTGTTACGTTTTCAAGTCATGGTTTACACACATAGACGGAATTTGTCCAAAGAGTCGTTCAAAATAGTGACGTCACCGTCAAAGCAGTGCGATATGGCGCCACCCTGTGGCATATTCACAGTGACTCTAGATCAGACTTTCAAAATTAAACCACACATGTCACGGTTAGAATCAATATTTCAGAGTAATTCAAATTCTTATTGGCGGGATGTCTAAATTCCTTATCTTCCGGTGATTATTTCCCAGATAAAACGAGTTAAGTCCACGCATGGCTTCCTAAAACTTCATGTGACATTTTTTTTTGGAAAGAATGGCTGACCAAGATCTGGCTCCTGTGGAAGAGAGTCCTGGTAGCAGTTTTGGGTGGTTCTGTATGCTGTCACAGACTGCTTGCAGAACCACAGACTTTTGCTGACGTCACACACCCCGGACTTCCTTATATGGGCAATGTTATGTGGTCCCGGGTCTACAATAATGGTGAAAAACCAATGTAGAAACAGGATTTACAGGATTCATTCATTCATTCATTTTCTGTACCGCTTATCCTCATTAGGGTCACGGTGATGCTGGAGCCTATCCCAGCAGACTTTGGGCGAGAGGCGGGGTACACCCTGGACTGGTCGCCAGCCAATCGCAGGGCACATATAGACAAACAAACATTCACACTCACATTTACACTCTAATGGACAATTTAGAGAAGCCAATAAAACTAACATGCATGTTTTTGGAATGTGGGAGGAAACCGGAGTACCCGGAGAAAACCCACACACGCACGGGGAGAACATGCAAACTCCACACAGAGATGCCCAACGGAGATTTGAACCCGGGTCTTCAAGATCTCCTGACTGTGTGGCCGATGTGCTAACCACTCAGCCACCGTGCGGCCCCGATTTACAGGATTGTTCTATCAAAATATTCCATCCATACATCCATTTTCCACCGCTTATCCGGGTCCGGGTCGCGGGGGCAGCAGCTTCAGTAGGGAAGTCCAGTCCTCACCCAAAATATTCCGTTTATTAATACTCAATTCTACTTTGTCAGCTGGGGTAGGCTCCAGCATACCCACGGAACACAGATGACAGGATGGAATTGTACTCTGAGGAAATTCACTTGCCATGGTCAAGTGTCTGTCACCCCTTCCTGGTTTCTCTTCGCTGTTCGCCTCCGTCCAGTGGACATCGCACAGTCTAGTTGTTCTCCAGATGCTCTGCGGCGATTAGGCAGCTTTTTGTCCAAACACGCCCCAGCTGTGAGCTCCTGGAACGCGGTGGTGAAATGTGCACAGAGCGATCTGGATCAGTCTACTGCTTCCTGAAACCAGCTGATACAGGTTCCGTTATTTCCGTTTCGTTTGTCCTGACCTCCCATCTGAACCGGCGGTGTGAAGACTCACACACAGGTCCGCATTATGAGGTAGTACATTTCCATTTCTGTGCAAAGAGCCGTGTCTATCTCCTTACCGGGGATGTTGGCGATAAACCGATTGGACCGGTTTGAGGATCCAGCGAATCAGAAGGCTCCCGCATCGATACGATCAGCCATGAATCTTTGGATTGGGGGTGTCCAAACTTTTTCCACCAAGGGCCACATACTGAAAAAAGGATGCACTTTGACGTTTTGTAAAAACATATATGTGTTTGAAAAAGTGTTATTAGTGTAAAATGTGGTATGTGCTCTTTTTTCACTATCTTGCTGTGTTTTTTTGGGCAGGGGGGACTTTTTCAACTTAATCTTTGTAAATTTGCTTTTTGAAATATTACGACTTTATCAATTACAGTATATTAATTTATTATTTATTTATTATCCCCATAATATTCTAACTTTTTTTTCCCAACCTAATTTCCTGAAATGACAACTGCCGTTTCTCATAATATTACAAAAAATAACATTTTTAATTAAATATTTCACCCCATGCTACTAAAATGACATTTTTTTTGCACCTAATATTATAACTTTATTCTCATAAAATTACATCTTTTTTTCTTGTTACAATACAACTTTTTTCTCTTAATATTCTGACTTTATTCTTGAAAAAAGACAGCAGTTTTGTCCTTTTTAAAAATGTTCTTTGTTTCATTTTTACAATTTCTACCATCTTCTTTTCCCCCCACATATTTAATTTTTTTATTCCCATAATATTTGACATTATTCTGGTAACATTATCATTTTTTCTGCAAGTTGTCGTTTTTTTTCTCATTATATTATGTATTTTTCCCTTAATATTGCAATATTGCAACTAAATGCTACTAAAATGATATTTGTTAGCTTGCAGCTTTTTTCTCTTAATGACCTCATTTTTATAAATCTGATGATTTTTTTTTTACAATTTTTTGTTAGTTTGTATTAGTTTTCTTGATAAATCATATATTTACAATGTGCTGCGGGCCAATAAATGCACAGCCGCGGGCCGCAAATGGCCCCCGGGCCGCACTTTGGACACCCGCGCCTTAGATGAATGGACTGTGGAGACATGCATCGGGTATCCCGAGAGAAGCAATCGATGTGTTGTGAGCGATGTGAGCGACTGGTCTGTCGGCGAAAGGACTGCCGGGCATGCTTTCCGTGACCGCAGCAGAAGTTGGATCGGGCATTTTGATGAGTCGGTATCGTGGACACAGGGATCTGAGATATTCCGAGCCTGGTGAGGTGATGATATGCAAATTAGATGAGTACATTTACTCCCCGCACAAACTCAAACTGATGATTTTTCTCATTTCCAGTCCAACCAGTCTCAAGCTACAACCTTTTGAAATGGAAACGTCAAAACTTAAAACCCAAAGGGTGAAGTGAGGTGGTGTTTTGGACGTCTTTGGTCATACCAGCAATTCAAATGTTCTGCTAGTGTCAGGTACACAGAGAGTCAGGTGTGTGTGCTAACGTTTACTTGGAGTTTAGTGTTCACTTTATTTGGCATAAACATTAAACATATCATATATGTCCTTAAGTAAGTAACAAAAGTGCATGGGTGATTAATCATGATTAATTCATGTGCAAACTGGGATTAATCTGATTACATTATCATAAATCGTGGCTGGAATTACAGCCGGCAAGCGGTGTGGGTTATGTAGCTGGAGAAAAGCCCCAGGCTAAAGGCTGCACCGTGACTCCGATTCCATCTGTTTGTTGATCTTTCACGTTATCATTCATTGGCGGTGCGTAGCGTTACGTTTCATGCTTGAAGTGTGTTTGATGGGTGTTTCCGGGCAGACACGGCGTTAGTTTGTTGTCCTTCATTGGCGTGAGAGTCTCCTGTTCTCCCGCCCTCCGTGCTCAGATGTCCTCGCCTGAGCGAATATTTGAACTTTCCTTGCTGAATAATGTATATGGCCTTTGATTGATACTGTGCTTTGGTTTCTCACAGTGGCATCACCACAGTTACTGGAAGAACGCGCGAACACTCGCAGACATCACACATCACGCTCATCACCAAGAACACGACACACGAGCAGGAGCGCAAAGAAGACATGCACATCTCCTGGGATGCCTTTAATTGTTTTTTTCCTTATTCTTAGGGCGACAGTCTGCACAGATGGCCCAGTTTGACTTTGGAAGTACCTTTGTTTCTCTCCCTTGCCATTCTCCACTTCCTTGGCGGCATTTGCTTGCTTTGAAGGCACATTCCATCATGTCATACCTTATTTATGGTTTCTGCATAGGTTTGTTTGCTGTTTTTGGGAGATTTGGGAGTCATCCCTCGCCGCTTCGCGCTTCAAATTTCGCAGGTTCACTCTGTCAGGGATTCAAAAAAATATATGGATGACTAAATTATGCTGTCTTATGGTTGATTATGGCCTATTATTAGCCAATAATGTGCATATATAAGCAATTTTGACATATATTTGGCCTAAATATTTGACATGTAAGAGTGAAAAGAAGTTCTCCCCTCATTTGGTGTGGAAGTGGTAATTTCTTGACTGATTTTTTTGATTTTTTTCTGCTCCACTCCCTTTTAAACCCTTTCTTAGGTTTAGACTACAGTGAGTACATTGGAGGCTAACTAGCTTGTCACTGCAGTGATCCTGTAGCCTGCACATTACAGTTGGTGTAAACAAAGAATAATAGTTTCTACAGGGCTCTAGTAATTGTCAAGATTATATTTATGAAGTCCTAAAGAGGTTTCTTGTGCTTTAACATTTATTAATATTGACTCCTACCTCGCAGAAATTCACTTATCAAGGTGGGAACTAATTAACCGTGACAAACGACAGATGACTGTATAAGGCGTTCGGGAGATGCATTCAAAGACCTAAATTGGTCTAAATCAAGTCAGCAGACTTGATTGCCGAAGCAGCAGGCGTTTATTGCAGGTTTGGATTATCTCACAACAGGCACAATAATCCCTAAAGTGGGATACCATTGCGGCGTAACCCACGACCAACTAGAACTTCACTCTGAACCTCCACTGTCACTTCCTGCTGGTCCGCCAATCAGCGCAACGCATTTATAGCAACACACGCAGTCTTATTAATGTCTTAAATGGCTTCATTTCTTTTATTATGTCTACTATATTAGGTAATATTAGTGACAATATGACTGTAGGGGTGTTATTTCATGTCTCGAGGTCTCTAATAATCTTAAAAGCCTTATTTAGAAGGTTGTAAACAGGTTTTCCTTCATTCAATTATTCTCTATGCCGCTTATCCTCCCTCGTTAGGGTCACGGGGAGGCTGGAGCCTATCCCAGCTGATTTGGGGCGAGAGGCGGGGTACACCCCGGACTGGTCGCCAGCCAATCGCAGGGCACATATAGACAAAGCAACATTCACACTCACATTCATACCTGTGGACAATTTAGAGGTAAACAGGTTTTCTATGCTTTAACTACCAAAATATTCAAATTATAAAGTAGGAGTCCTACTTTGTGAAAATTCACAAATTTCAGGTTTGGACCCAATTAAATTCGATGAATTTGAGATTTTATTTATTTCAATTTTTATGTATTTAATGTTTTATTTTCTTCTATGACGCAATCAGACTTGTGTGTCGATTGGAGACCTCCTGACTTTTCCAACGTGCTGACAAGCTCAGTGTGAGTTCTGGAGTTGTGGTTCTAATCCAAATAAAGAACTCCAACTAAGCGAAATTGGATCATTTTTCTATATCTCAGGTGCGGGGCAGCTTGGGTTTTTCGACAGTTACTTGTTAGAAATGGGAATACGGCCTCCCGCAGACTCCAGTTGGGTTGAGTTTTATTTCACCTTGACGGAGGGCTGAGCTACGGTACCGGGCCAGAGTGGAACGACACTGAAGAGGATTCCAGAAGGGATCGGGGGGGGGGGGGGTACTCGCAGTACACTGCTGCACAAGCTGTACACTGACTACTTCAACTGTATCACCGTGTCACTACTTCACGTGAACAGATACTGTGTAAATAAACAATTTGCGGAAACGATTTTTCATATTTTGCTGTAAACTGGACCGTGTGCGCAAACACTTCTGTCGGCGTGAACTAATGGTCCCCCCCGGGCTTCGGTTTTCAAAGAGCTTGTGCAAGGAGAAAAGAAGTCTTGCCACCCCCTTGTGTGTCCGAGTCAATGTGCAGGCGAGCCTCCCCCTCACTGGTAAGACCTCTGCTGGTGCTTCTAATAAACACAAGCTTTGTGATGGCAGGACTTGCTAGATTTCCACAGTTAGACGTGTCTGGGGCTGCAGAACCCAAAACACATCAAAATCACTTGCCTGTTGGATATCGAGATCAGGCGGTGGGCAAAATGCGTCCCACCGAACGTTTCCAAATTCCTTTTTTGTGCACCTTTAACATTGAGACATGACCTGCAGTGCCCATATCTTGCCGCTGCAAGGCATGCTGGGTAGCTTGAGGCACTCTGTCTCCCAACATTTTGCCGTGTTTGTCGCATTTTGGGTTGATTGCAACAAAAATGAATCGAAGAGGTCGCCAGAGAAGCGAACAAGGAGGAGGCATCCAATGTTTTGCTGTTCATGGTCCATATTTTTCTTACCCGGCATGCCTTGCGGGCATCTGGAAAGAACAGATGCCTGTCATGTTTAGTGCTTAATTGCTCTTTATCACCCAGACAGTAGTTGCTCGTCTTGTTGCACCGCCAGCAAAGTTGTTTGATGACTACCAATTTGTCGACGCTCCTCCGCCAAATTGTTTAACCCTTTGTGGCCCAGGAGTCAAAAAGTTAGCGCACCCCTGATCTAGATACAGACATACAGTAGATGCGTGATTAAGTTTCCAGCAGGATAGTAGTGCAATAGCACATTACAAAGTTGTAATAAATAATATTAATAAAAGATATTTAGGTAGTGTGTGTGTCCCTCTCTGTTGTGTCAAAAAGCCGCCTGGCGTGAGCTGCTCAGTCTTTCAGTGGAGCAGGACGCGGGTGTTCCCCTACCTTTTCCAGTCGGTGCTTCTAGGATAAGCTCGGATAGGACGTGTGCAGACTCGCGTCGAGGGATCAAACTCAGGATGAGCGAAATGCGCATCTTGCTTGCGCGTTTGTTGTTGTTTTCATTCCCCAAAGCGGGCAATGCCAGCGCCATTTCCGTGTGATGCAAGTCCCTTTTTCATAGTTTACGTGAGGAACGACATGAATAATGCAATTACTGTAAGCCGCACTTAGCATGACGAAGGTCCTCGGGTTACGAACGTGTTCTGGTCCTTGACTGTGATGGAAGTTCTACCTAAATTCTACCTACATGAACTACTACCCGAGTCACTCACCCTTCACCTGAACAGATGAAGTACACAAACAAGAGGGTAATAAAAGATCGGATGCAAGAATGAAATTGAAAAGACTTCTACTGCTGCGGTTGTCTTGCAGGATTTTCCACCCTCTTGAAATGTTGTCTAGTCTGGAAGGGTAACCACCTGTTCTCCTTGTAACAGCGCACGGCATCCATGACCCTCCCAACATTCATTAGCATCCACTCATCTACGTCTGTAATGATGGTCACGACAGTCGAGCTCGGACCGGTTCGGACCGCGGTGTCTCCTCTCCTTTTTAATGGTGTTCATTTTCACTTCCACGGCGATGGCTTTCCTTTTCTTTGGCGCGCTGCTGCTCGGGAGACATACGGAAGCGTAGAACATGAACTAATAGGCGCTGCTGTTCCTCCTCAGTGTGGCTGAGCAGACACGCTGCATTCATGTGCTGCTGGTGGCACACCTTCAGATCATCAAACAAATGTACATGTGACTCAATGACAACACAACTGGACACAAAATCCACTGAAAAATCCACATCTGCGTGGCTTTGTGTTAAAAAAACCCAATTTAGCCTAAAGCTAATACGTGGTTGGGCCACCCTTAGCAGCAACAACTGCAATCAAGCGGGTTGAAGAACTTGCAATCTGTCTCTCACAGCACTGGGGAGGAATTTTGCAGAATTGTTGTCATTCAGTCACATTGGAGGCTTTTCCAACACGGAGCGTTTTTTAAGGTCATGCCCCAGCATCTCAATAGGATTCAGAAAAAATTGGTGGAGGCGTCATCTGTATCAAAGAGAAAGACATACCTGCTCACGGTGCAACAAAACAAGAACACAACATAACCACAGTGAGTAAGTGCATCACATAAAAAACTACTACCACTAAGCGGCAAACATAGCATGTAACTTAAAACTGTTATTTCCAACTGCCCGCAAGACATGCTGGGTAGCCCGGCAGCAACAACAATATAAACTATGAACAATAAAACATCTTCTTTGACGGCCTCCTCAACATATTTTGCAATCAAGCAAAAAGGTTGGGAGAAAGAGCACCCAGAGCTACCCAGCATGCCTTGTGGCACAACTATATGGATGTTTTTTTGGCATGGGTGTTTTGCGTAGATATCTGTTGGTGTTTGTTGCTCACGTGGTGCAGCAGGTGGGTTACTTTGGCATGTGGTGTTTTTGTACACGCTGCAGACTGCATCCGACTGTTTTGGTGACTCGCGCGTGCCACAGTAGCACTGCAAGTCATGTTGCCGGCTGCAGTTGTGACGTTAAAGGTTTCAAAACGGAATTTGGAAATGTGATGGGAAGCTTCACCACTGTTCCATGTTTTCGTCATTTGTGGATAACGGCTCTCACTGTGGTTGGCTGGAGTCCCACGCCTCAGTAAAGGCTTTATAACTTTTTCCACACTGATGGATCTCAATTCATCTCTGTAAAGTTTGTTTAACAGGGGATCACTCTATGACGCAGATTTATTTAAACGTAATAATACTAAATATGTTTCTATTAAAAACGGCATTTTGTGTTCAGCTGTGTTGTCCCTTTCTTTGGCCTGGAACGTTTAAGCGTGACAAACATGCAAAAAAAGGGGTGTGTGGGGTTTGCATGTCGGTTTTGTTCATTTATGGAGGCGGGAGGCTCGCTAGGCATCCAGCGAGGCAGTGGTAACGTGCACTCAAGCAGATTGCAAGCGCTGGTAGCCTTTCTAAGACCTGGAGTCATTTACAAGACCGGTCTCGCGTCTTTGAACGCCCCGCTGTGGATCTGGCAACGTGAGGGCCTTTTTCGCTGCTCGCTTTTTACGCAGCAAAGCAGTAAAAAGTCGGATGGGTGAATAGTTTGCGCTCGGCGTATTACGACGGTAACCTGCTGTGAAAGTTGCAGCCGTGTCCTGACGTGCTCTTCCAAAGTCCAGCCGGCGCACGAACGTGAAAAATCCATCCTTTGAAATTCCTTCGCAGTGCAACTTTTCAGCAGTAAAGTCTTCCCGGAAGAAACGAGGCTCATTGTCTGCTTTGCTTGGCCTTTCTTGGGCAGATCAAGACTCCCGGGAGCTTCGGGGCCGCTCGGTCAGTCTTTACCCGCTGGCAGCGCAATCATTCTTCATTTGTCATCTTCATGTAGAAAACAAGGCAGCTGCTTTGGGAGCAACAGCAAACTCGGTTCGGACAAAACATTCCTTTTTTTACATATCATCTGCGAATCACACACATCATTTGGAATTCTTGATTTCATGCTAAAAATGTTTTCGCTAAACAAGGCTGTTTAACATTTTACAGTGGTGTGAAAAACTATTTGCCCCCCTCCGGACTTTATATTCTTTTGCATGTTTCTGCTCATAAAAAAGAGTCAAAGATAACATAATTGAACACAAAAAGCCGTTTTTAAATTAAGGTTTACGTTATTAAGGGAGGGAAAAAACTCCAAATCTACATGGCCCTGTGTGAAAAAGTGATTGCCCCCCCTTGTTAAAAAATAACTTAATTGTGTTTTATCACACCTGAGTTCCATTTCTGTAGCCCCGCCCAGGCCTGCTTACTGCCACACCTGTTTCAATCAAGAAACCACTTAAACCGGAGCTACCTGGCACAGAGAAGTAGACCAAAAGCACCTCAAAAGCCAGACATCATGCCAAGATCCAAAGAAATTCAGGAACAAATGAGAACAAAAGTAATTCAGATCTATCAGTCTGGTAAAGGTTATAAAGCCATTTCTAAAGCTTTGGGACTCCAGCCAACCACAGTGAGAGCCATTATCCATAAATGGCAAAACCATGGAGCAGTGGGGAACCTTCCCAGGACTGGCCGGCCGCTCAAAATTACGCCAAGAGCGCAGAGACAACTCATCCGAGAGGTCACAAAAGAACCCAGGGCAACATCTAAAGAACTGCAGAAACGACCTGCATAGCATAATTCCAAGACGAAAACCACTATTAATCAAAAAGAACATTAAGGCTCGTCTTATTTTGCTAAAAAAACATCTCGATGACTGCCAAGACTTTTGGGAAAAGATCTTGTGGACTGACGAGACAAAAGTAGAACTTTTTGCGTGTCCCGTTCCATCTGGCAAAAAAGTAACACAGCATTTCATAGCAACAGTCAAATATGGTGGTGGTAGTGTGATGGTCTGGGCTTGTTTTGCTGCTTCAGGACCTGGAAGGCTTGCTGGGATAGATGGAAGCATGAATTCTACTGTCTAGCAAAAAATCCTGAAGGAGAAGGTCCGGCCATCTGTTGGTCAACTCAAGCTAAAGCCATCTTGGGTGCTGCAGCAGGACAATGACCCAAAACACACCAGCAAATCCACCTCTGAATGGCTGAAGAAAAACCAAATGAAGACGTCGGAGTGGCCTAGTCAAAGTCCTGACCTGAATCCCATGGAGATGCTGTGGCATGACCTTAAGAAGGCGCTTCATGCTAGAAAAGCCTCAAATAAAGCTGAATGACAACAATTGTGCAAAGATGAGTGGGGCAAAATTCCTCCAGAGCGTGTAAAAGACTTGTTGCAAGTTATGGCAAACGTTTGATTGCAGTTATTGCTGCTAAGGGTGCCCAAGCAGTTATTAGGTGCAGGGGCAATTACTTTTTCACATCGGATTTATTTCGCCCTAAATAATAAAAACATTCATTTAAAAACTGCATTTTGTGTTTACTTGTGTTATCTTTGACTAATATTCAAATGTGTTTGATGATCAGAAACATTTTGTGTGACAAACATGCAAAAGAATCAAAAGTCAGGAAGGGGGCAAATAGTTTTTCACACCACTGTTTATTATCATGTATTTACCGTAATCTTTCGTTAATATCGCAGTTAATTGGTTCCAGACCCGACTGCAATAAGTCATTTTCTGTCAGACAGGATGCAATATTAATAAACGGAATATTTTGGTAGTTAGAGCGTAGAAAATCTGTGTATACCTTTGAAAACACACTTTTTACTATGATTAGAGCCCTGTAGATATGAAATAACACCCTTATAGTCACCTTTACACTTGGACTACCAAAGAGAGGAGGCATAAAAGGCATTTAAGACACAAATAGGACTCATACTCGTGCGTGTTGCTGTAAATGCGATTTTTTCCCAGGCGAGCTGAGTGGAGGGCGGACAGGAAGTGACACTGGGCGGGGCAGAATAAAGTTTTAGCGTTGGGTTACGAAGGATGCGGCCACAACGCTAGCCCGTCTTAGAGGTCATTGTGCCTTTTCAGAGATAATTCAAACCTTAATAAAAGCCTGTTGTTCCGGGTATCAAGTCTGGTGCTTGTGTGTCTCACCGGATATCACTGAGGCCTCGTGACCAGTGTAGAATACTACATTTCATAACAACATCTCTGAATGCGTCTTCGGAGTGCCTGTCAGTTTTGTACTTGAATATGCTTAATTTGCAAGAAATGCCTACAATCTCTAATTAATAATCCTAATTTTGTGTAAGGAATGTTGCTGCCCACATTTAAAAAAAGATAAATCGCCATGCCGTATGGTTTTGTAAAGACATTCCGAAATTTCGGTCACAAATGCATAAAAGTTGGCGTGAGATGACAGATACATGTGATCCGATACGGTCCTGGATTGTTGGTCTTGGGAGATGATTCTGTTTTAATTGAACAAGATAAGGATACAAAGAGCTGGATTGCCATGATTGCCAGACAAATCCATCCATTTTCCATACCGCTTATCCTCGTTAGGGTCGCGGGTGTGCTGGAGCCTATCCCAGCTGACTTGGGCGTGAGGCAGGGTACACCCCGGACTGGTCCCCAGCCAATCTCAGGGCACACATGCAAACATTCACACTCAATTTAGAGTCGCCAACTAAGCTAACATGCATGTTTTTGGAATGATGCCCACTGGGGATTCGAACCCTGATCTCCTGACTGTGAGGCCAACATGCAACCCACTTATCCACGTGTTGGAGAACACCGGGTAAGGGAACGGGGTCGATGGGAGAGGAAGAGGACGCTATGGTTTTATGGCATGTACTACAAAGAAAGATTAATAAACGTTAATAATGGGAAAGTCCTGTACCACCAGAATTAAGAAGTGGGGTTCGGCAGCTGCATGAGGTCTTTGGTGGGCGGAGTACCAGGAGGAGGGCTGGGCGTGGAGTATATTGCACACAGTTTGGGTGGGAGGCAGGAAACCCAAGGAAACACTGCAGGAAAAGACGCAGAGTCTGGCAGATCTAGAAAACGTTCTGTGCGGGTTCTGGTGTGCGGCCGCTCTATAGGAGTCCAAAACTCTATACAAAGGTCCAAATGAGTATAATAGAACTCCTTTAAACCTTCAGTGAACATTTTCCAATGATTCTTTGCGTTTTAATGCTCCTGTTGTTTGTAGCGCCCTTTAAAAATGCAATTTGGGATTGGATCAGGAGCCGGAGTGCACACCCAACCGGCAAAGTTTTACTCACACCCGCCGTGTTTGTTTTTGTGAGACTGAAAGCATCCGTTTCAACATGCGACCTTTCTTGTTCCCGTGCCAGGTTGGGAGGCCGGTGCTGCAGTGTTTTTGTAATGTCTCGTGATTGCCAAAGGAGGGCAGTGTTGATATTGCTCCGACGCGCAGTCCAAGCCGAGCGGAGGAAAGAGCCCGTTAAATATTTGCCGTGCCTTAAAATGAATGACTGAGTTTATGGACCGTCTCGTATCCTTCCAACGACGCTCCCCCCAATCACCCCTCTTCAGCCTTCTTTTGGTCCGTCATCAGAGCCCGCCTGGGTGCGTCTTTCCTTTGGATGATTAAAGGCCTCGCATCCGGTAGCAGTGGGAGGATGGCTGGGCAGATTTCACCTCCATGTGTTTGCACTGGAGTGGGTGTCCAACAGGGAAGACGTCGTTCTGCTTTGTTACTGGGCGGTGACAGCAGATACCTCCCGCTTTGAGGAAAACATCAGCATTTATGTGGGCTCGTTTGGGATTTACGGTCATGCACATGCGTACGTACAACCGACCCGATCGGGTTGCCTGCCTAGATGACGTGATAGTCGAACATGCGCGATTCCTCCAGGACACAAACGGCTGAAACAGCACACGCATGTGTGCGGGCGATTCAAATGTATTTGATAGTTTGTCTCCTGGACTCCATGCATGTGCGGGCTCAGTTAATCCTTGCACGTCCTTGTATATCCCACAAAGGGCTCACTTTGGGTTAGAAAAAATAGGTGGAGGGGCCGCGTATATCAAAGAGAAGGACATGCTCGCTCACGGTGCAACAAAGCAAAAACACAACATATCCACAAAAAACAAAAAACTACTACCACCACGTGGGTGATAGACAACTAAGTGGCAAACATAACATGTAACGTAAACCTGTTGTTTCCAACTGCCCGCAAGGCATGCTGGGTAGCATCAATAGTATGATGGCTATCAAGAGGGTGTCTTCTTTCCTCATTTTATTTTGCATTCAAGCAAAAAAGAGTACAACCCGCTACCCAGCATGCCTTGCGGCACAACTATGTGTTGTGCGTGTTGTATTTTGGTGACGCAAGCGTGCCACAGTAGCACTGCAACAGTTGTGGTTGAAAAAAAAGGACTCCGGAAATGTCCGGTGAGCCAGATGGGCCGCGGTCTGCCCATCCCTGACCTATCATCACTATATTGCAGCATCATGGGAGCTGGAGAACCCAGCATGCCTTGTGGCTACTTTGTAAATAACAGTCAATGTAACGTTTTTGTGGTTGGTGTTTGTCTGTTTGATGATTGGCCGCCCATTTGCACTGTGTTGTCAAGCGGCTTGTCGGCTGTTGCTCGCACATTAAAGAGCATCTATTACTTTTTTAGGCGCCTCTGACTGTGCAGAGCTGCCATGCCATCTACTGGATGGAGTTGGAACGACAAGCCGTTCAGACGCTGTGGTGTGAATGCGAGCGATCCAAATAAATGAAAGATTCATGTCGTTATTATGACCCCGCTTTGCACTTGATCTTTGCAGGGGGTCAATGGACATAACCATAGAGCCTGTTCAGCCTGAAAAAGAGGGATCTGTTTGCAGGGAGTGGGCGTTGTTAGCTGAAAGCAAACAGAACATGATCATTCCATGGCAACGGAAAGAAAGCTTTTTCTCAGCGGACTCCAGCAATGCAGCTGCACCTGCCCAAGCAGCAGCGGGCTCCCTAAAGGAGGAGGTTCTCCCTGGAAAACCGCCTTTGCTGTCCGATGAAGCACGCCAATCCAAAGGGTAAATGAAGCTACGCAGCAATGATGCCCCGCCAGGGCATTTTGCAGCTCTGCAGTCGCACTCCCTGTTTTAACACCTCAGACCTGACGTGAGCGAGGGATGCGGAGGCAGAACGCCAAAAAGGAAAGAAGCAGCGACGTACTGGGATCACACACTTGATGGAGTTACTCAGTAGCCAGCCCTGAAAGCTGCCCTCAATTTGTCAGCTGTGCATTCCTCTGTCACCGCCCGGCGCCCGTTGTAGCGTGGCATTGATTGCCCCCGTTTCAAATATCGACTAACTGGCCTCTGCAGGACGTGCAAAAGCAAAACCGTCATTGCAAATTAGTCTCAATGCCAACTTGCTGGTCTTCTTTAACCCTTAATGTGTGATGCCAGGAACTCAAATGGCCACTTTTTCCTGATTTTTGTTCCAGACCCGACCCAGATAAGCGAATTTCTACTAGAATATTCTAGTAGTTGTAGCATGGAAAACCTTTTCCTTACATTATCAGAGCCCTGTGGGCATGAAAAAACAGACAGTCATACTGCTTATTAGCCAATATAGCGATTACTTTAATAATAATTATCGCTCCCGGTGTGTGTCAGGCCTTTCTGTCACCTCACCTTCCGCTACAACGGGTAGGGAAGCTATGGCTCGGGATCCATATGCGGCTCTTTTGTCGACCACATACGGCTCTTTAACGTTTCGTGTTTATACATTTTCATTCATTTTTTCTTCAAATATATGCAACATATCTTGCTTTACGTTCAAAGTGCATCTGACTGATTTATTGGCCCACGGCACATTCCAAAAATACATTTCAACAAAAGTTAAGAAAATGAAATATTTGGGGAAAAAAGTTGTAGTCTAACCAAAAAAAGTTGTCATTTTTTGGAAAATTAGGTTGAGGAAAAGGTTATAATATTAGGAGAATAAAGTCAAAATATTACAGCAATAAAGTCATCGACAAGATGAAAAAATTGCTGTAATTTTTCGAAGTATAAAGTCAAAATATTAAGAGAAAAAAGTCACAATTTTATGAGAATAAACTTTGTCATGTTATGAGTAAAAACAATATCACTTTAGTGGCATATGTTGTTTAAACAAAACTATATAAAGTTGTAATTTTTGGAATGTTAGGTTGTGGCAAAATTAATATGGGAATGAAGTTAAATATTGTGGGAATAAAGTCCAAATGTTTCAATGAAATGTATAATTTTTGTTTGATAATGTTGTGTTTTGGTGCCATTTTAAAGAAAAGCAGGACATGAATCAAAGTGTTAGAAATAACATTCAAAGTATAAAACCTTCAGTGTTCAGAGACTAATTACTAATTATTAAAGTCATTACTTAAAAATAGGATATGGCTCTCACGGAGGTACGTTTGAAAATATATGACTTTCATGGCTCTCTTAGCCCAAAAGGTTCCCGACCTCTGCTCTACAACAAAAGGAAATGAACAACAACCAATTAGGAAAAAATCCCTGGTGGGATTAATAAAGTATTCATCCATCAATCAATGTATCTATCTATCTAAAGGTATGACGAGCGTGACGGTCCGTTTTTATTTCTCGCTGAGGGTCAAAAACAAATTCTTTACTTAGACATCACTGCGATGAAATCTACAAACACACAAACCTGAGCTTGAAAACACCTGATGAGTGTCTGCAGGGTTCTGGAGTGCTGAATTCGTTGCGGTCCAAAGTCTTTTGGTCTGACTCTGGAAGCTCCTGGCGAATCTCGCCGATTGTGCCAAGGAGCCTGAGCAGTCGTTGCGCAAAATGTTGGCAACGGTTCTTCCTTTGTTTACAAACGGTTCCATTAGCTTCATCATCACACTTTCGGATAGTCCCCCCCCCCCGTGGGGCGACCGGGCACTTTGCCAAGATGGGGATATGGGATGACATTGCACACATACTCGGATTTCAAGTCACATGCCACCCAGAACTTGATGCCGTACTTGCAATGTTCTGCAGGAAACAGCAGCGGGTCTTCCTTGGAAGGAGTTGCACCCCGATGGTGATGTTTCTTCCTGGGGTGTATGTGATACACTTGGCAGCCCTAACTCCTTCACTGGGCGTGTCCATGTCATGGAAGCATCGGTGTGGGCATGATGTCCTTGAAGCGGTTTCGGGCCAAGCGTCACGCAGCGATGGTGGTTTGATCACCCCCCCACAAATGGGGGTGATGGCAATTAAACGCCAATCATTTGGGCGGCCATGAACCAACTCTTGTGCTGTGTCTGGCAACCCTGTTGGACACTCCACCCCTGAATAGTTGGAAGCATGTCAGGAGTGATGAAACAGAGGAAACTCTGTAAGGGACTCGACACGGTTCTTCTGACCAAAGCAGATGGCTCTCCATCTGTGGCGTAAGATTCAATTGGGCTGTGATGGAGAGGCCTTCAGACCTGTTCTTCACGCCAGACTGTGCTGTCCTTTGCTTTCTCTGCTGTCCCAGTGCGTGTCTCCAGTAGACCTCTCTTTTCCGGTGAAGTCTTTTCCTCCTTGGGGGAGATCATATTTTTGACATGTCAGCAATGAAGATCTTAACCAAGGTTAGAAATCTATGAAAAGATATCATTTGAATCAGAATTCCTAAACATCTAGGACTGCAGGGCAAGCGGAACTGGACTGTCATCGGGTAAATGCAGGGCTTTGTCCCGCCCATCAGACGCTCGGCATCTCTGTGAGTCTACAGGGCACTGGGCTGGCCCAGATGCTTGTCTTCTGCATGATGATTGGATGATCTGTGTGAGGCGGAATCCGGTTTTGATTGACAGTGAAATGAGCGAATGAGCAATCTTAAAGTATAAACCTCCACCCGAGCATTTTTCAAGTTTTTAATTCCATCGTTCTGAACTGGTCCAGAGACTGAGCTTTCCCTTCAATGACCAGCAGACTGTGTATTGATTTAGGATTGTTTTCATCGATTCCTGAAAACGCAAATGCCATAATCAGCAAATGAAAATGGGATGTTTAGGAAATTTTACCAGAAGTAGTTTCAGAGTCTGAACTCGGCTGAACTCCGTCCGGGCTGCAAGGCTTGTCCTGGTTCAGGATCCTGTCCAGAGCCTGCTGAGTGCTGTGGCTTTATTTCAGTCATTGGTCTGCATCAGCATACTGGTTGAACCACATTCTTTTATCAGCACTTAACGTGTGTCACGTCTGTGGACCGCTAGTCTGGCAGGTAATTGCTGCATTTACAAATCAGGCGGGTAATTGTGGGCTATCGAGTTGTTGGTGTTGCACCACGCAGCCTTTCCGCTTGTCCTCTGGGTGTGGTAGCACGAGTAAAAACAAAAACCCTGGGACTTCTAGTGTTAAATGTGTGGCACTGCAAGTCACAAGCAAACAACGAAGGAGGACCACAGCGCTGTTAGATGTCCGCATGCGTCATTTTCTCAGATACTGTCATTTTCTCTGTTAGCCTGTCTTGGTGCATCATACTCACGGCTGAGCAGTTTCTGTTGGTCATCTCGGTCATCAGCCGAGTCAATGTGTGCAACACTGACCTGCCTGTCTTGCTGCTCATGCAAGCCACTAACAAGGCCGGAGGGGTCTTGGGGAAGGAGAGCTTAAAGAAAAAATAAAGAAAAAATAAAAAATAACATTAAATTAAGAAGAAGACCAAAGAATTTTACAAAAAAAACAATTGATCATGGGTCACCATGTGTTTGGGCACGCATGTGTACTGTAAAAGGGTGGTTTTAAATTGTGGTATGCCATTGAGGCCACTTTCACGCACACGCAAACACACACACTCTCAGGCCAGTTTCCATGACATTGTGTGCTTGAGAGAAGTAGGCCAAAGCAGGACCGGGGTCCTCTGGCAAGCCGACTGAGCACGCTCGGCATCGCCAAAGGCGACTAGTGCAGCAAAATGTCGCTCTCCTTCCACCGCCGTGGAGTCATTAAACCAGTTTTGCTGTTTGACTCATTTATTTACACTTAGTGCTCTGTTAACAAAATGCTTCATCATATTGTACATAAGTAAATAGCGTACGGCAGTGGCCCCCACCCACAGATAATAAAGTGCTTCATGGTTTCAGCTGACTACCGTGAGCAAGTGGCAGCCTGGGGCTTGGTTTCCGTGAAGACATCTTTGTTTGGACAAGTCGCCACAAAGTGTACAGTGCCGGCTCGAACCCTTTGAATCGTCTGTCCGTTTTTTCAGCGTTTGACTATAAATCTTGCTGTTTTGTTGAATTCCAGCGCAACATTTTTTGGGTCTCCACAGAGAATTTTTCAGCCAAACAAGCAAGAAAGTCTTTTAATAAAAGACCCCACGGAAAAGTCAAGTTTCACTGCGGCATGGTACCAGTGATAGTCTAGTGCTGGCCATCGTACCATTCTCAATTTTACTGAGTCCATAATACTGCCCCAAATGTGTGTTTACTCCAACGCAAACCTCGGAAAGCGTTCAGTCCACGCTTCTGCCTAGTCTGCATTGTGTGGTGTTGTTGGGAAACCATAAGGACACGTGTGTCAAGTTGGAGTTTATTCATTGGGAAGAGCCCTATGAGATGTAACATCTCATTTTCTAATTGGTTCCACACTCTAAGTGACATGCAGAGTCTTCAATACAGGCAGGCTGCTGGGGCTGGACGACAAAAATAAATAACGGCCGCTGGGTCAAAAAACAATGCTATTACCAGCTGTGGCTGTAGTCATCCGCACTGGTCGGAATGGCCCTTTTTATTAGGGCGACGTCTACTCCGCTGTGAAATAATCGTACAATTTCAAATTAAAAGAAGTAGATACAAGCAATTGCAATGCCAGCTCTGGAGAGAATCGGCCAGCCCACAAACCAAGGCTTTGCGATGTCCAAGCAATCTCAGAAGTGAAACTAAGTTCCTCTTCCCCAATTGTCAGGAAACCTGCCAATACCTGTTTGTTGACACATTGTTCGAATCTGGTTTCAACAAATCCTTGGCTAGGGGGCTGAGCGCCTCAGCCAGGAGACAGCAAAGATGTTCCCAGGAAAAGGAAAATATTGTCTATTTGTATATCTGTATATATATTGTATAATAATAATAATATCCAGGACAGCGTTGGTAAATATTCACTCCCCAAGAGTTACAGCTGGCTATAGTGAGCAAGTGATAGTCCTGGACTTGCTTTCCATGAAGACATCTTTCTTTGAACAGGAAATTAGAAAAAGTGGAGCAAACAGTGTTGGGTCTCGCACACATGCCGTTTGGAGTAATGAGTAGGCCTGCCACAGTTTCCAAAAAATCAATTAACCACACAATAAATAATAATAATTTAAGAAAATTAACTCGATATATTGGCATGTGAATGTGTTTGTTTTCCTCTTCCAAACAAGCTGGATGATAAATGCGTCTGTCTCCACACCTGGCCGTGTTGGTTCTATAGCTGGATGAACGGAGCGAGTGGACCTTCTTGTCAGTCATTCTGTCTCCTAGTCCCAGTGGGGAGAGGCGGGGCGCTAGCTGCGTGTGTCGTGTGCTGCACAATGGCATACTTTCTTGGTGCTTGTTGTGTTGCTAACAGGGAATCAAGGAAGTGTATATGCAAATGAGCTGGCGTCTGCAGTGACACACGACGTCAACTTCAAAGTACTTCCGGGTGTTTTCTTATGTTTTCTGGTCAAAATTCTGTCAAAAGCAAATGAAAACCTCTTGAGAAAATAAAATTGCTTTTGATACGGTGTACGTACATTATTATGCCGTACAATGTCATTACATTCATGAAAAAAAGGCTGCAAAATACTGCTGACAAAAATATCAAGTCTATACACCTTGATCTTTCCTGGAACAGATGATGTCATTTACAAGACAGCGTGTCGTTTCTGTCGCGGTTTTGCATGCGGAGGAGGAATCCCGTTCATTCAATTACATGTCTCATTTGGATTTTGCCGACTCTTTCCTTCTTTCTTTCCCCAAATGCCAGTGATTCTCCAGCTGGCCCTTTCTTTGACCTTTGTTCCTCCGGTCCCGTTGGACCAAACAAACTTGTGCACCGGCTCGATCCTACCTGGGACTCTTAAAATTCTTTTGTCTGCGAGTGCAGATGTCTGTTGCCATTCTTATGAACTTTGGCAGTTATATATAAATAAATAATCAAGCGTCATAAAACTCAAGATTTTCCAGTGTGGGGGTGTTTGAAATGTCCAGCAGCGCTTCGGAGACGTGGAAAAGAACTCGTTGGGGATGGGGGGGGATCTGTAAAGGTCATTATTATTTCAAAGTGTCATTTGTCTATTAAATTGCCAAAACCCGAATGTGCATCTCTGCTTTTGTAATCAGTCCAAACCCAAGAATGAATGCCAAGAGAGAAATGAACATAACCGAGTATTCAAAATGTTGCTCACTACTCTTCTGTCCATCGCTGGAAACATCCGTTTGGTAGTTGGGTTGACGGAATCCGATCCATCGTAGAGCCAACAACAGGCAAAAACAGAACTTGGTGATTCATTTGGCTCATAGTGCATCTTGAAAACCACCGAGCTCTGGCTTGTAACAGCCCCGAACAAGAGGAAGTGTCTGCATATGTAGGTGGATGTGAAAGTTGAGGGAGTCGGTCATGAGGATGAGTGTTTCCCTATGTAGTCACAAACAGTCTCCATGCGTTCGGGACCTTTTCGATCATAACAGCCAGAGGATAGACTGTATTATGATGCTGCACCCGAAGTTATGATGATTAGGCTGAATTACACAAAAGCGATAGGTTGGAAATTTCTATCCGTTTGCTGGAGCCTATCCCAACCGACCTTGGCCGCGAGGCTAGGGATGCAAATCTCATTGTGATCGACGATATTCAGTAGCAGTCAGATGCGACGAACCGGATGAAGTACTGTTATTAGTATACTTTTATTGCTACATGGCAAACAAGTTACCAGTAGGTGCAGTAGATTCTCAGAAAACAAGAGCCAGCATTCATGACATGCACGTTCTTAAGGCTGTGCAATTGCGTGTTAAAAAAAATAGCAGTGTCTGCCATTGACTTTACAAACTCAAAACTTTTTTGTACAAACTTTTTTGTTGGTAGAATTTGTCAATCCTCAGAGTGACCAAACTAATGTTTAGTTTTTTATAAGTGCTTCACATCCGTGTGGCATGGACTCTACCAACTTATGGCACCTTTCAGCTGTTATTCCGCTCCAACATTCTTTAACAACATTCCACAATTCATCAACATTTCCTGCTTTTGCTTCACAAACAGCATTTTTGATGTCAGCCCCACAAGTTCTCCATTGGATGAAGTTCTGAGGATTATGCGGGCCACTCCAGAACATAACAACATAACAATATGTTCTAGTGTGTTTGGGGTGATTGTCTTGTTGAAACAGCCATTTGAAGGGCATGCCCTCTTCAGCATAAGACATATGCAAACTGATCCATGATCCCTGCTATGGGATAAATAGTAGGAGAAAGATGCCCATATCATGATACTTTACTGTCTTTACTGTCTACTGTGGCTTCAATTCAGAGTTTGGGGGTCGTCTCACAAACTGTCTGCGGCCCATGGACCCAAAAATAACAATTTTACTCTCATCAGTCCACAAAATGTTCCTCCATTTCTCTGTAGGCCAGTTGATGTGCTCTTTGGCAAATTGTAACCACCGTTTCAGACGGACACTATTACTTCTCTCGCGATACCCGCTCATGTCTCCTCAATCGATTCATCTAAAGATTTATGGCTGATTAGTATCAATGCGGGAGTCTTCTTCCGGTGCATCTGATTTGTTATGGGTTTATCGTTAACATCCCTACCCTGGACTGGTCGAAGTTGGAAATAACTAATGTGGCTGTCAGGTTTCCTATACTTTGTAGGAAAAACTGGCAGATCTCTGCCTGGATCGAGGACGGAGAGTGAGGGAAGCTGATGATAGCAATACCCACCAGTGTTACCAACTGGCCTCCTAATATGAACACAATGGCGAAGAATCTGACGGACGAATGGCGTCTTTTGGAAACGTACTCCATCTGCTCCAAAAGCCTAACACACAACGAGCAGGCATAATATAAAAAAAATATATGGTGTCAAATATATGGTTATATTTAAAATATTATATATTAAAAGCGTATTTGCATTCATAAGGCCATATAATAAAACTGATTATAATAAGTAATGTATAATAATGCCTAGTAAAGGATAGTACAGCTACTGGATCCCTAAAGTAGGAACCTTTCCTTATGAGGATTCATAAAGTCATTATTACGCACTTATTAACATAACCTTTAATTAGCACTTATTATGGCTCATTACAACCACCCTAATTGATATGTTTAGTTAGAGCCACACAAAATAGACAGAACAGAACACAATCACATCACACATTTAGACAGAAAACAAGGCGTGGCAGGAAGACAAGCTTATCTCCACCCACCCCTTTTTGTAACACTAACGCCGATTATATAATGTATATATAATGTTTATTATTGTTTAGGATAGTAATAATTCGTTTGGAAATCATGTGTCGTACATTAAGGCCAAGTCTTGGCCAGGTCTCCTATGTTGTGCATTAAAAGAGACAAGATTTTGGAGGTCTGCTGCAAGAAGATGGATGATCTCCTGCAACTGAGCCTCCACTTGTCTGCCCTTATCCGATGATTCTACTGTACGAGCGTCCTATGCTGTGCATCAAAAGAGACAAGATTTAGAAGGTCTGCTGTGAGAAGACATATAACATAAGTTGTAACAACAGGAGATCAACAGAAATTGCACACAATATGAAAACTGCATGTGTAGTTCTGTGTGGGAGTGTTCTCTGACATGATTGTTTTCCAGGAGTGAAAAATGAGTAATGTAAAAAAGTGTAAATGGGTCATTCTCCTGAAAGGGCTACCAAAAGTGCAACTTAGCAAGCAAACGTTAAAGTTGTTATTTTCTAATCAACCATTTCTTCTATTTCACTTTTTGAAGAAAAACCTGCGAGAAAATACCACGTTTTATGGCCTCAGATGATACACGAGACTGGGCCTACGGGAACGAGAGGAACCGAGATTTTAACCTTATAGCTAAAGAAAAGTACACGAACTAAATATGCAGTAGGAAAATAGCTAACAGAAATATTCATGAAAATTCAAGGAATGGCTCAGCTCAGTTGCATTTAGTTGTTTAAATTTTAGTTACATTGTGTGAGCATGCAGGTTACGGTTGCGATGCCACAAGTTGTTTTGGATGCGGCAATATGTGTGGAAGAATTTGTCAAAAATGAAAAATGGGTTGAAATTGATTGTGTTTTTGACACCAAGTACAGTATTTGAGACTGTGTCCCCTGTAGAGCTGCAACGATTAATCGATGAGTCGATTATTAATCGAATATCCAAATAATCGACAACTATTTTGGCACTTGATTAATCGTTTAGTTTAAAAATGTTATAAAATATGCTGATTTTAGCCACTCTAATGTAACCATTTTTAATTTCCTTAGGGATCCATGAAAGCAGACGTATTTTATTTTGTGTTTCAGGTAAAACAAGATACTTCACACACATAACCTTTGACTTTGGAAAAGAGCTATCAACATTTTTGTCTCTTTTTGATATCTTGCAAAGCAAAACACTGCCGAGATGTGTGTGAGAGTGTGTAAGCATTCCCACGCAAAGTGAAACCCATGCTTGTACTTGTGCTTAGGAAAACGTCTACATTTCTGCACTCTCTCCATGATCTCTTACCATGCATACACAAAACCTACTGGTAGAACAGCGAAACTCCAGCAGAGTGTTTGTGACGTTTGTCAACTGATGCTTTATGCTTTGCTACTTCAATTTCGGTGACTGAGATCTTCCTCTTCGCTATGATTTTTGGAGGGAAAACGTCCATTCATGCATGCCTAAAGGGATTACTGCAAAGAAGGGAAAAATTAAAAATGTCTTTTTAATCGATGAATCGAAAAAATAATCGACCGATTCATAGATTATGAAAATAATGGTTAGTTGCAGCTCTAGTCCCCTGTCTATTCGATGCTTTTGCAGTATATTTGATATGGTTATGGCTTCAAATCGCTGTAGTCTGTGCGTCATACCCCTGGAAGTGATGGCATCCGCGCTGGTACCCCTTTCAGGAGAATCACCCAAATGTGTCAACATTATTGCGCAGGCAAACTAACAAGATTAACATGCATTTTGATGTCATGAGCACATTAACGAAGGAAGATACATTATTCATAACTGCTTTGAATGATTGCATCTGCATTTGGGTGTCTCAGCTATAATATGAAAACACAATGTTGGCAGATGTGCGCCATCAGCTTTTTTTTTGCAGATATTTAGACTTTAGCGCTCCTGCCATCTTTGCAACTTGAATGCAAAAGATGCAAGTAAAGCCTGATCGGCGCACAGTCAGGCGCTTGGCTAAGCTGAGCTAGCTTGCTGGGGGGCTCGTGCGCCAGGGAATCCGGGGCGGTGTTGTTTTCGGCATGTCAGCTTTGCAATTTGTGACTATCGGCGATGGCGGGGCTTAAAAAGGAGCTCGGGCCGTGAAGTGAGGCTGTCGCGCGTGCTGTCCTCTCAAAGACCTCTGGTGGTTGATAACAAGTCACAGATCACTAATCTGCAGTCCTTTTGTCTTCACGTTTGCCTCTTTTGGGAATACCGTTCCTTGCTTGACTCCACGATTGCACACTCCCTGTGCTTCCAGCTGCACAGTACGATACAAGTCCTGGACACAGCCCATTGATTTTGGATGAGTCATTTGCACTGGGATTTTTAGCTGGAGCGTGTAATTATGGTCAGCGGGGCGTTGAGGGGATTCAGCTCTCAAACATCCCAGCAGCTCAGGGGCACAGAACACCCGGACTTCCTCATCGATCGTTTGTTTTGTTCGCTTGTGCAAAATTAGCTGCATTACTTTTGATCTCATAATTAGCTTGGCTGCTTTTGCGGACATCCCTCCCTGTGGTTGCTCATCTCGACTGACTGCAGTTGCTTCACAGTTACTTGCAGTACGACGTAGTTAGCAGCCCCAGGCTTCCTGTGTGTTAGCATTGCCGTTGTCGAACAGGGAAAGTTCAGTATTCTGTACTCTAACAAGCAGGGTTGGGTATAATTGATTGGAATCAGCAAAATAAAGTGCCCTACTTGCTCGCAAACAGCAGAGGCACTATTTATTTCATCTCAACCAGTGGCCATTCCACTGCTCCAAACTGGACGATCACTGGATAAATGCTGGGCTTTGTCCCGCCTATCAGATGCTAAGCATCTCTGGGGGTCTATGTGGCTGGCCCGGACGCTGGGCTTCTGCATGATGATTGGATGATCTGTCTGGGAATCCCATTTTGATCGACTTTGAAGTGAGCGAATCAGCAATCTTGAAGTTTAAACCTCCACCCAAGCCTTTTCCAAGTTTTTCGTTCCGTTGGTCTGAACTGATCCGGAGACTTTACCGATCTGTCTTTGTCTTTGGTCTTTGTTGAAAATGACTAGAGTTGTGTTTGGCGACGTTATGTTGAAGAGCCGCGTGGCGTTTGGGGAGGTATGATCTGCTCAGTCTTCCAGTGGAGCAGGACAGTGATAGTAATCTGCCACTGAAAGTGCTCTTCTGTTGGGAGATGATGCTGGTTGTCCATGATGGAAAGGAACCTCCTAAGGGTCCTTTGCTCTGCCGCAGATGTCGGGCCGGCCCGTTCAGTGCCAATGACAGCCTTTTTTGCAAATGTTGAAGGACGCCAGCTTTTGTTCTTTCCTGCACAGAGCATCCATGTTGGTAGCTCAGTCCAGTGCACTCCCAGGTAGTTGTAGGTGTGAAACACCTTACTGCACAAACATATAATTACTGGGGGGCAATTTTCCCCACACATCAACACAGAGAGAGGGTGGTCAGATAAGTCCATGTTCTCAATGGCTGCCGGAAGTTGAGCTAGAAACAGACCAGTTTATGCTCAAACCATCACAGAATCTCTCGCGGTGTGCTGGCCAATGCTACTTCTGACGAATCCACGCCGTCTTCTTCATCACGATCAGTTCCGCTGTTCCTCCCAACACCGGCAGGTAACACCCGGCTCCTCGCTTGCAAAGAGGAGAGCGTGGGAGTGCAGGCGGATGAGGTAAGAGCCAGCGACCGGCGCGAGTGGGCAGGTGGAAAAGATCCTCTGAGAGTAGATAAACATGTGACCACTTAGCGCTCCCTCTCCCTGACTGTGTGTGGGTGGTTAATGAGTCTGAAAGCTTCTCCTGCACATCTGTCGCCGAGAACCGGATGCAGGCTCTAATGCAGCCCAAAAGCAACATCCTATTGCTCTTTGATGGGACAGTTGAGTGCGTTTTGACTTTTCAGCCTCCTTTCCATAACCCGGTGCTTCTCAAACAGTGGGGCGGGTCCCCCCGGGGGCACGCCGTGAGCTGTCAGAGAAGCCGGGAGTACTTTTAATAATAGTGTCAACTTGCCAACATGTCCAACTTGATCACAGCCAGCATGCAATTTCACCCTTGAATACAGATCTCCGTTTTGCCGCATTTTCCCGCTTTCACCTTCAAGTTGACTTTGCACATAAATGGATAAGATCAGTTGCTCGATCGTATTTCAAATGCGGGGTTGCCAAAACATTTTTGTCCTCTAGGGGGCCACGACAGAAAAACATAACCTAACATCTGCTGCCCAGTCTTCCTTTATGGAATACCACGGATGCCTGCATAGCCGCGATTTGGCATTCGCACCCCGCACATTTGCAGATTTTTCCGATTTTGGATTAAAAATACGTATAAATATACACTACAAGTCAAGATCACCCCGACTTTTGCAGTTGTTCATTCAAATTCAAAGGTTAAAAAAAAGGTAAGGTTACCCAAAATTGAAAAATAATACATAGTTCAGAATGATACAATATTGCCTGTTTCAGGGACCACAAAATGGGCCAACAATGGATCAAGTGGTAAAAAAGACGGTATTTAGAAAACCCTGGTAAAGAGATAGTAAATTGTTGCTACAAAAATTGCGTGCTGGTCTTGTGTTCTCAGTACACAGCAAATCCTCACAGCGCACAAAAAAAAATCCAACCTGAACTGTAAATACAATATACTAGGGCTAAATTTAACACTTTAATCAGATTAATCACAGTTTTCAAATTAATTAATCATGATTAATCACCATTTGGAACCATGTCTGAAATATGCACATTTTTACTGCATTTTTTCCAAAGAAATATAAAGAACAGAGTATAATTTTACATATATGCATAGGTATTAACAGCTTCAAATGAAATGAAAACTAAATCAAAGTAAAAAGTAGCACCCGTGAAAAAGTGAGCGGTAAGAATGTCCACTTATTTTTTTTTAAATTTGTCTTTCTGTTTATTTCGACCACACATACAAAGATAGTAAAGAGGCTGCTGTGATGTTCAGAGTGTCCCTGAATCCATCACGCACCGCAGCGACATTGAGGAAGTCCCGGCAGTGAACAGACTATAGGCGTGTTCAGCACACGGAGGATACATACATGATGTGGGAATTGTACCGCTATTGATGTGTTGGGGGCAGTATAAAGTTATTAAAGAGCGGCAGAGTCCATGTGACTGTGTTGGGACGCTAAAATCTATTTTTTACCTTTTTTTTGACAGCCCTCAAATGAACACATAAGAAATGTTTCTGAAGCAGTAGCATTCACAGCCAATTTGCAGCGAGGAGAACGCAAGTTATTATATGATCATAATGTAGGTCGTTACTGAATTCCCTGGGTCTTTCATCCCGGATCTGGGCATTGATCATCTCCCATTCCCATTGATTGGTGGTGAGTACTTTTGCATGTTGTACTTTAAGTGTGTTTCATGCGTGTGTGAAGCAGGTTCAGGGCTTCAACAAATGGGAGTTGAAGAAATAAGGGGAAGGTTCTGGAGCAAAAAGTAATGTAACAATTGATCCTAACTTGGAGGAGAACGTCACTGTCCAGCTAAGGACGGTTTGGTGGGGGCAGAGCAAGCCGAGTGTCCAAAATAGGCATTTTTATGGCCATCTTGGTTACTCATTGATGATCTTGGCTGCGCGTTTCTCTCCAAAAAGGGGTGCAGGGACTACTCTTGTATTTAAGCATTGACTACTTGAATGCCCAGAAAAGATGGCATACACTGTTCCACTGTGTAGCAACGCCATGCTGTTGGTGGGTATCTTTGGGTTATGCCGGCCCCTTGCGTGCCACTAGGTTTGGCATGGAGCCACTAATTGGGTTCATTCCCTACACCTGGGTCCGGGTTCAGCCTCTGGAGTTAAAGCCTGTTCCCGACGACCCTCAGCGGAGACTGTGATAGAGAGAGCTGGACTTGCCGCGTGGAAACCTTGGATGGGTGTGTGGCATCGCTTGGCTAAGCCTGATCCCAGACTTAGAGCCAGGTCGTGATCAAAAGGGTTTTGGATTGGTTCTTTATCAAATATTATTCTAGATGTTGGGAATGTCACATTTTTGCATAAAAGACTTGAAAAACCAAGAGTGGAAAAAAAGCACACCAAGTTCTTCGTCGTCGTTATTGTGTCGCAGGTATGATGTCACACTACATCTCACCTACACGCCCTGCGGTGGAAACACAAGCAAGATTGCGGTTTAGCATTTCATTTGTATCTGAATTCTGGGAATATACAAAACATGTCGTCTTTCCACAATGAAACATGAGGCTTAAGTGTCTTTACGTTGCTACATTTCCCACGCCTTGGGCTCGTGTGGGCCGAACAGTCAAGGTTCTGGGATCCAAAGACCCTGCTTTGATAACACCTACTGACGTGGCTGTCGTAAAGGCCAACCGTGTGTAGCCATTGAGTCTTCGGGTGCTGTTAAGTTTTGGTTGGAGATGAAACGGGTTGGGGTTTGTGTAACCTTGGTATGGTCCAGCCGTCCTCTGCGGAGCATAACTCCTACTGATTGATGAAGTAGATTCCAATAAACCTAATCGTAGCCAATCTCCCAGTTTGTGAGCTTGTATTGAGACAGCAGGTTTATTACCATTATTATGACAAAAGGTCAGTTTTAAGGGTTGTAGTGTTTCCATGGTTAACCCAAAGGGCTGGAAAAGCAGTCGACTGGGGTTTGGTTTGAGCAATGACGGCAAACAAGGACTCTCTTATGCTGGCCGAGAGGATATTCTCTCCTGAGGCAAGACCACACTCACACAGATGGCTGAACAGCTTGCTTTGACTCCGACACCTTCCGTAGCCACACGTGCTTCTTCGACGGATCCCGCCACCGGATATCATACGGGAATATTTCCTCCAGATATGCATTCCTCCCCCTTGTTTCGCTCGCTGGTGTCCAATCGGTGTCCCGGGGGGGGGGGGCTAAATCCCATGTCTCCCAGTTCCAGCATGGCGTGGGCATTCCCTGGAGGAGCAATGGAAGCTGATGGACTGGTTTTGTAATGGATATGCGGTGCATTATTTATGTAGCAAAGCTGGCCGAGGTGGTTCACATACTGTATTATTGACCGTGTTTAGGAGTTGAGTAGAAAAGCGGGCTAAACGCGGATGTCCGTGAGTGTTGACTAGTTTGATGTGTGTTTGTGCTCCAGTGACTGCAAATTGCAGGTTGTTGAGCTGACTGCTGGGTAGGTACGGGACGGGGTCATTGTCTGGGCTTTCATGTCTTCAATGGCTGCAGGCGCCTTACGTGGGCCGTGTGTTTCAACGCCGGAGCAGGAAGTGTGCGGGATGTCTGGACCTGTATGCCGGTTTTTCAAAAGTGAATAAATAATTGATGGCTGTGGTTGACTGTGTCAAAAATAGTGTCAGACAAGTCATATGTGGTATTCTACGCTGGTCACGAGGCGTCAGTAACGGATCACCGATGAGACATTACCTTACATTACATTACCTTTACTACACCCGCATGGGGCCAGCCACGGATGCAGAGTTTGGACATAAGCTCCAAATGATTGTCAGTCATAAACCTGACAAAATAAAAAGGAAAAATAAAATGGTTTCCTCCCATTCCGTGTGGAAGTGGTACATGTTTGGCTTCTCCCCACTCAGTTTTAAACCCTTTCCTAAGTTTAGAATAAATAAATTGAAGGCTAACTAGTTAGCTTGGTAGCTTGCTATGCTCAAAGCGGTGGCCGTCTCCTGTTTCCCTGCAGAGACCCTGCAGCCTACGGTAAGGCAATGTGGTTACAATGTGGTGTAAACAAAGATGGCGGTAGTGCGGCAGCGTTATTTTAAGATGACATCTGTGATAAGAGCGGTGAAGGATTCCTGCATACTCAACTGTGGTGCGTTCAAGGACTGTCAAAGGCTCACATCTCAAAAGCTTGGCAACAAAAATTGTGAAGCAGAAAAACAAAAGAGAAAATTGCATGCTGTACATGTTACATGCATTATCGTGTATTTATAAACGATTACCCACTGAGAGTGACTGAGATGTCTTTTGACCGGGAAGTCTGTGTGGTTGCACACGCCGAACAGTGTCAAGCCAAAACCGGTAATCATTTTTATCCGTGGTGGAGCTCTTATACTGAGCTCCACGTTGTATCTCCATGTTGGATTTTATGTGAGACGATAAAGCTGCAGAGTTTCTTGCACATTCGCAGCCACTTCATCAAAGGGGAGTCAAATAGTTTTGGGATGAGCCATTAACAGCTCAGTGCAGCCATATTTATTTTTTCAACAGGCCCCCTCTGTCATGGCTGACAAAGGGCTTGCAGCTACAGTACGCGCTAGATGCCAGAAACAACACATCCTGCTGGCGAAAGGGGCTCGCTTAGTTGCTTCGTCCTGAAAGTATTTCAAACCTGGCAACAGCACAGAGCAGGGACGTCCAAACCTTTTCCAACTTTTTACGCATATGCAGAAGTTGCGAGGAAAAAGACCTACTTGCTCACGGTGCAACGCAACGAAAAAACACACCCGCAGTGAGATAAAGCACACAACACATAAATCTACTTCTAGGTAGGCGATAAACAAATGCTAAGCGCTGATCGGAACACGTAACGGAAACCCTGTTATTTTCAAATGCCCGCAAGGCATGCTGGGTAACAACAATATGAGCGTCGGTTATCCAGAGAATCTTAACTTCGTGTTTACTTCTCTGCCGGCCTCCTCGGCATATTTTGCAATCAAGCAAAAATGCGACCAACACGGCAAAACGTTGGGAAAAAGGCTACCTCAAGCTACCCAGCATGCCTTGCGTGGATATTACCTTGTGCGCCCACAGGGTGCAGTACGTCGGGTGCTTTGTGCACCGTGTGTCTTTTGGGATGTCTTTTTTGTACAGGCACAGGTTGCATCTGAATGTTTTGGCGACTCAAGCGTACCAGAGTAGCCCTGCAAGACGTGTTGCCGGCGGCAGTTTCCATGTTAAAAGTTAGGAACGACCCGGTGGGCCGGATTAAGGAGCTTGGCGGGCATTGACGTGGCCCACGAGCTGCAGTTTGGCCGCCACCGATTCAGGACATTCAGACATTTGACGTAAAGCCATGTACCCCCTGCTCCCGCACACTTAAAAGCACACCTTTCTATCTTAATTAAGTTGAACTATTATTAACTATTATTGTTTTTCCGGCTCAAAAATGTAAAAACCAACAATAAAGTTTTACATGAGCCATCTGACTTTGGCAGGCAGGTTCGAATGGATTGCATTTGTGCATCGCTTACAAATAATTCATAAATACATACAAAGTGTACAGTGCAGAGCACACGTGCAAATTCTGCGTTGGCAAAGGTGGATTTGCTTGGCACGTTGCCCAGTTCGCGTGCGTGAGCGAAGGGTACCAATCAGTTCATATGACCCGCACACAGCAACGAACGCCATGCTGCGTCTCATTTCTGCTGCGTTCGTGAGGCGTTCAGGCGCACTCGTAGTTAGTTTTCATTTTCTATTCAAGTACCCACTATTACAATTGGCGTACCCCACTTTGGGGAACCCCCGGCGCGCAGCATCCCGGGGCGTGGCTCATACATGCCGCGTTTGTAATGTCGGTGCTAGTGCTGCGACGTTCATGAACGAAGCGGTTCTTTGGAACAGCTCGTGAGCATGAACGAAGGGAGCCGAGTCGCAAATGGGAACCGACAAAACGAGTTAAAGCCAGGCTGCCTGCTCAGCACTTGATAAACGAGCACATGAGCTGGATGATCTTTTGAACGGCTCTCGGTGAGGTACGGCTCACCAAGAACCGGTTCCCCGCAGCGAGCCGTAAACGCCATCTCTCGCCGGTGCACCTCGCCTCGCTTCCGGGCTGTGACGTCACCGCCTCTCGGGTTTCAGTGTGCCGGCAGTCGGGGCGCGTGCTGCCGCTCGTCAGTCAGCCGCACGTGGGCGACCTGGTAGCGGAGCGGCGAGCGAACAGGAAGCTCGTCTGCTCAGCATCTTCCCGGACGGCTCCCGACGTCTCCCCGGCTTTCCCGACCGCCGCGGACCGCCATGGAGGCTTTCTAGTGTAAGTACCAGAAAGTCGCGCCGCGCTTCAGGACGTTCTGTCGGTTTTTATTGTGACGTGGGCATTGTACTGGTGTACTGGTGTACTGGTGTACCGGTGTACTGGTGTACTGGTGTACTGGTTTGCTTTCGCGACAGTTTTTTTCTCACGTCCTCACGACAAAATGTTGCACTTTGTGGCGTTTTGCCCTCAAAATGTGACCTTGCCGGGCCGGTCACGTGCTTCTCCTCCGATCGGAACCATCGTTTCCACGCACGACACCAGTCGGTGGTTCCAGTTTGGGAACGGTCTTTGAAAGCGCTTATTGGCCGTTCAAGTGTAACGCACGCCCCGAACCACGCGGAATCCCAGGAGAGGCGAAATGATAAATAATAATTTATATCATAGATTTATTACTACAATATTAATATAAGGAAACCCAATGATACAGTAAATTATACACATTTACTTATAATACTGTAAATTATACACATTTTATAACTTATAATACTGTAAATTATACACATTTTATAACTTATAATACTGTAAATTATACACATTTACTTATAATACTGTAAATTATACACATTTTATAACTTATAATACTTATACACTTACAATACGATTGCCTGGCGACCAGTCTCCCGGCCAAAGTCAGCTGGGATAGGCTCCAGCATTCCCGGCACCCAAATGAGGATAAGCGGCATAGAAAATGAATGAATACTCATAATATTTGTACATTTTCTTTTTGTTTTCTTTTTTGCGTTTGCTCTTTCTAGCACTACTGGTGGGGATGTCCCGATGCACATTGTTTGCCACGGTCTTGCCAGTACTGATCCTTTTTTTTTCAAATAATAAACTTTTGTTGCAAACACATTGAATATGCTTATTAAAAATGCAGCCTGGCCAACAATACTGTTTGGCTTTTGCAGCAAACCTCTGTGAGTCAGGTCCCTAATGACAACAAAAGTGCACCAGTAGAAGGCAAAACTGGGAAATTGGACGTCTGTAGCGACGGGCATGCGGTGTGGATCCAGGCTGCTGTTTAGCGTGTGGGCTGTAGAGGGCGGTGGTGTGCCGGTTGGAGCAAGCGTTTGGAGGAAAAAGCGTAGAAAGAGAACGCTAGGAAGTGTTGACATGCAAATAAATGGCCAACTGAATTACAGCCATCCTGACGTGGAATTATTCAGCTTTTAGGGCAGGACTGATCATCTGACCCGGTTATGGACTATTTTGATAGTGACGTTACTTCCTGTCCTACATTTAAACAGCCACCGCACAGCCACTCCAGCAGGAATCGTGTGATCAGGTGTGGACCGGTCGGCCTGGCTGTGGGCGGGTCCTTCTTTTGCCTTTGCTTTTTTTGTCGCCTGCTCGGGCCATCCGATAAATGCAAAGGGAGCGCACGGAAAAGACAATACAGAAAAAGCAAAGACTAAATGGGAAAATAATTAGACTACTTTTGTATATATTTTCTATTAGTCATTCTATATTTCCTTCAAATTTCGGGACGCCAAAGCGGCCTCACGCTGCGCCATATTAGCATTCTAGTCTCGCGGGCAAGGCATCCGAAACACGATTCCTGTACTGACTCGTGAGCGAGGGAATCTTGTCCGCAGTCTGCGATGCAGCACGGGTAGGAAGTGGGGGGACAGGTCGATGCATTTACACCAATGTGGAGCTGCTCTTCTTTTCTTAGTTCACTCGGGTTAACAGAGTCAGTCAGAAACTGAAAAAGCGACTTGTGAACGACTGGTTGGGACTGGCACATCCGTACGAGGTATTTTGTGTTTGCGTTTGTGGATGTTTGGTTTGTGGGCTTTACTGCATGAATTCCTTCCAAAATCAATTGGAACCGGTTTTTCCTGATGCTGGTGTTGACATACTGGATGTTATCAGCCCGTCGTGCCAAAGTTGAGCCTCATACACACTTGGGTCCGAGTCGGATAATCGGTTTGTGTCAGAGTAGAGGTTTGTCTTTCTTTGGGTCAAAACCCACATGGACAGTAACTGCTGCCCCAGTTGTTACTTTCATCTCATGCAATGTCTGCTGAATCCAATGCATTAAAGCGCCTATTTATTGTGGTATGATTACTGGGGCCGGTGGTGTGGGAGCCTAGGCAGGCCTGGGAGCAGAACATCATCACAAACCAACAGATGGATAGATGAAAGGTATTTGCGGCTGCCTCTCATTAGCCAACAGATTAGCCGCCATACAGATGTACCGTAGGGTCGCACTGCTAATTGCTTGGCCAGCTCTTCGGCAGAACACGCCGAGCGTCATGATGAACCTCTGAGATGGTAAACAATGACAGGTCAATTTCATCCAATCAGCACTTTGGTCTCATGCAAGTCCTTCTCTGACCAGCATGTGACACGCTGCCCATTTAGTCATGTCGGGTTTGCGTTTTTTGACATAAATATGGCCAAAGACAAATGGCTTTGAATTGGGCCGCATCTAACAATTAATTGTTTTCCGATTGATCTGGAGCTTATTGTTTTGATTGCCCGAATAATCGTTTAGGGCGTAGACCAGAGGATCGGCATCCTTGACTCAATCGACCTGGATGCATTCACGGCGTTTTATAACTCTTTCCCAAAATGGGAATGGGAATTGGGAATTCCCAAGATGGGAATTTTCGCCACTTGGGTGTTAAGGAAACATTCAAGCCAAGCAAGTGGGGCTGAAGAGCCGGAGCCGCGGGTTGCCGACCCCTGTCCTAGACTGACCACATCAATATGGACCAAGCGCCAACAGTTAACGCTTTGATCCGCAACGTATCAAAAAATGTCTATTACTGTTTATCATCGGGGCCACATGGTGGTCAAATGGTTAGCATGTTGGCCACGCAGTCAGCAGATCTGAGTTCAAATCTCTGTTGGGCCTCTCTGTGTGGAGTTTGCTAAATTGTATGACTTTTTAAGTCCTTTTATTACTAGTTTATTTTTATTTATTATTATTATTATTATTTTGTGCCCTTTAGGCAGGAAATAACATCCCTAGAGTCACTTTTCCACTTCTGTTACTCTTTGTTGACACCACATAGCTACTGCACAGGCTACAGGATCCCCGCAGGGTCGCAGGGATTTAAGCGTAGCTTTTCAGGGAGCTAACTCGTTAGCCTTCAATGTACAGTATTTATTTATTGTAAACCTAAAAAAGTGTTTCTAACGGACGGGGATGGGGTGGGGTGGGGCAAATGAAGGGGACCAAACGTTCCACTTCCACACGGAAAGGCGAGGTAGATCTTTTTTCCCTTCAATCATGTCTTACATGCCGTTTAATGAACTTTTTCAGTTCAAATCATTTTTGTTGCCACGCCTCCTGTTGAATCATCATGAGACTGTCCTGTCCCGTTGTATGTCTTCATCGATTTCTTTAAAGAGTTGACCTTAGGTCAGATGGTTCCATGGTTAGGTGGTTCCTTTGATAGGTGGATCCCTGGTTAGATGGTTCCCTGGTTAGATGGTTCCTTGGTTAGATGGTTCCATGGTTAGATGGTTCCTTGGTTAGATGGTTCCCTGGTTAGATGGTTCCATGGTTAGATGGTTCCTTGGTTAGATGGTTCCATGGTTAGATGGTTCCTTGGTTAGATGGTTCCCTGGTTAGATGGTTCCATGGTTAGATGGTTCCTTGGTTAGATGGTTCCATGGTTAGATGGTTCCTTGGTTAGATGGTTCCCTGGTTAGATGGTTCCATGGTTAGATGGTTCCTTGGTTAGATGGTTCCATGGTTAGATGGTTCCTTGGTTAGATGGTTCCCTGGTTAGATGGTTCCATGGTTAGGTGGTTCCTTGGTTAGATGGTTCCCTGGTTAGATGGTTCCCTGGTTAGATGGTTCCTTGGTAAGATGGTTCCCTGGTTAGATGGTTCCCTGGTTAGATGGTTCCATGATTAGTTTCTTCCCTGGTTAGATGGTTCCTTGGTTATATTGTTATGCTATTTTGAGTAGCAAGCTACACGTTTGCTCTGTCTCACGAAGGACAACATTGAGCGTAGAAAAAAAGGTAATCGTGTATTTTCTGCACTGTATCTGCCATGACGCTACATAAATCTTTCCAATCCTCCCCAAACGCCTGCTCAGCTGTGTCACCTTGACACTGTTTCATCACAGTCACGGCTGCCTCGGGGCGTCTAATTAAATTTTTGGACCCAAAAAAAAAAGTGGTTTGTGAGTTGACTGAGCAGCTGATTCTGTGGTTAAGTGGAAAGGTCTAAGGGTGAAAGTCAAAGCCTAAATGGGGTGATATCAGCTTGTTTGGGTGGGGGGTTCTCATCTCTACTTTCTAGTACTCCCAAATGTACTACACTGGTCATGGCTTTGCAGTTTTGTGCATTTAGGGTGGGCTCCATCAGGGCTGCAAAGCCCCTGTTTTGTCTTGTTGGCTCTTTTCTGCTGTTGCCCCCCACATGCCCTCCTCCAAACTGCCTATTCTGCTTATTCAGCCCAGCTTTTGTGAGGAGGGCTATTCATACCTCTTGTCCATGTAGGATTGGGGAGTTCCTCTGCACCTCCGCTCTTTTCAGATGATAGTGTGTGTGTGTGTGTGTGTCTCTTTTACCACTTCAACTTTAAAAGGGTCAGATTTATACCAGGGATGTCCCGATCCACACTTTTGGCTTCCCATACAATCCGATGTTTTAATAGTCTCGCCGGTCTGGTCCAGATCCTTTATTTATTTTTTGAAATAATAAAGTTTTGTTACATACAGTGGTGTGAAAAACTATTTGCCCCCTTCCTGACTTTTTATTCTGTTGCATGTTTGTCACACAAAATGTTTCTGATCATCAAACACATTTGAATATTAGTCAAAGATAACACAAGTAAACACAAAATGCAGTTTTGAAATGAATGTGTTTATTATTTAGGGAGAAAAAAATCCAAACCCACACAGCCGTGTGTGAAAAAATAATTGCCCCTGCAGCTAATAACGGGTTGGGCAGCCTTAACAGCAATAACTGCAATCAAACGTTTGCCATAACTTGCAACAAGTCTTTTACACGCTCTGGAAGAATTTTTGCAGAATTGTTGTCATTCAGCTTTATTTGAGGCTTTTCTAGCATGAAGCGCCTTCTTAAGATCGGTCGGTCATGCCCAACAATAAAAGCATTTGACCTGACTGTACTGTGTTGTGTACAGTACAAATGTGTTGTGCTCAACTATGTCTTTCAAAATCCATCTTCACGCACAAAGGGCCAGTTTCCAGCGTTGGTTTGGTTGTCCAATAAAATAATTGAAGAGACTTTTCCAAGGCTTGGGCCTGAAACCCCTGCTGTTCAAATAACATGATTTGTTGTCAGGACACTTTGTCAGTTGCTAGAGTTTGACCCGTGTTTGAGGAGGAGTGACGGGATCAAAGACCCACCCGGAATCATAAAAGCCAAGCCGGTGAGGGGTGACCCCCGCCCCCAGACCTTAAGCTCCCCATTACTGCAGTTCACTCCTAATTATTATGGAGAAGACAGCCCAGAAACCTGCCCCGCCCTTCCTCGCTGTGAAGCGGTCAGCTCATCCTGTTACTCCTAGTTTTCCACTTCTTTGCATCCCAAGCCAAGAGGGAGGAAATCTGGTTTCCTTCGGCCAGATCCACCTCATAAACCAACGTCTTGCGCTTTAAAACGGCAAGAAATGTTCTTGCCTTTTGTGAAGTTCAGAAATGTTACCATATGCTCCACCCACACGGTTTGAAGTAACTGCGGCCCAGTGCTGACTGGGGGGACCGCAGACCACATCCCTCGCAACATATGTCATCATTTGAAATGGTGTAGGAGCTAAGTTTAGTCTGTAGATGTTTGAAAAGGTGTTTCCCGAGGGGAATTACACATGTGGTTCAGCACTATCAGTTTGTCTTTTGTAATCCCATCCCGTGCCACGAAGGGATACATACTAGCAATGCGTCCAGAACCCCCTGCATCCATCCATTTTCTATACGGCTTATCCTCATCAGGGCCGCGGGTATGCTGGAGCCTATCCCAGCTCGTCCAGAAGCCCTTTAGCCTGTATCAGATGATCGACTCACTTTGTTCCTCGCCTGCCTTGAAGAGGGTACGCTCTTAGATACAATGGAACCTCGAAGGTTCTGTTTCGGCATCTGGTTTGTTTAAAAACAACATTATTTGTGCAATCACCCGATTACGGTGATCAAAATAAGTGAAGACAACTCAATTTGTAACATTTAAATAAGATTGCGCAGTCGGTGGGGCCGCACGGTGGATGAGTGGGTAGCATGTTGGCCTCACAGTCATGGAGATAGGTTCAAATTTCCATTGGGCATCTCTGTGTGGAGTTTGAATGTTCTCCCCGTGCCTGCGTGGGTTTTCTCCCGGTACTCCGGTTGCCCCCCACATTCCAAAAACATGCGTAGTAGGTTAATTGGCGACTCTAAATTGTCCCTACGTATGAAATGTTTGTGTTTCTGACCTGCCATTGACTGGCAACCAGTCCAGGGTGTACCCCGCCTCTTGCCAAAAGTCAGCTGGGATAGGCTCCAGCAAGCCCCTCGACCCTAAAGAGGATAAGCGGCATAGAAAACGGATGGATGGATGGATGCACAGTCGGTGTGAGTCCCAAAACAGGAAAAAAGTGCAGGCTTGTGCATTTCTACTGTATAGACGTAACGCCATATATTCCAAATCTTTTAAAACCATAAACATCGGTGACTTGTCGGCCGCATCGGCGTGTTCCTTTTGAAAAACATACATGACTGTTTGACTGGGGCCCAATAAAATCACCTTTTTCCCAAAATCTTTTTTTTTTTGCATTGTACACTTATTTTTAGCAGCACAGTGTGTGTGATTTTAGTGAATAAAAGGTCTGTTAAGGTTGCGCTGATGCAATACAGTTTTGTCCAGTAATTGAGAAATGGATGCAGCTACGCGGTGCGCCGGCCGTGCGGACAATGACGTACAAAGTTTGTAAGTTTGCCTTGCGTCCCTAAAAAACAGAAGCGTCTGTAGAGTTTGACGTGGCAAAGAGTCTACTACATTTTTCAACAACGAGGAGACCGTGCATCGAGAACATTGCAAAAGTATTGATTTAATGACAGAGTAGCTGAGAGCACTAAAATGTCTACTTTTAAATTGATGCCTGTTTTAGAGTGATACAGGTGCATGGGAAATAAATGGCTCAATAATATATTTAGGTCAAAAAACACAATTAACAGAATAACCAATGAATTATTTTTGTTATAGAAACGTTCCCTGGGTTATGATAGCACAGGTTCCCTAACTTTTTTTGCAGCGCCCCCCTTTTGGAGATGCAATAATTTTCAGAGCAATACTGTTAAGTGACACACTAAAAAAGTAAGCGGTGATGGATGATCCATGTATCCCGCGAACGTAAGCAAAACAAGGACAAAAACGAGCTAGCTAGATGCCGCCACCCAGGCAAAAATGGCAGGAAGTGGAATGAGATTGAAACGTGAGGCTTTGCATGTGACAAGCTGTAGGGGCAATTGACTACACATTTGAAGGGCTACTGTTCAGTCTCCCGATAATAAGAAACAAACTAATGAACACAAGATGCGTGGCATATCTGGTCACGTGTACAAGGCAGAGAGGCGATTCCGGTGCAGGCTTACCAAAATAAAGCGCAGTAAAAAAAATTTTTATGATGTTTGAAATGGTTTTCAAAGTGATTGTGGTCAATATATGCATTCATTCATGCAATATCTTACTTAAAACTGAAAAAGCGACGTGAAAAAAAAGGAAACAAAAGGTGTGGCGGCTTTTATTTTGTAGTGGCGCACCGCCACAATCAATTACATGTAGCGGAAACCCCACTTATGTCACCATGACCTCAGTTTCTGGTCGTATGGATGTTATTTTGGTACCCTGGTAGAAACCTTCCCTGCCATCAGCAAACTAAAAACATGAACACACTTATGAAACTAACCTTTTGTTTGATGAGATACGCAGAAGTTCCGCAAGACCTGCAGAGCTCTCTTGTGATGTCACTCATGTTGGTGGTTCAACCTCAAGGAGCATATGACATGGGATGAAACATTCTACAGCCTCCACAAGTGTGCAAATTCCAAAATATTTGGATTCCGTGTTTCCTGTGCCTTGATAAAGGCAACTAAAGTTCCCTCACAGCCTTTCATTCACTGTGTTCCTCGGGGATGCAGCTACTGAGTCAAAGTGCAAAGTGGTCTAAAAGGAGCTTTTTCCTTTAAAACACCCCTCTTCACTGAACTGGCCCACACCCAACATCATGTTACCTCAGAAGTTCCATGTTTTCCGCTGAGGTTTAGCAACAGTCCCTCCTTACATCATGTTTGTTAGGAACGGTTGGACCCAGATGAACCTTCATGTACATGTGGTGGTTAAGTTCTTTGAAACCCATAGAACATGATGTAAATCCAAGGAGTCCATTCCAGACACCCAAAAATATGAACAAAATGTGTTTTATTGAGAATATTTATAATTTTACCTGCAGGAACCAATGCAGTATCATTTAAGATTTGCCTTTATTAGTCCCACAAGGCGAAATTCCATAATTTGTCATAATTTTCGATGACAAATGAAATAGAAACATAAACACCAAATAGCTCTTTTACCTTTTATGGAAGACTTGTTGGTGAAGACGGGGGAGGAGGGGATCTGCACCAACATGAACCTCGCAATTTTTCTATACATTGTTTGTGATTTCTGTTTTGTTAACGTCTTTCACACTTCATACACATTTTTAAATAACTACATCAAATTGTATGTGAATGGATTTTGATTTTGGCAATATGGCCCATTATTTTATTTCACAAACAGTATGCAGTTAGAAATCCCAGTAATTTTGCATGTCTGTGGTGCACCGTCCCACTCTGATGGTCCTTAAACGCACCATCAAACTTTCTCCCACGCTGCACAGATCGACTACTCGAATGTAATTTTCCTTCCTCTCATATTTGCTCCCAAACGCTGATATTGTGTGGGAATGCATAGCGGCAAGGTTTTGATGACTTTATTGAGTTCTAATGTGCATATTTGACCGGCCCACAACCTCGAGTGAATTCATGCTAGCACATGTTAGCTACGTCCAACAGCGGCGTTATAATCGTCTTTCTGAAAAACAAACTCCATGCTCGAACCGATGGCTAGAAAATCAATGAATAGCATTTGATTGCTATAGTCTACATGACACGTCAGCCGTGTGGTCCGAGATGGCCCAATAAACAAACACTACTGGGGTTATGCTCCATCCACACCTTTATCTCGGTACCATAAAATTCTACGCGCCAGAAGGTGCAATATTGTATGTTAACCAAGGCGTTGTACGAGAACAAAGGCAAAACTTGGCCGAGAACGAATCGTACAAAAACCGGGGTGTTGAAAAACTGGGGTTTGACCGAAATCCTACTTTGAGGTAAGAGAGCAAGCCGTGTTTTGTATTTCGGGGGCTGGACGGGGTCCAAAAGGATTTTTAAGGAAGAAGTGCAGCGTTAGCAAACAGATGCATGTGAATATTCTCATTCATCCACGTCAACATTGTTTTCCCAGGGCATTGAAGCGATCGCAACTGGACTCTTCGGGTTGTCTTTACATTTCGGCTCCATCAATTCATGCTCAGAAGACCACACAGGACAGTTCTGACCGGCTGACGTCTTCTAAGCCAACCTGAAAAGCCCAGTTGGGATTGATTGAGTGGTTTGACCAGACCAAATAGATCACTAGACCATTACGATACTTTTAGGGTAGGACTTTTAGGAATCCACATGGTGTGATTTACATTAGATTATATAGAGTTATTTTTGGCAACGGTCATTTATTGACGGTCCTTAATCGGCACCATGACAGAGGAGTCCGGGCACAGAGAGGGGAATCTACAGCTGTAACTACAAAACCGAAGGTCAAGCGTCCAACTTCACCATGGTACACCGCGGATATGTCAGCATGCCGGTGCTGCAATTTCACCTTCATCCAGGTGGCGGGAGTCGACCAGCTTCAAAGCATGTTTGCCGCAAGTACCCCAAGTTACGGTAACCGGATCAACCCGATCTTGTGGCGGAAGCCGATCTTATCCGATCTTCCAAATACGGAGGATCGGCAGCCAATCGGGACAATTTACGCTGCTTGCAGTGAGATTTGCTTAGCAGATTGACAACCTTCATCAGTCAGTTTGCCTGTTGTCATATTTGAACGGTACCTGAACCTGAACCTGAACAGCCCAGGTGGGATCCATTCCGTGCCCTGACCTGACAAAATAGATCACATCAGTTTGTGTCCCAACAAGCGAGACGGAGCAACATGGCAAGGCATTTGAAACCCAGAAGATAGGAAGTTAAAGACTTCAGGTCCGTTCTATTGCATTTATTCTGCCCGCTTGAGAAAAGCAGGCAGTTATGGATTGTAGTTGTCGCGCTACGAGTTTGAATCCCGTGAAACAGCAGTTTGAATGATAAAGACGCGTTTTAAAATGCGATTTTACAACATCCAATGTCTCCATCCCAGTGAGCATTTAAATACCTACCCAGACATCCTAAATGCGAGCCACCCTTCGAGGCGTATGTGTGAAGGGATACCAGCGGATAGCGGTGCCATGGGTCTGTCTCTAGACCGCACATGGAACTCTGCAGCCAGCAGTGCCTCCTGTAATTACGGGCCTCAGCTGTGTAGACTATTACTCTCCACGCCGAACTGCAACGCAACCCCCTATTTCACTCTTGGTATTTGCTCTTTTCAGCACACAAGAATGCTGTGTTTAAAGGCGGTGTTATTTTTGGACTGCAGCTTGACTCTCTGGTGTTTACGGTGCAGCCGGAGGAGTTGAAATGTAAAAGCGCATGGCAGAGGCTGCAGCGCCAGAGACGTCTATATGATGGCGATTCTTCTTGAATTGCAGCCGCATTGAATTTAGGCATTACTGTAGATCCCCGTCACGTTCCGGCACCACCGACAAATGCCGTAAAAACTCAAGTCATTGATCCGCCCATTAAAATGCCTGATTTTTGTTTTTTGACACACAGCTCTCTTTCCTCCTCCTACCCCTCCTGTTAGCTTCATGTTGACGTTAGTCCAATTTTGGCTGAATGTTCTAATCATTCGATTAGATTCAGCTCCAGAACCCTCCCCTTCTCTCTTCAATTGACAACACAATTAAAGCATAAATTGTATAGGTACTCACTAGAGATGTCCCGATCCGATCTTCAGGATCGGAACTGTCTGCCCATCACGCCACGAGATCGGGCTGATCTAGTTGTCATTAGTTAGGGCCACACCAACATGGTAGGTGCGGTAAATGCGCCTCAAAGCTGGTTAGCTCCCGTTTGAAGGAGAAAACGCACCACCACCATGGGACATAACGGCGGGGTACCGTGGTAAAGTTAGCTTCACAATGGACGCTGGATATTGGGCTCTGTAATTACAGCGGTAGATTCCCCTCACTGTGCCCGGACTCCGCTGTCATGGTGCCGGGAGCTTGCACGGGAAGCGCCGCTCTAACCGCTGGTTGTTACTAAGGACTGTCTGTAAATTACTATTGCTTTGAAGAGAGTTTGTCAAAAATAAGTCATATATTCTAAATCACACCACAAATGGATCTATAATCATGTCAAATGATTAGTCATACCCTAAAAGTATTGTAATGGCGGCTGAATAATTGGACGTCAGGATGGCTGTAATGCAGTGGGCCATTTATTTGCTTCTCAACACGGAGCACTCGAGCAGTCCTACAGAATTTCCACTTCCTAGTTTTCTTGTTCTACACACTTGACTCCAACCAGCATGCTGAACACCATCTAAAGTACCACTAAATGCACTACACTGTAAGTACAGTACAATATACCGGTTGTTCGGTACAAAGAGACTTGGTACTGACTCACTTATGCACTGTTTCGGGTCAGAGGCCGACGTTGATGATTTACAAGTGACAGTCAGGCGTGGTGAAGCCAGCTATTTCTCCCTGACCAGCCACATTGCACACGATCCACAGCACTTTACTGGAAAGCTGCGACCAACCAGTGAGAATGCGCGGCTAACATCGTGGAATTCTAATTATGCTGCGACAGAAATAACTTGACTGCTGAAGTTCGACTATGACATGGATGGGGGGAAGCCACAGCCCTGATGTTTATTTGTTTTTCACCAGGATTGGAAGGGACTTTTTAGAAAAAGTAATACTTTTGGAATTAGAACTTGGCTCACTGCAGAAATAAGGGAAAAAAAACAGCAAGAGAGAGAGCAAGAAGAAAGTAGAAAAAGCTAGACTGGTGCTAATATGTAATGTAACACAAAAATGTGTCTTCAGTTATGCTATTTATATTTTTATATTGACAGCTGGACAGCCCCTATGCAAATAAGAATAATAATAGTAATAATAACAAAATAATAACAACAACAATATTAATATTGTTGTTATTATATTACTTTTAACAAATAGTAGTAGTAGTAGCTAGAAGTAGTAGTGTTATAATTATTATTATTATGTTAGTAACAGTGAGCTAAATAATAAAAAAATAGGGTTTAAGAATGGATCTTAAAAGCTTATGGAGAGTGCTTCTGCCTTCTTGTACTGGTCTTTGGAGTTGTACCTTTCTCACGTTGTCTCCCCCTTGTCACTCTCTCCCGTAGCCATAATGAGCGAAAGGTGACTTGCAAGCATCCCGTCTCAGGCTCACCCTCTCAAGACAACTGCATCTTTGTCATCAACGAACAGTAAGGCTTCTGTGTTGTTTTTTTTTCTTCTTGCCTCCAGAATGTCACTGGGTTGCATTTGAGCACCACAATATGCTGTCGGAACTTCCGGTGCCTTTCTGCCTCTAATTGCAGCTCTGCCCTCTCGATTCAGATGCTGCTGTTCTGTCCTGCTAAATGTCGTGTGCCAATGGGTCATCATCGTGTCCTGTTTACGTCACTCTACAGGAATGTCACGATTCGCATTCAGGTCCTCTTGACCGGGGCAGGCGTTTTGACTTTGAGAGCCTACAATTAGTCCTCACTTCAAACTATAATACCAAATAGCATGGCAGAAAACTGCAAAAACCGTGCAACACTGAATGTATCCGTCAGAATGAGACACACCAACAGAGGAGATCAGGGTCTCCCGAACCTCAGTTTTTGTTAGTAATCTGTTCTAAAAAAAATTAAACGAAAAAAAATATTTTTCACATGGGAATTCATGTGCAGTAATCCGTTCTTTATCACGATTAATCGGTTCCAGACCTTAATCGATTTCAGATCTCATAAATACATTTCAGCGAAGTAGGATTCCTTCCATTTACAAATGAAATAATTTTGTATTTATCACATTGCAAACCTGTTGCAAACTTCTAAATAGGATTTTTTAAACATTATTAGAGCCCTCTAGACGTGAAATAACACCCCTATAGTCACCTTTACACTATTATTACCCAATATAGTAGCTAGAATCTGAAAAAATAAACAATTTAAGACACATATAAGACACATTCTTGTTTGTGTGGCTGTAAAAAGAAACTATTTTGCAGGCGTAACACGTTCAAAAGCTTTAATACAGCATATGGAGAGAAAACACTTGCTAGGAGTAAGGCGACTTTGTCCAGGCTCACGGTGTCTATTATATAAGTCAATATATATATAATAATCAAGCAAAACGTTTTTGTTTAATTAATGAGGAGAGAGAGCAGCAAGTGATTGGATTTCCAGAGCTAACAAGTAGTAGCTACGAGGTAATGTTAACATATTTGTTGATTTTTGGGGCATTTCTAGACATTTATCTTGAAATGCAACAGTATTGGGAAAAATATGAATTTGCTCAAGCAGCAGGGGTTTATGTCAGTATAATGGTATCAGCTCAGAATGCTCTGAACTCCAGCTGACAAGTAACAAGTACTACTACAAGTACAACAAGTACTACTTGTAGTACTTGAGTACTACAAGTAACACCTCATAGATCCTGGAAATGTTTCAGGAGCCCAGTAGCCCAGGGGCACTCACCCACAACCCTAGCTTTGAGTTCCATTTTCATCTTGAGCGTAGTGGCTTTTTGTTCCTCAAATGTCACCCGGCAGAAACTCCCACCTCCCACCAAAGTGCGATCCCAGCAGCTTTCACGTGGTGCTGTAAAAGTATATTCCGCGTCACCACAACTGCTGTCAATTTAGCACATAAGATCACTAGTTCCATTATCTCCTCTTCTGGCTCAGGCAAACATTTTCCCCTCATAAATTGTGGTTTTACTGCGGTATTGCGATGCATTCATCTCCTCGACGTCCCCAAAAATCCATTTTGCCGAGGTGAAAAAAGCCCCTTTTTTACATGCTCGTCAGGCAGCTTGTTGTGCTAAAGGAATCGCACTCTCTTAACACGTTGCTCCCCGCGCCGCGTCCCTCTCACTTCCCTGACGCTTGGCACATAAGGAGGGGAAACGTGCTGGCGCAGGATGGCACCTAAACCGGCAGCATCCAATTAACATCAGCCCTAAAAACGAGGTTGAGGTAGGATTAACGTTTGGGTAGAAATTCGACTTGGCTAACATCCAGTATTTGGCTGTCTTTCAGCAAAAGTAGTAAAAGGGGAAAATTGGCCATGAGCAAGCAGACGATGGGGAGACTTTATCTGCCGCAAGGATGAAGAGGCCGTGTGGAAAATTACCGACTGCGCTCAGATTTGGCAGCAAGCCCCCAGAAAATAACATTAACTTCTTGTACTGACAAATGCACACTGTATATTTAAACTTTTACGGCAATCGTTCTCCTGGTTGGTCTCCTTCTCACTGTGGTGGTTCATGGGACTCCAAATGGTAAAATGCTCTCTCACTTGTGTACTGCTTTTCCACCCCAAGGCACTCCAAGCACTTTGACACTATTTTGGCATTTACCTACTGATGATGCGGCACCAGCAGCAACTAGGAGCTCAGTATCTTGCCCAAGGTTACTTTGACACGATCACAGTCATTTATTTTACAGCATGGGTGTCCAACGTGCGGCCCGGGCGGCCATTTGTGGCCCACAGCTATGTTTTTATTGGCCCGCAGCACGTCCTAAAAATATCATATATCACGAAAACTGCTAAAAACAAACAAAAAACAGTAATAAATGAAAAACAAAATCATCAGCAGGCCAGTAGGCCAGAAATAGGTTGCATATTATGGAAATAAAGTCATAATTAAATAATTATGTGGCAAATCATTTACAAAACATGAGAAAAAGGACAAAACTGCTGTAATTTTGCAAGAATAAAGTCACAATACTTAGAGAAAGAGTCGTACAAAAAAGTTGCAAATAATTTCATTTTAGTAGAAAAAAATTTATTTTTTGAAGTACAAAATAGGTTGGGGTAAAAAAGACCGAATATTATGGGAATAAAGTGATAATATTTCAAAAAGCAAATTTACAAAGATTATTTAAGAAGAATGTTGAAATATTTGCAAAAGTCCCCCCTTAAGTGAGACTAAAGAGCAAACACCAACGCTCATACTAATAATCTGCTTTTTCACATACATCACTAATTTTATTTTTCTTGAAATATTTTTCCCTTTCCGTCAGGGGAAAAAGTTTGTTTTAGAGGGTGAAAAAAGCAGGGCTGCAGAGATTCTTTTCAGCCGATGAATCTGAAGCTGGTGGTTCTGATCAACCGAGTAATCGGTTAAGGCCTTGACCAAATCTACCAAATCAATATGAACCAAACAAAAACAGTTATTTAGTTTTAAAATGGCAACCGCTCTGTGTGTATAATTGCTAAAAACACGAAGATAATAGATACAATAATTTTATTGATGACTCAGGAAATGAAACAAAAACCACATTTGAGAGGCTGAAATCGGAGCATATTTACATTTTAAAATGAAAACCCGATTAATCTAGGGCCCTGTGATTTTCGCATTACCGGAATCGCGGACGGAATGAAGGAATTGGCCAACGAAAACGGAATTTACTGTTAAACGCGGTATCGCGAGGAAATTGACATCATTTGAATGAAAAGCTATCAATGTGAGAAGAAGGAACCTGCGTGTGTGGAATTATGTACACGGCGGACGGCTCAATCGTGGCAGAATCTCATTACAAACACTAAAGCCTATCCCAGCTGACTTCAGACACCCTGGACTGGTCGCCAGTCAATCGCAGGGCACATATAGACAAAAAACCGTACACAATCATACCGATGGACAATTTAGAGTGGCCAATGAAGCTAACATGCATGTTTTTGGAATTGGGGAGGAAAGCGGAGAACCCGGAGAAAACCCACACACACACGCACGGGGAGAACATGCAAACTCCACACAGATGCGCCCGACGGAGATTCAAACACGTTTGGTAACTTCCTGCTGGGAAATGTGTGTGTGGTTCTACGTTGCTGTTGTTTTGTATGTATAGGTAGGCGTTTGGGTAGACAAGCTCCTGGTGGTTTGTGAAGAGCGAGTAAGAGAGTAAATATCAAGCCGGGGAACTGCATGCAAAGAGCACTTCCTCCAGGAAGCAGAACTTTGCATCTGATGACTTTCTGTGAAACCCGAGCTTTACGAGTGCAGGGCAAATCAGGTGAGTTTTCTACCAATAAATAACCGAATTATGGATTGCATAAGCACAAAACTGTGGGTTTTCTGACAAAAACAGTCTTTTACTTCTGCTTCTGCTCTGCGGTGTTCCGCCCATGTCATGGTCCAGTGTGGCCATGTGTCCCAACCCACACCAAAGAAAGGCACTCTCAGCATCTCGTTGTTACTCTACATGTTTCACCCTATTTTTAGTCATCCACATGATCATGTGCATGCAGATACATGAGCAAATATTTGGAGAACCCTCAAGTGTTTACCAACACCTGACCTTCTCCAATTGCGAAATGCAGGACTCCTCCCCCTGTCCTGTAAAACTATTGTTGGAAAGTCACTTGTTGACTTCCATCCATTGCTTTTCCAAGGTTGGATGACGGGGGCAGCAGCCTAAGCAGGGAAGCCCAGACTTCCCTCTCCCTGGATCCTCCTGGCAGAACACCAAGGTGTTCCCAGGCCAGTTAGGAGACATAGTCTCTCCAATGCGTCCTGGGTCTTTCCTGAGGCCCCCTACCAGTTAAAGGTAGAGAAAAAAGGTGGTGTGTGGAAAAATCACTTTCAAAACAGCAAGTGAGGCCAAGCCGTAGAATTCGGATCATGAAGTGACAAGGGTTTTCAGTACAGTTAGGGAATGGACAATTTCTGTTTTCTATTGTTTTCAACATAGAAAGAACACTAGTATGAGTGGTTGGGGTCTCCCCTACTTCGCAAAAAATGTATTTTCTGGAGCATATTTGTATAGTTTACTCCCACACCACAGGAACAAAAAATCGATTCATTTTGCCTTTGATAAAACTGTTGTCTATCTCTGCAGGTTTGACAATTAGCCGCTACTTTTTTCTTCAACTTTGAACCCTGTGGCTTACACAGCGTGCATCTAATTTATGGCCACGTTCTAATCTCGTGACATCTCCTACAATTCCGAACTACTGTGCCGCTCGCAAATCAGTGAGGAAACCGTAGCTCCACTCACGAGCTACAAGAAAACTCGTGACAAGCTTGTCAACCCATCGGAAATCGGAGGAGGGCATGAGTCAGTATAACAATGTGATTTACGGTGTCATCTTGCAAAGAACACTAAAATCATCGCACCGCAACATAACACTTAAATGGTAGCCAAGAAAGTACCAATAATAGTTTCAAATAAAATTGTTTTTTTGGGGTGTAACGGTACCTTCGGTTTTGAGGACAATACTCAGTTTATATAAAACATGCAAAATATAAAAAATGTTGTCCTTGTGTAAACACCTTTTAATGATTTTTAAAATGAAATATAAAAAATGCAAACTTTCGACAGATAGTGCTTGGTCGGGAATGGAAAGTTTTCCTAAACAAGGGAGAACAGAAAGCTGGACTGCAGTGCATTTGGAAATCAGTACGCTTCTGTTCTAAACCCCGAAAGGTCCAAAGCGGAAAAATTAAAAAAAAACCATTACACACTTAATGTTAAAAAAGTTTAAATTTTGACCACTGTGCTGAAATTATAAACCTGTCATGGTGCTGGAAGCTCGCACGGGAAGTGCCGCTAAAAAAAAAAAAAAAAAAGGAGTGGTATAGGACTATTAAAAAATCGGACGGGAAGCCAAAAATGTGGATCGGGACATCCCTAGTTTGGAGTAATTCCAACAGTGCCTGTTTGCCACACACTCTAGCACTTGACTGAGGACATGAAACCAGCAAAACGGAGAGCATCGACACATGCGAGCCTACGTAGAGTCTCATTGCATGCTGACCACGCCAAAGTCATACATGTTGGCAGGTCTGCACCAGGGGGGCCCGCCCCACTATTTGAGAAGCGCGGTTCTAACGTAACATCCAGCCCTCTTTCTCATCTAGGTTTTCTTTCCTGTCTTTTGTAGTGTGAATTGTGGAAAAACATTTGATTCAGCCTTTCGCAGGTAAAAAACCAAAACACTGCAGCCATATGATTGTTGGCATTTGTGTTTGCTGTGTGTCAAGCCCTTGGACGTGTCAGTGTGACGATAGCAAGCCTTGCTGTTGCACACTAACAACGCGCTGTGGGTGGTTTGAATGCTGCCTTGCCTGTGATGACCTGTTATGCATCTGCATTCCAATGTCCCGTCCAAACCTTGCTGAACAAACGAAGCAACCGGGAGCTGGCACAAACACCACCGAGCGGAGGGTCAAGCCGTATCGCGGGTCGCTTATCGGCATCAAACACGTCACCGTGCTCGGCTGTGTACGGATTTGCAGGGGAACACCAAATCTGCTTGTCCTTTGGCTCCACGGAGGTTGCCTGATAGCGTGCCAGTGGAATTGCACGTCTCGGCCCCAAACGTGCTGACATTGTACGCCGTAAGCTAAGATCACCTTGGTTGCTTACTTGAACGGAACAAAGACGCATTCATGTGATAAAGCCCTTTGAGCTCTTCACACAGCTGCAAATTGTGCTTCTGGTTATTGTCTTGCTTTCGCTTTACAGTCTTTTGTTCACCCCGCCGGGGGAAAAACTACCGAAGGTGTGACTTCTTTCTTTAGAACTGCTGTGTGGTCATTTGAAACTGCGCTCTCAGCCAGTCCACTGCATGCGCCAAAGCAGTGTGTGCAGGCCACCGAGGCCCTTGGCAGCTATCCCTTCCGACACAACCGGACCGAATCAATGCAGGGCCAGACGTGGTGTGACCGTTAACTATAAAAAACAAAACAAGCCTGGTGAACAGATTATCATCGTGTATCTTCTTCCAACCGTCATAGCGGTGCCTTTCATTGCACCGCGATAAGCCGAGTTCCGGTTTGAAGCCTTTGGGCTGAAATGTTCAAGCTCCTCTAATTGAAGTGAACTATTTGATATGCCCGAAACTGAAATGTTACCTCGGACAGTCATTTTCCACAATTGAGACTCGGGTTTTGACACCTGACTCTCCCATACTACCAGGCCCTCCTACCACCTTGATGGTCTTTTCCGGGTCAACATTTACGCTAAAAGGGACTGTTGTAATTACTAGATTAGAATCCGCTTCCATGCGCTCTCTTCAAATGCCATTGCTCATTTGTGACGCAGCTGTAAAGATATGGAATCATTCATTGATTCATTTTCCTCATTAGGGTCGTGGGTATGCTGGAGCCTATCCCAGCTGACTTTGGGCAGGAGGCGGGGTACACCCTGGACTGGTAGATATGGAATCACAAGTGCCAAAATTAAAAGGAAATATACACTATGTGGACATATAATCAATCATACAAAAATATAAAAAATATGTATTCATATTCCTTTTCCTTTTTGTCTTTGCTTTTTCTGAACGGTCTTTGTTTTTTTTTCCATTTTGTCATTCATTTTCCTGTTTTTTCTTACCCTTGTCCATTTGCTGTTTTTGGAGTCCTCTTCTTCATCTCCATGTCTTAAGGTTTAACTTCTTGTTCTGAAAGTTCTCTAGTTCCGTGTTTTTCAACCTTTTTTGAAAATGACTGTTTTCTGACGAGTTCGCCGGGGCTGTCGCCATTTCTGCAAAATTACAGTTTGGTTTCCAAAAACCATCAACGTAGAACAGGGGTGTCAAACTCCATGGAGGGTCGAGACCCTGCAGGTTTTCTTTCCAACCAAAGCAGACACCTCCCTCAACTGGAGGGAAGGAGAAACTGGTTGGGGAAAGAAAACCTGCAGTGTCTCGGGCCTCCGTGGCAGGAGCTTGACACGTAAGATGTCGAATGTAATGACAACACGTGGCATATTTAGGCACAGTTGATACATCGTGTCAGTTAAGGCTCTCCTTTCCCGCTGTCTGGTGTGCACATTCCACCTCTACTTTCCAATTTCACCGCGCACTGATTATAAAACTAATTACCCACAAAGTATCGCACAGCCAATGCCAGGAGCACAGGAATGTTGTGTTGGTAAAAGAGCATTATCTTTACAATGACCCATTCGTTCTCTCCTTGCTGGCCTTCCCACGCTGTTTTTTAAATGATAAGTCGGCACAACAATGATTGTGGTTCACGCCGGATTTGACTTGTCACTGCAAGTGCAGCAGATCTTCAGACTTCATTAGCTCGGAGGAGGCAAATCTTCGCCCATCATTGTTCATAGGAAGCTATTTTAGGACGGGACATTGCGTCCGATGTGAGTCAACGGAGCATTAGTCAGCCGCTTGTCCATCACAGGACTTCAACTGTGAATGGAACGCCATCAATTATTAAATCCCTTCCGACAGCCAATTTTTAGTAATAAGATAAGAACACTCCTCACGGTTGCATAATCTGGAAAGAGAGAATAACTTCTTCTGAATCTGCAGGTAAGCAAACATTGGGATTGTCTGGAAGTCCGTGTCAGTTGCTGTGCTGCATGAGAAAATGCCTTGTGTCAGTGCTGCCTGCATTTTTGAATTCATTGAACATTGAATGACTTTATTCCTTCTAGTACAATACCTGTTTGTGCACCTTGACCACGACAGCACGGGAGCATCTTTTCAGCAGTAATTGCCTCCGTCCCCGGCCACACGGAAACGTTCCTGAGCTATTTATTTATTTATTGTTTTTGCCGAGTTGAAAATAATTATCGTGTCCACATCGTGCCGGATGGGTACATAGTTGCATCCGGACGGGAACGGATCACCGGGTGAAAAGGATGTAATACACAAGGCAAGTGTTGTAAACAGACACAGTCAGACGGGACCACACAAGTTCTCCGTCTTCCGCTTTCCAAGGCTTGTCTAGATTTTGGGTACAACGTGGAATTACGTCTGTGGATGGTTTTGGAGTGTCGGACAACAGATTATCAGGAGAACGTAATGGGACTGGAAATGAGTCATGGAAAATGATGAAATATTTAGATATTTTGTTGGCTTGTTGTCAAAGCTCACTTCTAATCTGGAAGCTGTAAAAAAAAAAATACAGTTCTAGACACCCGGAACGCCGTTTCCGTGTGAAGGAAAGGCTGAAAATACTTTTGCCGTTTTGACCTGAAAGCTTTTCCGTGTGGATAGCCGCTCAAACTCATGGGAATGACAGATGGAATTAATGGGAATGTATTTGGAGGTGATGATTTATTTTACTGGTTGAATTAGGGGTTTCCAGGTCCCAGGCGATTGTGATCCGGAAGATGGGATAAAATCGGTTTTCGTCACGAGATTGGGCCGATCCAATTGACGTATAACATGTGTAGCTCTGAGCTACACTCCAACATGGTAGGCGCGGTAATGCACCTCAAAGCTGGTTGCCAGTCAGAAGAAGAAAAGGCAACACCTCCATGCAGACATGGTTCACGTTGAACGGTGGATATTTGTCTCCGCAGCTACATCGGTAGACCCCCCTCACTGTGTCACGGGACGTTCCGCCCTAACCGCTCGTATACTAGGGACTGTCAAGAAATTACTATAGCGTTAAAGCGAGTTGGCTAAAAAAGTAATATATTGTAAATCACACCACAAATTGATCTATAACCATGTCAAATGGTTAGACATTTTTTTGTAATTGTTTTGGATTATGGACCTGACTCACAGAGGTTTGTTACAAAAGCCAGACAATATTGTTGGCCATGCTGTGTAACAAAGATGTAAAGTAATTAATAATTATTTTGAATGCTCTGGAGAGCTATTTCCATAACCCTATTCAATACTCCATATTCTGGAACAGATCAGATTGGATTGGCGGGATAAAAAAAAAAAATCTGAGTGGATCGGAAGCCAAAAAATGTGGCGCGGGCCTTCCCTAGTTTGATGCGTTTGACTCAACAGCATCAAATGAACAAATTAGTTTGAGTCAAATTCAGTGACCCAAAACACTGTGCAACACTTTACTCTGAGGGGTAGTGCTTCTGCTGCAGCGCGGTGTCATGTTTCCACCAGATTACACCGTTGTCCCCCTCCTAAAGAATGTAGGACATCCCCATAGGCCAAACACAACTTGATTTACATGCCGCGCTGCTCAATGACAGGTTTTTGTGAGTGTGTTTTGGGTTATGCGCTTCATATGACAGCATTGTGGTTGTTTTTCAATATGTCAGGCCAAGTTTGCAGCCCAACATTCTTAAATTACTGGAAATATGTGGGGGAGTGATTGTCTTTATTCTCCACTTTTCGGGGTTAATGGCGGCAATTTGCTTTTACCTGACTGATTGCATAGTTGGACGTCATGTGCTCTTGTTTGGCTTGCTCTGCATGTTCAGATCTGCCGCCAAAGTGCCAGTGCATGAACGGCGGGAACAGCCACGAAGCGCCATGAGTGAGGCCTCCAACAACACAGGCGGCTCGGACTGCGCCGCAAACCAAGCCAGCCCGGCCACCAGAGTGAGTAACACACAGTTCCTTATGCAGTGGTCTTCCCTTTATTGCGGTTCATTTTTTCCAGACCTGACCCCGATATGTCTTTTCCGCATATGATTCAGTGTTAATAAATACAATTTTTCTGCAACTATGCCATGAAATACGTTTTTTTAACATTATTAGAGACCTCAAGACATAAAATAACACCCCTATAGTTGCATGTACACTCCAATTACTTGATATAGTAGATATAATAAAAGAAAATAATACATATTACACATAAATAAGATAACATAGACTCATACGTTAGCAGTTCCTCGTATTTTTTCTGGACAGCACACTTCCAGTGTACTTTTGCCATTGTAATCATTACATTGATGTAATGATGTATTGTAATGGTTTCAATGGCTTTACCTGATAAGAGTAGAGATTAGAAGAGTAAATAAGCCATTTAAGATGAAAATAAATGTGTCACAGTAAATGTGTTCCCCAAGGAACATTTGTGACCTATTGTAAATTGTAGAATACAGTACTACATTCACAATGACATTTGTATGCTTGAAAATGCTTCATTTTGGCCAAGAATAAGTACAATTTACTTAAATATGCACATATTTGTTTTACTAATAGTAGTCTGTATTCAACCACAAAAAAGTGATCACTTATTCATTAATTTTTGAAAAAATGCAACAGAAGGAGTTTGTGATGTAGACTGTGCAAATTAACATGTTGCATAAATGAACTACTACCACTACACGGGTGATAAAACAACTAAAAAGCGCTAAAACTTATTTCCATTTTTCCGCAAGGCATGCTGGGCAGTCTAGCGGCAACAACAATATGAACTATGAAGAGTATGTTAACGCCTCCTTGTTTACTTCTCTGACAAATCTATTTTGCAATCAAGCAAGAATGTGACAAACGTTGGGAGAAAGAGCACCACAAGATACTCAGCATGCCTTGCGGCAGGAATATATGGGCCTTTTATGGCATGACCGTTCTGTGTAGATATTTATTTGCATGCTCACATGATGGCTTACCTTGTGCGTTGCGTTGTTTGGATTGCTTTTCTGACTATTTTGGCAACTCCAGCACTGCAGGTCATGTCGCCGGCTAAAGTTGTACCGATAAAGGTTTAAAAAAAAGAGTTAGGAAATGACCGCTAGGCCGGATTAAGACACTTGCCGTCCCTGATGTGGCCCACGGGCCGCAATTTGCCCACCTCTGGACTTTACAAAAGATCATTCTCTGTTTGTAGGCATCGAGGCCTCCTACAAAACTTCATAATTTTGGGAAGAGATCCAACTCCATTAGAAGGAATCCCAGTGCTCCAGTCATGAAGAGGAACTGGCTTTACAAACAGGTAAGCAAAATGATAGACGTGATGCATATGAGGTTTTTTATGATAATCACAGCGCTGGCATTTCAATGTATTGCTCAAAATATGCATGTTGCAAAAATGGAATCATGGAAAGATTCATTAAGAGTTCCTGGCTATATGTAAGTGAATAGTCATAAGAGGCGTGTTTGATGTGATTTCTTTGTCCGCCGTTGCTACTTAGGCAGCACGAGCACACTTTGAATAGCAAGCCCTCATCAAGGCGAGTCCGGGGGCGGTCGTTTGCCAGACAGGACTCATTTAGTTTTGATTGCAGCCTCCCGGCACGTCTTTTCAATGCACGGTGGCTTCTTTTGGGGGAGCTGCCAGCAGCTGCTGCTTTGGGAGCTCAGTCGGGGTGATGGAGATCAAGAAGGGACATACGATTCTGCTGCCAGGAATAAAAGCCCGGATTTTCTTATTTCCCTGCCTCTCTGAAACCGAGAAGCTATTGAAGTGTCGCTGAAAGAAACTCTGCAAGCCTTGGCTTGAGGGGGTGAAAGGCCTGCTGGTTCTTTCATTCAGTCTGACCAACTTTTCATCACACGCATTGCAAGTTAATCGTTGTCAATACCAATCCTTCTGCAGGGTCGCCTGTAACTACCTGTGTCGGTATCCACACAGTGGCTAACAGTGTTTCCGGTGCTGCTGGTGTCTTCACAGGACAGTACTGGGATGAAGTTGTGGAAGAAGCGGTGGTTTGTGCTGTCAGACCTGTGCCTCTTCTATTACAGAGGTGAGTCATCTCGACTAAGTGCGTTTTATGTGTAATGTTTTGCTCTTCGGAGCCTCAAGCCATGCCCCCGGCTACTTTCATTTGGCTGGACTCGGGTCCCTCCGGTAAGTAGACTGCGGCGACGGCACTCCGGAGAAATGGTCGTGGAAGAAGCACGGCCCGGATTAGACAAATGCGTGTTTTGAAAAGAACCGAGACCAAAAAGTGGATTTCACCCTGATGTTAAGTCAGGAAACAAGGGTCCAGGAACCAGACTGGCTCCACCCACATTGTGGTTTCACCTTCATAGATCCAAAATCCTAATTTCCACAATATACCAAAAAGAGTCACGTACCATTAAAAAAAAAAAAAAGATTTTTTTAAAAACTAAAAAACCGATGGATGTCGATACATTCAGTAGAGCAGGGTAAGGTTTGGTGTATTTGTTTGAGACGTGCTTAAAGGGGATCTATTATGCGTTTTCTCTTTTCTGACCTATAAATGTTGTTACAATGTCGTATTCCCGTCTTTAACGATGCCAACATGTCACTTCTACCGACATCACACAACCCGGACTTCCTCATTTGGGCAACGTTGACCAATGGCCCGCGGGAAATGTTTGTTCGGGTGTGAGGGAAAGCTAATTTTGCTTAGCGATACGAAGCTGGACCATCCAACTAACTGTTGCTGAAGTCAGACGTCTTTCCAACGTTACTTGGTTGTGTTGAAGAGTCAGAAGAGCAAGCTGGAAGTAACAATTTATCCGTGTCCTAACTGTGTTTGTTTTGTGTAAGTAATGGGACATGTGTGGCATTTTAGAACATACATGCATACAAGCTCACCCACGTCTGGAGCTGCGGACAGCTGTTACAAGCGGACGTTTTAAAAAGATGCTTTTACTTTTACGTTCACTATCAACTCCTGGACCGCCAGAATTAGGAAGCGGATTTTGGCAGCTCTCCGGAAGTCCTCTGGAGCGCTTGGGAGTGGGAGCAATCACAGCCGAGTGGGCTCGGCGGGAGGCGTACTTGGAGGAGGGCCGGGGGTGGAGTAAATAACAGACCGTTTGGGCGGCAGGGAGGAAACCCAAGGAAACGCTGCAGGAAAAGACGCAGGAGATCTAGAAAGCTTTCTGTGCGGGTTATCTTTGTAGCTGCTCTGTCGGAGTCCAGAACTCAATGAAAAGGTCTGAAAATGAATATAGTAGGAAAAATCAACGTAACACTTACCAACATAATGTTAGCCGTTCTCTTAATTAGGACTACCGTTGATTGAGTTTATTCTGATGGTATACTCTTAAGGTGAAGGTGACTTCACACAAGCTTACTATAAGGATAATGGCCAAATCGTGCAGTCCATGGGCCAAATAAATTGCTAAGTCTGCTCCCACTCCTGCCACATCCAATGTGGCGTCGATTGTATGCGCCGTCTACAGTACGTATACATGTCTATGCGCTGCCCCCCTCCGCATAAGCCGAGTTCTGACAACCCTGCTAGGGCAAACGGACACGGTGCCGCAGACACACGGTGTTTGGAAACTCCTAAACTTTACGTAGGAACACGCCCCCAAATGCCGCTCAGATTGAAGTTACAGACGTCCGTCTTCTCCTGGTGTAAAGTACGAACTGCACGCGGCAACAAATTGGCAGCAAATTCAGTAATGTTGCAACTTTGGCGCTTAAAAGGCTATGTTGATTTTCATTATAGAGAAAAAACTAATACCAGTATTGACCGATCACATTTGTATGCCAATGTTGGTGGGCTGGTATTATCAGACATCCCTTATGATAACTGATTTGTGAAGACCAAAATGTTTTGCTTAATAATGTTGAATTTGGCTTAATCTATGTTATTATTGTAGACTTGGTATTGGGGCTGCAAATAACGATTGTTTTCTTAGTCGATTAATCTGAAGCCTGTTGTTTTGATTAATCAAGTGATGGGTTAATCCCTATGGACCAAATCAAAATGAACCCCACACAAACAGCGCTTTGGTCGGTAACATATCAGAAAGAGATAAAAATATCGACCTCTTTTTCAAAGTCAAAGCTGTTGATTTTGTTTTGCCCCTAAAACACAAAGACAGCAGGTCTGCTTTCATTGGATGACTAAGGAAATGATTGATCAATCCATCGATCAGTTGCCGATCGATCTATATTCCCACCCTCACCTGTGGTGATGAGTTATGGGTCACGACCAAAAGAATGAGATGGCGGATACAAGCGGCGGAAATGAGTTTCCTTCGTAGGGTGGCTGGACTCACCCTAAGAGATAGGGTGAGGAGCTCGGCCATCATGGGAGGAGCTCAGAGTAGAGCCGCTGCTCCTTCACATGGAGAGGAGCCAGTTGAGGACACCTACCGGACACCTCCCTGCTGAGGTGTTTCGGGCATGCCCAGCCAGGAGAAGGCCCCAGGGAAGACCTAGGACATGCTAGAGGGATTATGTCTCACAGCTGGCCTGGGAACGCCTTGGGGTCCTCGCTGTGGAATTGGAAGAGGTAGCTGGAGACTGGGAAGTTTGGAGTTCCCTACTGAGACTGCTGCCCCTGCGACCCAGACCCGAGTGAGCAGAAGAAAATGAATGGAACTATTCATTCAATAATTCATTTCCAATGCCGCTCATCCTAATTAGGGTCGCGGGTGGAATGAAACTAAGGAAATGAAAACCGTTTTTTCACATTTTGGGTTACCAAAAATGCTTGTTGATTAAATGGACAATGAATCATCAATTTGGTACGTTGGTATTGTTTTGATCATGCAGGGATATTATTTTTAACTTTAGTCAACATGAGGGCCATATGGCCTTTTGCACCGTTTGCCTCACCATCTTGTAACTAAGAAGAATGCAAGGCAAGAATGACAATGTTCAGGCTTATGCAAGAGGTGGCTTTTACCAGTACAAGTATAAAGGGGGTGCAAGTACTGTACAAGAACATTTAAAATAAATGCTATAAAGACTTACAGCACAGGTTTGCTCTTTTGCGAAGGGTCTTTTCGTTTATTGATGTCCTGTAAATCATGGTCAGTAGGGACCATTGAGGCAAACAAATTATTAGTTATAATCAATTCTGCTGTCAAGTCGCTAGGAAGGATCCTAGTAACCGTTAAGGCAGCAGAAAGCTCCGATTCTGCTTGCTCAATTATTGCAGAGCCTCTCATTCTGCTGATCAGGATGACATCAAGTCTGTGTTGTTTCTGCTGTCTGACAATCCTGTCGCCGTCCTTCCGCCCACTGAGCGACAAAAGCCACAGGCAGAAGCTGCGACCCAAAAGGATTTACTCGGATTGGCATGTTGAGAAACTGTATCCATCAGCACAGACCGGATAGAGAGTGGTGATGCGTGTCCCATCAAAGCCAAAACAACATCTCTGCTGTTCGTCAGACAATTAAAGTGCACTCCGGATCTCCCACAGTCTTACCCTATGGCCAGTAAATGTCTGCACTGGTATGTGTTTTAAGGAAAATAAAGGGTACTGGAGGGTCCGATGTTCTGTGACAGGCTGTCATCACTCTTAACATTTCTGCAGGGTTGCCCATAACAATCAGAAGCCAAGGAGAGTTCAGTTGCCACTCTTTTACAACATATTGAACTACTATACTAAGGCTAATATTTTATCTTTCTTAGCAGCAACAACCCCAGACCATCACACTACCACCACCGTATTTTACTGCTAGTTTGATGATCTTTGTCTGAAATGCAGCGTTACTGTTACACCAGATGTAATGGGACTTGCAAGACCACAGAGTATTTTCCTAAAGGTCTTGGGGATCATCCAGGAGGTTTCTGGCAAAATTGAGACGAGCCTTAATGTTCTTTCTGTTCAGCAGCGGTTTGGGTCTCAGAACTCCGCCATGCGGGTCATCTCTGTTTCATTGTGATTCTTACTTTTTCCTGACACAAGTTCTTCACTTCCTAAAACATATTTGGTCTGGGCCCCAGGCAACACATCCTACAACAGGGGTGGGCAAACTGCGGCCCGTGGGCTTCATTAGACACGCCAAGTGTCTTATTCCGGTATTTCCACATTCTTAAAAAAAAATCTTTACCATAAACACCCACATACGTATTTCCGCCGCAAGACATGCTAGGTATCTTGTGGTACTTTTCCTCACAACATTGTGCTCATTTTTGCTATATTGCAAAATATGTTGAGGAGGAGAAGCAAGCAAGGAGGAGTTCACTCGGTCTCGATATCCGATGTTTTATTGTTCATAGTTGTTGCCGCTGGACTACCCAGAATGCCTTGTGGGCATTTAAATAGCAGTTTTAACTTACCTGCTATGTTCATCAATTAGTTGTTGTTCCCCCACGCGGTAGTAGTGGTTTTTAATTTATGTGATGTGTTGTCTTCTTGTTGCACCGTGAGCAAGTATGTTGTTTCGTTTGATGCCGCAATTTTTTAAACCCAATGTCGAAATGTTTGCCCGGCCCTGCCCCAGATGAAAGTTTACATGGAACAGACGCAGAAAACTGACATATCGGATGCGCCAAATATGTTTGCTTTTCTTGCACACTGCACTGTGCAGCAGATTGCGAGTATCAAGATGGGAGGTTGAGTTCCTGCCTTCAAACGCTGAGCTCAATGCAATCCCCCCTGTGGAGAGTGCCTTATTGTCAATGTGGAGCTCCGTCTGCAAACTTAATGAGGATCAGAGCTGCGGAGAACCAGCACTCTTCCTTTCCACTAACGCACCGTGTAACCGCATCCGGCCAGCACCCTTGGAAATGCACTTTTATTTTGTTTGAATTCTTTATAAAAGGTTTTGTGTACACATTTGTGCATTGCAGACGAAAAAGAAGAGGGGATACTTGGCAGCATCCTCCTGCCCAGCTTTCATATATCCATGCTGTCGGTGGACGATCACATCAACAGGAAGTATGCTTTCAAGGTCAGTACCTTTACCCTTACACCTTTTAGGGAAGGGTGCTCGAGGAGAACACCATTTGGACAGTGACATAAAGACGTAAATGTAGGTTGGATGTGATTGCAGATACCGTAGCGGCTGTTATGATCCGGACCCACCAGCGCTCTTAAAAATGCCCCCCCCCCCAGTCCCCTTAAAACCCAAACAAAGGGGTTTGGGACAATCAGTTGTGTTGTGCAGAAGTCAGGTTGATACACAGCCCACAGCCCTGTTAGAATTCCTACTATGGCAGGAACCAATCAGCTAAATAAAGAGATACGAGTGGCTAGCGTTACTTTAAGAAATGGAAGTCAGTGAGTCTGGAAAATTGCAAAAACTTGGAATGTGTCCCCAGGTGAATAAGAAGGTGTGGTCTAACTTTTGACCTGTGCTATAGGGGCTCACCACTAATGACTGATAATGTAAGATGATCCATGAACAGATGGAATCGCAGTCGTGGTGTAAAAGTTACTGTCATTTCCGGACTATGGGGAGTATTGGTATGTAAGCCTTAAATGTAAAGATAAAAAAGCCACAACTGTCCAACACGCAGTACAAGAGTACACACAATCTTACACAGATTTTTTGGGGATTAAATAAATGATTCATTTCTGAAGAGTGCATGCAATACAGCTAGTTTAAGTGTGCCGAGCAGTGAGTGTAAGATGACTAGTTCAACTGTAGCCTACCAGAAAAGTCATTCATCTCCGTCCTCTTCGTACTCGTCCGTGGAGCTAAAACGTCGTCTTGACAAGCATTCAAACTGAACATAATACATTTGTTGTCAGTTTCGCTTTGTCTCTCTCTCATACGTTGTCGCTCTTTGTTGTCTCGAGAAAAATTAGCCATTTAGCTTGAGTTATCCTCTTAATTCAGTCCGGCCTTTCGAAACCCGTTGACGATGGTGGATGGTTGCCAGTCTGAGTAGTCGTGGAGGGCCAAACACGTGCTATGGGGGACCCTGCAGGACTTTTTTTCCAGCCGGTCACTAAAGCAGGTGATTTTTTAATTATCAACACTTTCCTCCATATAGAGGTCATCAGTTACATCACCTGCTGAAGAAACAGAAACAAAGAAAAAACCTGCTGTGTCTCGGCCCTCCATGGCATGGGTTTGTAGTCCAAACAAATGGTGTAGAAATTCTACACTCGATCAAACTTACTAAAGATTTGTCAGAGATTGACTTCAAAACTGGCTGAGTGGGTAGCTTGTTGGCCTCACAGTCAGGAGGTTCAGGTTTCGAATCTCCGTTGGGCATCTCTGTGTGGAGTTTGCATGTTCTCCCCGTGCGTGTGTGGGTTTTCTCCGGGTACTCCGGTTTCCTCCCACATTCCAAAAACATGCATGTTAGCTTCATTGGCCGCTCTAAATTGTTCATTAGAGTGTGAATGTGAGTGTGAATTGTTGTACCTGACCTGCAATTGACTGGCGACCAGTCCAGGTGTACCCCGCCTCCCGCCCAAAGTCAGCTGGGATAGGCTCCAGCATACCGGCGACCCTAATGAAGATAAGCGGCATAGAAAATATATGAATGGCTTAAAAACGTGACAATAGCTTTCACTTCACTCGTCCACGTCACTACTTCTTCAAGCTGCACTCTAAGTGTCATGGGAAATGTAGTTTGTAGCCATAAATTAACAGCATTGCTGTACCAGCTGCTGGTTTCAAAGCCTGACAAAAAAGTAGCGTCTTATGCACCGGAAATTGCGGTACGTTTCACGTTGGTGCCCAATAGCAACTATGGTACGTTCACAGAGCATTGAGCAAAATCTCAACATTTACAACGATCGGTGACGCATCAACATGTACAAATTGAGCATTTTTTGTACTTGTATTGTCACATATTTATACATTTTTACTGACTGGGCAAATGAGATGTGTTTTTGTGGAAAAATAGATCATTTTCGGAGAGGAACATTTAAATTGACCAAAAATGTGCACATTTGCGAGGCTGAATGCTGAATGGCGAATGTGTGGGTATACAGAACGTAGTAATCAGTCATGTGATTACCGGGAAAGGCCAGAGTTACAGGGCAGCGGTGTGTACAGTTTGGATTCTGGGTTCTTCATAAACCCCCGAGAGTCAACACGTTCTCTTGCCAAGCACAACCGCACAGAGACACCAAGGAGTCTGTAGAAGGGCTCCAACCACACAGCCCGCTTCTTTTCCAGCCTCGCCACATGCTCCTGCATTCCCCCGTTACCTCAACGGGGGAATGCAGGAGCAGGCATGACCTCCTCTTGTTTGAATATTCTTTCTTCTAAATTCTCTCCCGCGTGTTGGTAGTAATTGGGATCGTGGCAGTTGATCACAAAGTGGAAAATAGGATATTGAGGTTGTTCAGTAACTCTTTGTTTTCCTCTGCCACGCTTGGACAATGTGTTGCTTTGCTGGCTGCGAGGCACCGGACCCACCGCGCCGCAGCGTGTCCGCCAAGTGGTTCACTGCATGGTAAGTGTAGGTTCATCTGCAGCTCAAAAGCAGTGGTGTGAAAAAGCCTCCTTCTTGATTTCTTTTTCTTTTGCACCTTAATAATTCACATCATCAAATTTAAATATCAGCCGATAACACAACTGAGCACCAAATGCAGTTTTTATATGAAACAATTTATTAATGAGGGAGAAAAAATGCCCTGTGGGAAAAAGTGATGTTAGCCTAAAGCTAATAAGTGGCGGGGCCACCTTTTGCAGCAGCAACTGCAATCAAGCGTTTGCCATAGCAGAGGAATTTTGGCCCACTCATCTTTGCAGAATTGTTGTCATTCAGCCTCATTGAAGACTTTTCCAGCATGGAGCACCTCACAGCATCTCAATAGGATTCTGGTCAGATTCCAAAGTCTACATTTGGCTTTTCTTCAGCCATTCAGAGGTGGACTTGCTGGTCTGTTTTGGATCATTGTCCTGCGGCAGAACCCAAGTTGGTTTCAGCTTGAAGTTACCATTCTCCTTCAGGATTTTTTGGTAGACAGCAGAATTCACGCTCGCATTTGTCACAGAAAGTCTTCCAGATCCTAAAGAAGCAAAACAACCACAGGCCATTACACTACCACCACCATATTTTACTGATGTTCTTGTTCTGAAGTGTATTTTTACGCCAGATGGAATGGGACACACACCTTCCAACAAGTTCTACTTTTGTCACAGAGTATTTTCCCAAAGCTCTTGGGGATCATTAAGATGTTTTCTGGCAAAGTTGAGACGAGCCTTAATGTTGTTTTTGTTCAGCAGTGGTTTGGGCTTGGAACTCTGCCATGCAGGCCGTTTTTACCCTGAGTTTATTTTGTGGTGGAGTAATGAACACTGACCTTAACTGAGACAAGTGAGGCCTGCAATTATTTGGATGTTGTTGTGGGGTCTTTTGTGACCTCTTGGATTAGTTATCACTGCGCTCCTGGGGTCATTTTGGTTGGACGGCTACTCCTGGGAGGGTTCACCATTGTTCATCATAATTTTTTTTGCAATTTGTGGATACTGGCTCTCACTGTGGTTTGCTGAAGTCCCAAACGCTTAGAAGTGGCTTTAAAAGGTTTTCCACACTGATAGATCTCAGTTAATCTCAATCACATGGCCATGTAGGTTTGGATACTTTTTCTCCCTTACTAATGAAGAGTTTTATTTAAAAAGTGCATTTTGTGTTCAGTTATGTTGTCAGTGACTAATATTTGCATTTGATGATCTGAAGGATCATCAAATGCAAATGCAAATGTGATAAATGCAAACATATAAGAAATACCAAAGGGGGCACACCTTTTCCACACTGCTGTATAATCTCAATGCTTTTTCTATCAACATTTGCATCAAGAAAGAAGAAACATAGTTTAAGTCTTTGCTATTTGAATTAGTTCAACATTCAACATTTCGGTGGACATGACACTTTTTTTTTCTCCCTTTCAGATGGCTGTAAATTTTCACGACAGGCGACACATCCCAACATGCGAACATACTACTTTTGCACGGACGCAGCCAAAGAGATGGAGTCCTGGATGAAAGTGATGACAGATGCCGCTCTCGTGCACTCAGAGCCTGTCACAAGGTTTGTAAAAGACATACGAGTGGTCCTCGGTGTAAGGCGTTGCGTTACAAACGCGCATGAGTAATTCAAAACTGAATTTTCTATCCGTAAACCAAGGCGCTTAAAGTAGTTAGAATCCGCGGGGAAGAATAACAACACTTATTGGGTCAGTTTGAGAACAGTCCAGAGTGTGCAGTCAGGCTGGAATGGGTGGAGAAAAGGTGTGATGGAAGAGTTTCAGTTGAAATGAAAGGAAAGGTGTACAAAACTGTGGTGAGACCAACAATCTTGTTGCCGCTGAGGAACAGACAGGAGGCAGAGCTGGAGGTAGCAGAGTTGAAGATGCTGAGGTTCTCTTTGGGTGTGACCAGGATGGACAGGATCAGGAATGAGCACATCAGAGGGACAGCACATGTTAGAGGTTTTGGAGATAAAGTCGGAGAGGCCAGACTGAGATGGTTGGGACATGTCCAGAGGAGAGATAGTGAATATGTTGGTAGATGGATGGTGAGTTTTGAATTGCGGATTGAGGATGAGGAGGTTTATGGATGTAGTGAAAGAGGACATGAAGGTAGTTGGCGCAAGAGAAGACAAGGTTAGATGGAGGCAAATTGATTGGAGGCGACCCTTGAAGGGATAAGCTGAAAGGAAAAGATCAAAGAAGAAGATTGGTTCATTTTGAGGTGTAAATTAACATTATAAAAAGCTCAGAGAGAGGAGAAACCCCCACACATGCAGGTTTTTCCACTTTCGGTACCATTCCTATATTGCAGTCTTGAATATCATCCGATACCAATTTTGAACCCAATATCAACACCAAAGCATACATGATACTTTTATAAAAGAACAAGAGTCAGCAACAGTAGGAATGAGATGCACCTGGTTTACAGTTTTTGTTTTAAACGACAATAGGACAGTGAGGCTCAATGAAGCGTTTAAATCCGACATTACCATATTATCCGACTTGAAGGAAGAATTCCCCCACGCGGCCACCATCACTCCTGCTCCTTGCTAAACGCGCCGGCACACGCTTTTGTAACTTGGTGGGTTCCTCATAGTGAATAGTAGTACTGCTACTTGATAGAAGAGCTGGCAGAATGGAATGGACTGCTTGGATCGGAGTGCCAATATCTAAGATTTTAGACGCAGGTCGATACAATCCGATATATATATTTTTTGGTGATATTTATATCACATCGGGACACCCCTAACACTCCTTACTATCTGCCTCTGTTTTTGTAAATCACAGATAAGGATAAAGATAATTGAATGCCAATAAATGCTAATGTGGTCATGGATTCAGTGCGCTGTTCTAGCGGGACTAGCTCAGAACAATACTTGAGATAACCGCAGGGCTAGAATTACATTTTTATTATTGTTTCATTGAATTCTTGACATTTTTATTGCTGTATTTTCATACGTCTTCCGGGTTTTTGTTTACAGTGTGATTTTGGTCCAATGTGACTTATATCACAGTCTAGGAATGGAACATGTTCCTAACCCAAGTCATTGTTGTCGTCATTGTAAAGACAGCTCATTTGATAATGTTTTGGGGTTTGATCTTTTAAGCCGTTTGGTCTCAGTAAGTCTGCTGAAATCCCATTTTAAGATGGTTGGGTTTATTGGCAACACATTTGGCATTTTGATTTCCTTGGCGTAATTTTAAAGTGCTTTGTCTCAAGCGCAGCAAAAGAGGCAAAATTCACGGAATGGCAGTTTAAAAAGTGTGATGCCCGCTAGAAGGAGTTCCAGCCTAACAACACGCACTCATTCCATTCTGAGTGCAGAATTGCATTTGAGTTGTTTTATGAGCTAAATGTCTTTTGAGGTAGGTGGTTGGGAATAGGAGGAGACGTTGTCGGACCTGTTTTAAAAAGACTGAAGCACGGACTCTGAAGGAATGCTTCTCCGAATGCTGACCCAGTAGGCCCTTCTGCCAAGAGGAATGTGCTGATCTTTGAAGCTGTGACCTTGAGTCCACCTAAGGCCACAAAGTAGTGGTGTCAATTACCACTGGAGACGTCTTAAAGAAGTACAGATTTGTAGAGACCAGCGTAGGGATTACTAGAGCCAGAAACGTGCTCTGGCAGAGGCTGGGTTTTGGGGGGTTTTTGTCCTGGAGATATCACGTTCCCTTTTACATGCACGGTCTCCACTGGCAGCTGGAAGAAACATCACGCACTTCTCTTGGCACGTTCTCTTTGTTCCAAAACTTGAATGATAATAGATAACTTAGTATGATTTGTTGGTAATTTGCAAATGCTTTGTTTGCTTTTGTCAGGTTGGACAAGCTAAAAGTGGAGCAGTGTGGACCTCGGGACATCCATCACGAGGCCAATCACAAGCCACCCTTGACACAGCCGGAAATTGAGAACAATGAGCGCAACCGCGAGGTGGACCGTGAGCACTTGACAGAAGAGGACAGGAAGCAGCGTGACGCTGAGCGTTACGGCTTCCAGAAGGACGGTGCAGACCGCGATCGGCCCCTCACCAAGATCAACAGTATTAAACCGCCGCCTGCCCAAGCAGCAGCTGCCGCTGTCAGAACTGCAACACCAAGAAGCCCGACGGAGCCAGACGGCTTACACCATAGCCCGCGGGTCAATGGAGCTGCTGAAGCGGGTCCATCTGATGGGAATGGCGCCCCCCATCAGCGAAGTCCAAACTACGAGCCCGACCGGACACTGAGTAGGACGAACTCTATGCAACAACTGGAGCAGTGGGTTCGCACACAAAGGGGACGCACCCAGGATGACGATACCAGGAGGTTTGGTTGATTGTATTGCAGTTATATTGTCTATTATGGTTACATACTGTACATAGTACTGGAAGGACGTACTGCTACGGAACCCCTCAGGGGACATGGACAAAAATAACTAATGGGTAAAAAAAAAAAAAAAAGTTTTGCAAAACTTTTGCAAGGTAACACAATACTTTTGCGAGATAAAGCAATACTTTTGCAAGATAACACAATATTTTAGTAAGATAAAGCAATACTCTTGCATGATAACACAATATTTTAGCAAGATAAAGCAATACTTTTGTGAGATAAAGCAATATTTTTGGAAGATAACACAATATTTTAGCAAGATAAAGCAATACTTTTGTGAGATAAAGCAATATTTTTGGAAGATAACACAATATTTTAGCAAGATAAAGCAATACTTTTGCAAGATAACACAATATTTTAGTAAGATAAAGCAATACTCTAACACAATATTTTAGCAAGATAAAGCAATACTTTTGCAAGATCAGGTGTTATTTTTGCAAGATAAAGCAATACTTTTGCAAGATCAGGCGTTACTTTTGTGAGATAAAGCAATACTTTTGTGAGATAAAGCGATACTTTGCGATATCAATCAGTACTTTTGTGAGATACATCAGTACTTTTGCAATATGAAGCAATATTTTTATGAGATAAGGCAATACTTTTGCGAGATCAAGCAGTACTTTTGCAAGATAAAGCAATACTTTTGCAAGATAAAACTTTTACAAGGTAACATTTGCAAAATAAAGCAATACTTTTGCGAGAACTTGCATAACTATCTCCATTGATCACGCGTAAGGAGATTAAGATCATTTCACTTTTGCTCCTTCTGTGTTCAGAGCGGATGTTTGCGTTGAAACTTCAAATTAAGAGCTGCACATGTTGAGTTTCTGATATGACTGTTTACTTATCGGACAAGCAGTGTACACAAGTGAAATAATCCCATGTATGGCTAATCAGTGGATTTTCTTTCAAGAACCAGGACTCAAAGGGACACTCGCTCGGACCGGATGTAGCATTTTATTTTTAAAAGACAGGCCGTTTAACCATCGCAAAAAATGAAAACTTGCTGCTCTAGTTACAGTATCACTGTATATGTCTACATCTGTGCAGTAAGGGATGTGCAAATGCTGAAGACAGAAATTGCACGATGCATTTTTTGCTATGCGGAGGCCTTTGACATGCGGCCGTGATAACAAAGAGCGAGTTGAAATACGAGTAGTTCATTGATACATTTTTATACTGAATCGGGAAGTAACCCTGTTGTAATTTGACTTTTTGATTTTTCTTCCACAGCATCACATCGTACCAGACCCTCCCGAGAAACATGCCAAACCACCGGATGCCCTATGTGCCTCATTACGGTGACAGCTACCGCAGCATGCCCAGAAATAGCATGGCACAGCGGGACAGCATCTGCAGTATCTCGCCATCGCTGTACGAGCAAGCGCTGGGTGCCCCGATGGCTGAGCAACGCCACTCCATACGCAACGATACCATGTGGCAGCTCTACGAGTGGCAGCAACGACAGGCCTACACCAAGCAGCCGGGGACCTACGGCCGCTTGTCAAGCCCCAAAACCATGATCAACATTTCGGAGCACGCTGGGCCGAGCTACTCCATCCCACACTCGCCCTCCCACGGATCCCTGTCCATGTATGGGGGCTACTTTCACGCACGGCCCTACAACGTGAGCGGCGCCCGGTCGGAAATGGCTTCTCCCATCTACCAAAGAGACATGAGCATTGACAGACGGCAGAGGCAACAAATGCAGAAGGTTAGTGGCGTACACTTGAGCTCTTCCTCATCTTATGCCCCTTTTTACCTCTGCCAAGGTAGTTGTGTTTGTTTCTGTATTTCTATTGCTCTGTGCTTTTTCTAGTAACCTAGATTTGTCATAAAAAAAAATACATTTCACAAAATCCCTGTACTTGAAAATGATTTGCTCACTTCCAAACAGTCCCAAATATTTTTTCTAAATTAAATATCAAAGTCATTTTGTTAAAATTATTCACTTTTTTTTTAAAAACATCCCCTCCAGTACCGGCCATTTTGGATGTTCGATTTTACCTGATCTGTCATGGCACACAGAATATTGTCTTCTAAGGCTGTGTAAACATGGATCCTACCAAACGAAAGATTAATCGCCCATCTTTCATCAGGAAAAAAAAGTTGGTTTCTACCTTTTTCCGTTCTTTAGTAATCAGCAGTAGAACATAGGTGAGTTTCAGGAAAATATTGCTTCCTGACTAAAACAAAAGGCGAAAACCAACTTTTGGTACATTTCAAGCTATTTTTAATCTTAATACAAATTTAGCTGTGGGGCCCAGCCGGGGCCAGCCCGAAGAAGCAACACGGGAGTTCCCCCCGCAGACCCACCACCTGCAGGGGCAACCATAAGGGTACGATGCCATGGCGATTTGGGCGGTGGTCGAGGGCGGGTGTCTGGGCAACCTGGTCTTTGGCAGCCGAATCTGGTGCTTGGGACATGGAAATGTCACTTCTCTGGTGAGCTTATGGAAGAGGCGGAGACATTCCGACTAGATATAGTCGGACTCACCTAAACCCACAGTTGGGCTCTGGATCCAAATTCCTTGAGAGGGGCTGGACCTTGTTCTACTCTTGAGTTGCTGCAGGGGAGAGGCAGCACGCTGGGGTGGGCTTATTAATAGCCCCCCGATTTGGTGCCTCTGTGCTGGAGTCATCCCCGTTGAACAAGAGGGTTATTTCCCTACACCTTCGCGCTGGGGAAAGGGTCCTGACTGTGGTGTGCGCATACACGCTGAACGGCAGTTCGGAGTACCCACCCTTCTTGGAGTCTATCAGAAGGGTGCTGGACAGCACTCCAAATGGTGACTCCATAGTTCTACTAGGAGACTTCGACTTCCATGTGGGCAATGACAGTGTGACTTGGAGGGGCGTGGTTGGGATGAATGGCCTCCCTGATCTGAACTCGTGTGGTGTGTTGATGCTGGACTTCTGTGCAAACCACAGTTTGTCCATCACAAACACCATGTTTGAACATAAGGATGTCCATAAGTGCACTCGGCACCAGGACACCCTAGGTTGCAGGTCTATGATCGACTTTGTGGTCGTATCATCAGACCTGCTTTCGCATGTTCTGGTCATGCGGGTGAAGAGAGGGGCTGAGCTGTCAACTGATCACCACACGGTGAGGAGACGGATTAGATGGCAGGGAAGGTTGCCGGACAGACCTGGTAGACCCAAACGCGTAGTGAGGGTGTGCTGGGAAGGTCTTCTCATCTCCGGCAGAGCTTCGCCTGCATCTCGAGGGAGGACCGGGATATTGAGTCCGAATGGGCCATATTCCGCACCTCCATTGAGGCAGCCAGTCATAGTTGCGGCCGCAAGGTGGTCAGTGCCATTGATGGCGGCAAGACCTGGACCTGATGGTGAACACCGGGGTTAGGGCTGCCGTCAAGCTGAAGAAGGAGTCCTATCAAGCATGGATGGCTTGCGGGACTCCCGAAGCAGCTGACAGGTACCGGCAGGCCAAGCGGCACGCGGCTTCGGCGGTGGTCAAGGCAAAAACTTGGGTGTGGGAGGAGTTTGGTGAGGCTATGTAGCACGACTTTTGGTCGGCCTCGAAGAGGTTCTGGCAAACCGTCCGACACCTCAGAAAGGGGAAGCAGCCCCCAGTTCACACTGTTTACAGTGCGGACGGGGGCTTGCTGACCTCCACTGAGGATATAGTTGGTCGGTGGAAGGAATAATTTGAGGCCCTTCTCAATCCCACTGACATACCTTCCGTAGAGGAAGCAAAGTCAGAGGACACGTACGCAGACAGTTCTATCACCGTGGCTGAGGTAATTGTTGTAGTTAAAACACTTCCCAATGGCAAGGCTTCGTGGGAAGACGAGTTTTGCCCTGAATTCCTCAAGGCTGTGGATGTTGGAGGACTATCTTGGTTGACACGCCTCTTCAACATCGCACAGTACCATTTGACTGGCAGACCGGGGTGGTGGTACCCATTTTTAAAAAGTGTAACCGGGGATATCACACTCCTCAGCCTCCCTGGGAAAGTCTACTCCAGGGTGCTGGAGAGAAGAGTACGACCGTTAGTCGAACCTCGGTTACAGGAGTTGCAATGGGGTTTTCGTCCTGGTCGCGGAGCACTGGACCAGCTGTACACCCTTGCAAGGGTACTGGAGGGTACGTGGGAGTTTGCCCATTTGGTCATATGCTTTGTAGACTTGCAAAAGGCATTCGACCGTGTCCCTTGTGGTGTCCGGTGGGGGCTACTCTGGGAGTACGGGATTGGTGGCCCTCTACTACGTCCCATACGGTCCTTGTACATTGTACAATCGAAGCAGGAGCCTGGTTCACATTGCCAGCAGTATGTGCTGTATGTGGTTTGATATACACTAAATACTCACGTTTCACAGGATTTACCTTCCCAGACCGACTGAGTATAGTGAAATCGTACGTCCATCCATCCATCCATATTCCTCCAATTATCCGGGTCCGGGTCGCGGGGACAGCAGCTTCAGTAAGGAAGTCCATACTTCCCTACTGAAGCCAACACCAAGGCGTTCACCGGCCAGCTGTGAGACATAGTCCCTCCAGCGTGTCCTAGGTCTTCCCGGGTGCCTTCTCCCGACTGGTCATGCGCGAAACACCTCACCAGGGAGGCGCCCGGGAGGCATCCGGACTAGATGCCCGAGCCACCTCAACTGGCTCCTCTCGATGTGAAGGAGCAGCGGCTCTACTCTGAGCTCCTCCCGGATGGCCGAGCTCCTCACCCTATCTCTTAGGGTGAGTCCAGCCACCCTACAAAGGAAACTCATTTCCGCCGCTTGTATCCGCGATCTCATTCTTTCGGTCATGACCCATAACTCATGACCATAGGTGAGGGTGGGAACGTAGATCGATCGGTAAACAGAGAGCTTTGCCTTCCGGCTCAGCTCTCTCTTCACCACGACGGTCCGGTACAGCGACCGCATTACTGCAGATGCTGCACCGATCCGTCTGTCGATCTCACGCTCCAACCTTCCCTCACTCGTGAACAAGAACCCGAGATACTTGAACTCCTCCACCTGAGGCAAGACCTCACTCCCAACCCGGAGGGTACAGTCCACCCGTTTCCGACTGAGAACCATGGCCTCGGATTTGGAGGTGCTGAGTCTCATCCCAGAAGCTTCACACTCAGCTGCAAACCGCTCCAGTAAACGCTGAAGGTCACAGCCTGATGAGGCCATAAGGACCACATCGTCTGCAAATAGCAGAGACGAGATCCTAAGGTCACCAAGCTGGACTCCCTCAACACCTTGACTGCGCCTAGAAATTCTGTCCATGAAGATTATGAACAGAATCGGTGACAAAGGGCAGCCTTGGCGGAGGCCAACGTTCACCGGAAACAAGCTCGACTTACTGCTGGCAATGCGAACCAGGCTCCTGCTTCGATTGTACAAGGACCGAATGGCACGTAGAAGCGGACCATCAATCCCGTACTCCCGGAGCACCCCCCACANGGGCAGCCTTGGCGGAGCCCAACGTTCACCGGAAACAAGCTCGACTTACTGCTGGCAATGCGAACCAGGATCCTGCTTCGATTGTACAAGGACCGGATCGCACGTGGTAGTGGGCCACCAATCCCGTACTCCCGGAGCGCCCCCCACAGGACACCATGAGGGACACGGTCGAATGTCTTTTCCAGGTCTACAAAGCACATGTAGAAACTCCCACATACCCTCCAGTACCCTTGCAAGGGTGTAGAGCTGGTCCAGTGTTCGGCGACGGGACGAAAACCACATTGCAGCTCCAGTAACCGAGGTTCGACTAACGGTCGTTCCTATTTGTCCAGCACCCTGGAGTAGACTCTCCCTGGAAGGATGAGGAGTGTAATCCCCCTATAGTTTGAACACACCCTCCGGTCACCCTTTTTAAAACTGGGGACCACCACCCCAGTCTGCCAGTCCAGAGGTACTGTTCCTGACATCCATGCGATGTTGTAGAGGCGTGTCAACCAACACAGTCCCCCAACATCTAGAGCCTTGAGGAAATCTGAGCGGAACTCATCTACCCCCGGAGCCTTGCCACTGGGGAGTGTTTTAACTACCCCAATTACCTCAGCCACGGTGATAGAACTGTCCACGTACGTATCCTCAGACTCTGCTCCCTCTACGGAAGGCATGCCAGTGGGTTTGAGAAGGGCCAGGGAAGAGAAGAGAAGGTAAATCATACGTATCGTACAGAAAAATGGAAGGATGCGTAGGGCCACTTTGATGTGTACGTTAAAGTTTCTATATATTCAGTATATTGAAAATACAGCATAATCTATATAAGCAAACCTGTGTCATATCTAACAATATATCTCATTAAAAAGAGCAAAAAGCAAGTGATGAGCCGAAAATGGCCCCGGAGCCGCACTTTGGTCTGTAATACAGGAATTCCTGGCCACATTGAGTAAAAATATTTGGCGGAGAGACCGTCTATATATAAGCGGCATCAAACGAAACAACATACTTGCTCATCGTGCAACGAAACGAAAAGACTTTACATGAATCAAGTGCCACTACCACGGGAGTGATAAACAGCTAAAAGCTAAACATAGCATGTTGCTTAAAATTGTTATTTCCAAATTCCCGCAAGGCATGCTGGGTAGTCCAATAAAACATTGGATATCAAGTGTATGATGACTCCTCTTTGCTTCTTCTCCTAACCATATTTTGCAATCTAGCAAAAATGCGACAAACACAGCAAAAAGTATCACAAGCTACCCAGCATGACTTGCGGCTGGAATATACAGTGGTGTGAAAAACTATTTGGCCCCTTCCTGACTTTTTATTCTTTTGCATATTTGTCACACCTAAATGTTTCTGCTCATAAGAAATAGTTAACCATTAGTCAAAGATAACATAATTGAACACAAAATGCAGTTTTTAAATTAAGGTTTACGTTATTAAGGGCGGAAAAAAACTCAAAATCTACATGACCCTGTGTGATGTCTGGCCATCTGTTGGTCAACTCAAGCTAAAGCCATCTTGGGTGCTGCAGCAGGACAATGACCCAAAACACACCAGCAAATCCACCTCTGAATGGCTGAAGAAAAACAAAATGAAGACGTCGGAGTGGCCTAGTCAAAGTCCTGACCTGAATCCCACGGAGATGCTGTGGCATGACCTTAAGAAGGCGCTTCATGCTAGAAAAGCCTCAAATAAAGCTGAATGACAACAATTCTGCAAAGATTCCTCCAGAGCGTGTAAAAGACTTGTTGCAAGTTATGGCAAACGTTTGATTGCAGTTATTGCTGCTAAGGGTGCCCAAGCAGTTATTAGGTGCAGGGGCAATTACTTTTTCACACAGGGCTGTGTGGGTTCGGATTTTTTTTCTCCCTAAATAATCAAAACATTCAAAACATGCAAACGAATAAAAAGTCGAATAAAAAGTCAGGCAAATACTTTTTCACACCAGTGTATGAGTGTGAGTATTGCTCGTAGATATTTGTTTGTATGCCCACATGGTGCCTTTTGATGTCAAAGGTTTAAAAAAAGGAATTTGGAAATGCCAGCTGGGCCGGATTACGACGCCTGGCTAGCCTGATGTGACCCGCGGGCCACCGTTTGACCAAAAATAACCAAATTTGCGAGTATGTGAATGCAGAATCGTGAATAAGTGGGGATCCGCTACATTTCTGTTGGATCCTATTTCATTGTGTGTCCTGGAGTCCAGAGGAAATGTTGCTCTTTGGGTGGAAAACGGAATGCTTTAAATCTCGGCAACTTGTCTCCCTGTTCTCTTGGCTTTGGGGTTATTTGAGTGAAACAACCCAGGAAATGAATGTAAGGCTTTTTCGTGTATCATTTCCTGTCTCTTTCAGTATGCCTATCCGCCCGATAGAAGGTCAATGCCCATAGGAATTCCAGTCCAGACAATCACCTCCCAGTCTCTCCAAGGAAAAACTGTAAGTCTTCCATTAGTTGTATTGGTTTCTATCTGCTCTGTGTAAATACAAACATAATCTGCTCAAACAAATGAGAGGAACACTTTGAAAACACATCCGATCTTGAATATCAGTCCTGATAATAAGTAGGTGATGTATCCGTAACAAAATGATGCCACATCATTTGATAGAAATGAAAATGATCACCCTATAGAAGAGGGAAATCATAGACACCCCAAAAATGAAAGTGAAAAAATGATGCAGCAGACGGGTCCATTTTGCCAAAATGTTCTTGTAGCGACTCCAAATGATTCCCAGTAGTTTGTGTGTCCCCCACGTACTTGTACGCATGCCTGACAACGTCGGGGCATACTCCCAAGGAGACCACGGATGGTGTTCTGGGGGATCTCCTCCCAGATCTGGACCACGGCATCACTGAGCTCCTGGACAGTCTGAGGAGCAACCTGGCGGCGCCGGATGGACCTAAACATAATGTCCCAGAGGTGTTTTATTGGGTTTAGGTCAGGTGAACGTGGGGGCCAGTCAATGGTATCAATTCCTTCATCCTCCAGGAACTGCCTGCATACTCTAGCCACATGAGGTCGGGCATTGTCGTGGACCAGGAGAAACCCAGGTCCCACTGCACCAGCATAGGTTCTGATAATGGGTCCAAGCATTTTATCCCGACACCTAATAGCAGTCAGGGTGCCATTATCTAACCTGTAGAGGTCTGTGCGTCCTTCCAGGGATATGCCTTCCCAGACCATCACTGACCCACCACCAAACCGGTCATGCTAAATGAAGTTGCAGGCAGCATAACGTTCTCCACGGCATCTCCAGACCTTTTTGTGTCTGTCGCATGTGCTCAGGTTGAACTTGCTGCTCTCATCGGTGAAGAGCACAGGGCGCCAGTGGCGTCGTTGCCAATTTTGGTGGTCTATGGCAAATGCCAATGGAGCTCTACGGTGCTGGGCAGAGAGCACAGGGCCCACTACAGGACGTCGGGCCCTCAGGCCACCCTCATGGAGACTGTTTCTGAGTGTTTGGTCAGAAACACTGACACCAGTGGCCTGCTGGAGGTCATTATGTAGGGCTCTAGCAGTGCTCATCCTGTTCTTCCTTGCACAAAGGAGCAGATACCAATTCTGCTGAGGGTTTAAGGACCTTCTACGGCCCCGTTCAGCTCTCCTGGAGTAACTACCTGTCTCCTGGAATCTCCTCCATGCTCTTGAGACTGTGCTGGGAGACACAGCAAACCTTCTTGCAATGGTACGTATTGATGTGCCATCCTGGAGGAGTTGGACTACTTCCGCAACCTCTGTAGCGTCCAGGTAGCACACCATGCTATCAACAGAGATGTTGATCCAAGCCAAATGAAAAACTACAGCAGTAGAAAGTCAGTCAGTAAAAAATCAGCCAAAGGAGATGAGGAGTCAGTGGCCTCAACCTGGAAAAGCATTCTTGTTTTGGGGTCTGCCTCATTGTTGCTCCTCTGATGCTCCTGTTGTTGATTTCATGAACAACAAAGGAGTTGAAACTGATGAACAACCCCCTCTGCTACTTAACTGACCTCATCAATATCCCAGAAGTTTGACTGATATCTTACTATACTCTGATTAAAAAGTGTTCCTCTAAGTTTTTTGAGCAGTGTATATACATAGGCGTGTCAAGCCCAATGATTTGTTGGGGGAGTTTTTGCTTTGTGTCAAAACAATTTTTCCCTCCATTCTGTCTTAAGATGACCTTGTGACACAATCTTAAGAAAGAGTCACATCTTCAGTCGGTTTCTTTCTGCAAGTGTTGGGATTAAGCGTGCTGATTTAGTCGCTGCTCGTCAGTGGAGGTTTCGGGACGCTGTCACTCACAGCTCTCTAAGCCAGCGCAGATATGGATGTCACTGTCAACTGCTCTGTGCTATGAATGCTGAACTGCCTCTCTGTGTCGGGTGGAAGTGGGGCGTGTGCATGCTGCCGCCACCCCGGCTAAACCCATAGTCTTGATCTGCATGAAAAGTCAGTAAATGGTAGCCTTGATGCATCTCCTGTCCTGGTGTGTTCTCTCCTTCCCGGCTTGATAATGGCTGTGCGTCCCACACAACCCTCCCTCCTTTGCAGCCTGACGAGCTGACTTTGCTTCTGATAAAGCTGCGGCGGCAGCAGGCCGAGTTAAGCAGTGTCCGGGGGCACACTCTAGCACAGCTTACGCAACTAAACATGGATGGCGACAACCCAAAGGTCAGCCCCCACAAAGGATTCCTCTGCAGGCATGTTTGTTATTGTGTGGTGTGAATGCCATCCATCTACACAACTCTGTTATTCATCCTGATGATAGCGTTGGGGATAGTTCGCATGCTACCCTGCCAAATCAGTACTTTTGGAACGTCTAACTAAGCAGTACTTAAAAGAGAACACAATAGTAATTGAAATACTCGGATTTAAAAATAACACATACAGTGGTGTGAAAAACTATTTGCCCCCTACCTGACTTTTTGTCACACTTAAATGTTTCTGCTCATAAAAAAGAGTAAACTATTAGTCAAAGATAACATAACTGAACACAAAATGATGACTGCCAAGACTTTTGAGAAAAGATCTTGTGGACTGACGAGACAAAAGTAGAACTTTTTGCGTGTCCCGTTCCATCTGGCGTAAAAGTAACACAGCATTTCATAGCAACAGTCAAATATGGCGGTGGTAGTGTGATGGTCTGGGCTTGTTTTGCTGCTTCAGGACCTGGAAGGCTTGCTGGGATAGATGGAAGCATGAATTCTACTGTCTAGCAAAAAATCATGAAGGAGAAGGTCCGGCCATCTGTTGGTCAACTCGAGCTAAAGCCATCTTGGGTGCTGCAGCAGGACAAGGACCCAAAACACACCAGCACATCCACCTCTGAATGGCTGAAGAAAAACCAAATGAAGACTTTGGAGTGGCCTAGTCAAAGTCCTGACCTGAATCCCATGGAGATGCTGTGGCATGACCTTAAGAAGGCGCTTCATGCTAGAAAAGCCTCAAATAAAGCTGAATGACAACAGTGGGCCAAAATTCCTCCAGAGCGTGTAAAAGACTTGTTGCAAGTTATGGCAAACGTTTGATTGCAGTTCTTGCTGCTAAAGGTGCCCAAGCAGTTATTAGCTGCAGGGGCAATTACTTTTTCACACTGTGGGTTTTGTGGGATTTTTTTCTCCCTGAATAATAAAAACATTCATTTAAAAAACTGCATTTTGTGTTTACTTGTGTTATCTTTGACTAATATTAAAATGTGTTTGATGATCGGAAACATTTTGTGTGACAAACATGCAAAAGAATAAAAAGTCAGGAAGGGGGCAAATAGTTTTTCACACCATTGTATTCTGTGCATTCCAGTGTGTAAGACACACCGGTGTTTAGAGACAATTACATTTATAAAAGAAACTGGTTTGTACATCTAGTATATATGCCGCACATTTGCACACAAGACCGTGGGGACCGGGTAACTCTTATTTTGACAGGAGCCAAACATGGGCTCACATCTCAGCACACATCGGAAATTGCAGGACGTCATTAGTCAATATAACGGTCTGACTCACGGTCTCATCTCAGAAAGAAGGCTAAAATCATCACACAGCAACTAAATTCCCAGAAGAGGGGGATAAGAAATATACAAGACAAGTACCAATATGAGTTTAAAATGAAAAAAACACAAAATATTTCAACTGCTTCCCAACATGCATTGCTTCGTTACAGCTGAATGAGCTGCATCGACTGGGAAGCAATGCATGTTGGGAAGCAGTTTAAATACTTCTAAGATTGTATTGGCACCTATATTACTTACCTACCTTCTGCGCGTTAAGTTGCTGTGTGATGATTTTAGCATTTTTTTGTAAGATGACACCATGAGTCAGACTCTTAGAGTAGTTGTCGTTGATTTGCGAGCCGCACAGTATTTAAGCGGTTAATAGTAGTTCTAAGCAACTTTAGAACACAGCCATATATTAACTGCACGGTAAGCACAGTATTTGTGCATAATAAAAATCACATGCATTACATGAAACCCAAATCAACGTTTGGGCCATTTTAGTAGGGCAAGCGGTTGATTGGATAAAGACTCCAGACAGATGTTAGCAGGGAATGAAACGTAAAGCCACTGGGAAGCTTAACGTGGTTTTGCCCACGAGCATCACGTAATATCATTAAATCAGGATCAGGACGTCTTTAAGACGTCAAACCTCCGATTTGGCTCATGCGGGGGTGCGGGCGTTGCCATCACGTCAGACTAATTGTGCAGCCACATGAAACGCCACAAGCCACGCCCGGCTGTCACATGTCCGTTCCTCCACCCTACTCTCCTTCCGTCCTTCTCTGATTGCCTTGGTGTGTTCATGACAAAGTACGAAGATGAACGAAATCCACCACCTGTCTCATTTCCTGTCAATCTTCTTCCCCCTGCTGCCGATGCTAGAACGATATTCTGTCTCATCATCTCCAAAGGACTCTCTTGTATTTGGACGCGCAGGTGGGGCAATGCATGGTTGCATGACCCGTTCACGTTAGCAGAATAACAGTGGAACCCGGTTATGTTGACCAACTCACAAGGTACCGCTCCACCGTGCGCTTACTTTAAAAAGGTCCTGGCCGTAAGTCCACATGCAGTACACGGTCCACTGCGTTTGCCGACGTAAAATTCGAGAGCCGTTGGGCAAATTTGAATGAAAATCGGGTCTGTTGTAGTGTCGGTGTCACTAAGCAGCGTGTAACTACTTGCATTACTCCCCATGAGGCTACACTCTCCTGCTTCCTGTGTACGCTAGCGGCCCCCGCCACCAGTCGACAAAAGGGCTCACTCCGCCCACGCCCTTGTTCTATGGACAAAACTATGGAAAAAGTAAGTACGGTTGTCAGCAACAGTCGATATCGTCGTGAGTCAGCAACTGAAGCGGGTTCCACTGTACGGAGAACTGTCTGTCCAAAGAGCTGCTCTAACCTATTTGTTATGGCAACCTCATCATTTCTTTCTTTGTTTTGGTTTCTTTGTGCCACCACGTCACACATGGCACATACAGTATTAAAACTACCAGCTGTGTATTACTAATGGCTGCCGGGGAGTACATATCTGACTGCCTTTAATCCATCATGGTCTGGTGGTCGAACATTGGAAGACAACTTCTTTGTCTGCTTGTATTTTCTCGAGATGAACATGTCTGTTTTTACTGTATGTCAGATGTACCGTACGGTGGTGTCCTGATTTCTTTATGTTTTGCATGTTTGTCACACTTAAATGTTTCAGGTCATCAGACACAACTGAACACAAAAAGCAGTTTTTAAATGATTTTTTTTGTATTATTAAGAGAGATAAACAATGCAAAGCTACATGAGCCTGTGTGAAAAAGTTTTAGCCTAAAGCTAATAAGTGGTTGGGTCACCCTTGGAAGCAACAAGTGCAATCAAGCCTTTTTGATAACTTGCCATGAGTCTCTTACAGCGCTGTGGAGGGATTTTGCAGAATTGTTGTCATTCAGTCACACTGGAGGCTTTTCCAGCATGAAGCGCTTTTTTAAGGTCATGCCCCAGCATCTCAATAGGATTCAGGTCGGACTCCAAAGTCTTCATCTGGCTTTTCTTCAGCCATTCAGAGGTGGACTTGCTGGTGTGTTTTGGATCTTTGTCCTGCTGCAGAACCTGAGTTGGTTTCAGCTTGAGGTCACCAACAGATGGCCGGACATTCGCCTTCAGGATTTTTTGGTAGACATCAGGATTCATGCTTCCATTCATCACAGCAAGTCTTCCAGCCTCTGAAGCAGCAAAACAACCGTAGACCATCGCACTACCACCACCACATTTTACTCTCGCTGTGTTGTTTATATTTTGAAACGCTACGATACTTTTACGCCAGGTGTAATGGGACACACAGCTTCCAAAAAGTTCAACTTTTGTCTTGTCAGGTGACAAAGGATTTCCCAAAGGTTTTGGGGATCATCAAGGTGTTTTCTGGCAAAATTGAGACAAGACTTACGTTTCTTTCTTTTTTTTTTACAGCAGTGGTTTTGGTGTTGGAACTCTGCTATGCTGGTTTTATTTTGCCCAGTGTTTTTCTATGGTAGAGTCATGAACCATAAAACTTAGCTGAGGCAAGTGAGGCCTCCAGTTGTTTGAATGCTGTTGTGGGGTCTTTTGTGACCTCTTGGATGAGTCCTCGCTGCGCTCTTGGGGTCATTTTGTTTGGCCAGCCACTCCTGGGAAGGTTAACCACTGTTCCATATTTTGGCCATTTGTGGCTAATGGCTCTCACTGTGGTTTGCTGGATCCCAAAGCCTAAGAAATTGCTATATAACATTTTCTCAGTTATTCTCAGGTATGTTATGATTTAACATGGGGGAAGTAATCACTTTGTCACACATTTATGTTTGGATTTTTTTCATTGAAAAACTGCATTTTGTGACGTCATTGACTAATATTTACATTTGTTTGATGATCTGAACCATTCCAGTGTGACATGCAAAAAAGAGCAACCAGGAAGTGGACAACCACTCTTTCACTCTTAAGCAACAACGTTGTCAGTGTTGTCTTTGTGGTGCAGCACTGCTATGAACTGACTATTGCTCCTCTCCACACTGGACTAGATGAAGGAACATGACCCTTTAATCGTCATGACTCACACTTTGATTGAGAACTCGGCCCCGAGGCCTCAACTTTACCAGCAAGTAAGGCCAACTTGAGGCTTTGCTCCGCCTCATTTTCTCGTTGTTAATGTTTTTGCAACGCTGCGTCCTCCATGGCATTCTGAAGACCGGTTGTATCTGTATCGCTTGTGTCACCAGTGCCAACCCATTCATTGCTTTGACTGTTGTTGTGTTAGAATGAAAAGTCATGGCGACATGGACATGACTTGGAAATGAAAAGTATATCGTGTGCACTCCACCAAGTGCTCGACCTACCTCTCAGGAGGTTTTTTAATTTTTTTTTTTTTTTAAATGCTATCCAGAATAGAAGAATGCATCGCTATGGAAGTACCTTCCTGATCATGAAATCCTGGATGGTTTTCATCATTGAACGTTCTTCGTTGGCGGACACGTCCAGGGAGATCCCAGCCTATGGTCACCCTTTCCAAATATCGCCCCAACCCAACCGCTCACGCACCCATTCATTAGCCTAGCAGCAGCTGCATTGTCACCTGTTGGGCTGCCAGCCGTTTGTCGCTCTTCACTCTGTCACACGCTGCTCCGTGTGCGAGTCTGCATGCTCTGTGGGGGGTTTTGTCTGCCCTGTCAGCCAAACAAGGATGAACTGTGAAATGTTACAACTGTGAGTGTGGGGTCAACATTATAACAGTCATCCCTCGCCACTTGGCGGTTCAAACATCACGCCCTCACGCTGTCTATTCAAATATGAATTAACTAATGAATGATGTCTGTTTCGGGGTCGACTATGTCCTGATATTAGTCAAACCATATCAAAAGACTGGTTATATATATGGTCTATACACTGCTCAAAAAAGAGAGGAAGACTTTTTAATCAGAGTGTAGTAACCTATCGGTCAAAGTTATGGGATACTGATGTGGTCAGTTAAGTAGCAGAGGGGGTTGTTCATCAGTTTCAGCTGCTTTGTTGTTCATGAAATCGACAACAGGGGCATCAGAGGGGCAACAATGAGACAGACCCTAATGAGGATTAAGCAGCATAGAAAATGAATGGATGGAGGGGTTTTAGAAAGTCATAAACATGTTTTCTATGCTCCAACTATGAAAATATTAAATTATGAATATTGAATCATTCTTTGCGAAAATTCACGTATATTATCCTGGTCGGGTCTGGAACCAATTAAGTGCGGTAAACGAGGGATGACTGTTTATGTTATGGGATTGGCTCTCCCAGCCAACACAGTGGGTTTGAAGACATCTCCAGGAGGATGGGCTTTTCAGAACTGTAGTCAGCACCCATTCTTACATATGAATGTCTGTTGAGCTGACCAAACCACGTATTTCCAGTGATTGTCTGTACCTGGGGAGCTACCATTTGCTTTTCCGCACCTTATAAGAGCAATTCCATGATGTGCAAGCATCGCAAGATTACCTCAAGATGGCAGCGTAGACAAACCGGGTGGTATGTTGGACGGAAGCCAAGGCAAAACTTCAGCAAAAACTTGGCATGTTAACCAAAAAAGTGGGGGCGGATGTTAACCAAGGTACAGTGAAATCTCTCTTAGGCATTACTTCACAATAGAGAATGTTGCTTGTATGGGAAACACGGACTGATAAACACGTGTGACGTTACGTAGGGATGGTGCACTGACCCGGAACTGTGCACACTGTCACACCCCTGCACTGCTTAGCCACAATAACGTCTCCCAACTTCCCCAGTACGCATGCATAGTTTGAGGTTGGCGCGTGTAGGAACCTCGCAAAAATGAGCGGTGGAGGTCTTTCTTTTGGAGCAGTACAGAACATAAGGCCTCATGTGGTCCAAACAAAGAACCCAGGCAATCCCGTGGATCAATAGCTTTCCATTTTGGTCAGCATCATTGTCACCATGCTGCCTGCCACCTTGCATTTCTAATCAACCACCATGAGAAAACGTGCGACCAAGTCTCTGGGTGTGGTAGCTCCCCAGATCACCAAATAAAAGCAAAAGTATATGGCTCGAATTTGTGCTGGAAAATGACGGTGCGCTTGCTTCCCACACGACTTTGCCTCTTCATAATGTCTCTCTGATGATCTGATCTTTCTCGGCAGCTGAGTCCTGAAGACCCCAGGGAGCAGCGCTACATGCCAGACGGGGGCGACGTTGACGTAAGCTCGGCTTTTCCCTCCTTTTAAAAGATGGGTTGAGCAACACATCCCGGGTCTTCACCTTTGCGGTGTTTGGTTCCCCAGGCCAGGCTTAGCCAGTTGTGTGAGCAGGATAAGGTGGTGAGGACACATGAGGACAAACTTCAGCAGCTGTACAGAGAGAAGGTGACTCACCACTAAATGACTCAGTATTGCTTTGTTTAATTTAGGGGCCTTTTTTTGACCATAAAAAGGAGGTTTTGTCAGCGAAATGTTAAAGACATACCATCAAGGCCTAATCCATCTGGTCTGTGCGAGAAAGTGTCAAAAATGCTGTTTGATGTTGCCCATTGAAAAGGTTTCAGGAGCCACTAACGTTCCACAGCAGTGCATTATTAAAAGGAAACATTGGCTAGATGCTCCAATAGAGCAACAATGTATTGTAATTCATATTGCTACCTGATTTCTACACTTCACTTGGGAAATGTAGTTATCTCTTGTTCATTGCAAACCCGTTAATTCCATACCCGAACTTATTTATGAATGGAATATTTTCAGTTAGTCCATAGAAAACCTGTTTACGACCATCCAAATACACTGCTCAACAACTTAGAGGAACACTTTTTAATTAGACTATAGTAACCTGTCAGTCAAACGTCTGGAATATTGATGTGGTCAGTTAAGTAGCAGAGGGGGTTGTTCATCAGTTTCAGCTGCTTTGTTGTTCATGAAATCAACAACAGGAGCATCAGAGGGGCAACAATGAGACAGACCCCAAAACAGGAATGCTTTTCCAGGTTGAGGCCACTGACTCCTCATCTCCTTTGGCTGATTTTTTACTGACTGACTTTCTACTGCTGTAGTTTTTCATTTGGTTTGGATCAACATCTCTGTTGATAGCATGGTGCGCTACCTGGACGCTACAGAGGTTGCGCAAGTAGTCCAACTCCTCAGGGATGGCACATCAATACGTACCGTTGCAAGAAGGTTTGCTGTGTCTCCCAGCACAGTCTCAAGAGCATGGAGGAGATTCCAGGAGAGCTGGACAGGGCCATAGAAGGTCCCTAAACCCTTAGCAGGATTGGTATCTGCTCCTTTGTGCAAGGAGGAACAGGATGAGCACTGCCAGAGCCCTACAAAATGACCTCCAGCAGGCAACTTGTGTGAATGTTTCTGACCAAACAATCAGAAACAGTCTGCATGAAGGTGGCCTGAGGGCCCGACGTCCTGTAGTGGGCCCTGTGCTCACTGCCCAGCACCGTAGAGCTCCATTGGCATTTGCCATAGACCATCTGAATTGGCACTACGCCACTAGTGCCCTGTGGTCTGACGTGAAAGGGAATGGAGATGCCGTGGGGAACGTTATGCTGCCCATGTAGCCCATGGCTAACAGTAGCCCATGTTAGGGATTATTTAGCTTGTTGTGAGCTATAAACTCCTGGAGTGTGTATGGTGACATAATGGCATACTCATTCAGAATCACGAAAACAAACCGTTCGTTCCATCCTTCATTTACATGATACCAGGGCTGCAATTCATGTTTATTTTCTTAGATCAATCTCAAGCTTGTTGTTTTGATTAATCAAGTAATCAGTTACACCCCAAACAGACCAGATCAATATGAACCAAACGAAGGCGGTGCTTTGGTCCACAACATGTGAAGAAAAGAGGCAAAAATGTCCATCACTGTTCTCCAAAGTCATAGCTGCTTTCATGGATGAAAATTAAAAAAATATATTAACATTTGAGAAGCTGAAATTAGTGCATGTTTACATTTATTAATAAAAAAATGATTAAACGTAGCTTCATCAATTAATTGTTGTAGCTGTAATGGTGCACATCTATTTATTGAGTACGGAAACATTTTTGAAAATATGAAATGTAAAATTAAAATAGGCTGCATTCGACCACGAAACAGCGTGATTTAATCTATTTTTGGAAAATGAAAAACGGCCGCACGGTGGCTGAGTGGTTAGCACATTGGCCACACAGTCAGGAGATCTGGAAGACCAGGGTTCGAGTCACCGTTGGGCATCTCTGTGTGGAGTTTGCATGTTCTCCCCGTGCGTGTGTGTGTGTGGGTTTTCTCCCTCTTTCCTCCCACATTCCAAAAACATGCATGTTAGCTTCATTGGCCGCTCTAAAGTGTCCTTTAGAGTGTGACTGTTTGTCTATATGTGCCCTGCCATTGACTAGCGACCAGTCCAGGGTGTACCCCGCCTCTCGCCCGGAGCCAGCTGGGATAGGCTCCAGGATCCCCGCGACCCTGATACGCATCACGTACAGTATACCGTACAGTGGTGCAGGCGAAGCATTGTACATTTACCACACACCGCCCAATGTGCCAGGACAGGATGACTAGGGACAACAGAAGGTGAAAAAGTCAAGATGATGCCCGTATGGGGGAATGCCGTGTTGGACTGGAAAAAATACCACTAAAAAGCACACTTTACAACACAATAAGATTTGCACCGGGGAAGTAGCAGCATTCCAATGAACTCAGAGGATACTCTGTTCACCTACTCTGGTCCATCTTCCTCTTCAAAGCCAAAACGTCTCCAAGATGATTTTCTTGTGATTTATGGTCTCAGTCAGAGTGCTAACGGCTTTATTTACCTCATCAGTCATGACGGGCAGCTGCCGGGCGTGTTGGACTGCTGTCTCCGTCTTCCGAATTTTGCGATTCACCAGAGCAGCGCCTAATCCAACCAGCAACAGACCTGTTATCGTGGTTCCAAATATGTAGATGTCCTCGATGTCATGAATGTGACCCTTCACCTCCCCCAGCTGTCCACCACGTAGCCGGCAGTGAACGTTCCGGTTCCGTCAGGCCAGACAGGTTCCCCTGAACCCGAGCTTCACGCCCGGAAGGTTTTGTTAATCGCGTGGAGAGACCAGTTGATCAATAGATTTGGAGAGCAATGCGGAGAGAGGCTCTTACCAAGTATCAGGCGAGACACGGAAAGCAAAGCAGGGAAGATGAAGGACGGGGAGAAGGAAAATGCTTTTTCATCACATACTGTACTTGCGCTGACGGTGTAACGGAAAGGTTGTGTCTTCCTGTAGCACACACTGGAGACGGCGCTGCTGTCGGCCAGCCAGGAGATAGAACTGGGCTCAGACGACCCGGCTGCCATGCAGAGTGTCATCCAGCAGCGAGACTTACTGCAGAGCGGCTTGCTCAGCACCTGCAGAGAGCTATCCCGGGTCACAGCTGTAAGCTCCTCAATCCAATCCTAAATCTTTTTTTTTCTTCTGGAAAAAGCTCATCAGGTTTTTTCTCCTTCCGCATCAGGAGTTGGAGCGCTCATGGATGGACTACGAACAGCTGGAAGGAGCTGTGAATGTGGCTAAGAGCGCCTTGCTGGAGCAGCTGGAAGCGCTGGGGAGTCCACAGGTGTGGTTTTTGAAAGTGAACATCTGCAAAACAACTCCATCTGTTTGTTTCAAACCTGCCAGAACTTGATGCAAGTAAACGAGCAAGTGATGGATAACTGGAGTGATACCGGAGCCGGTCTACCGCGGCTCTCATGTTGTCCTTCATCTTGCGAGAGGAGTCGGTTCTTTTGCTAATTACAAGTTGATGGCCGGGACATTTTTTTATGAAGTGTTCTTCATGCACAAATTGTCTTTTTGCTCTTTTGGGTATGGAAGTGAAAAGCGGTGTTTCCGATCCGGGACCACCGGCGAATGGCGAAAAAGTGCAAGTCATTGATATGTCCGAAAAAAACGTATATTTTTGATGCACACCTTGATACGCACTCCTACAAATGATTCTAGTTTGACGTCGTTGTCCAATTTTGGATCAACATTTGCAATAAAAGACCGTTGGGAAAATACTTAGTAGTCTGACGAGACAAAACCTTTTGGAAGGTGTGTGTCCCATTGCATCTGCTGTAAAAGGAAGCCGCATTTCACCTCCATCTAACTCTGTCTTCTCTCGCGCCAACTACCTTCATGTCCTCTTTCACTACATCCATGAACCTCCTCTTTGATCTTCCTCTAGGCCTCCTGCCTGGTAGTTCAAAACTCAGCATCCTTCTACCAACATATTCACTATCTCTCCTCTGGACATGTCCCAACCATCTCAATCTGGCCTCTCTGACTTTATCTCCAAAACCTCTAACATGTGCTGTCCCTCTGATGTGCTCCTTCCTGATCCTGTCCATCCTGGTCACACCCAAAGGCATTAAATTAGTGATATTACACCAAATTACACTAAAATACTAAGTGTGACAAACATGCATAAAATACACACACAAATATTGAGAACCCTTTTCTCTTCTCACAGACGGAACCTCCCAGCCAACAGCACGTCCACATTCAGAAGGAGCTGTGGCGGATCCAGGATGTGATGGAGGCCCTCAATAAACATAAAGAGCAGAGAACCGCTGACGGCAGCATGGGCTCGTACGGGCCCAACTTCAGCAAGCAGAAAACTGAGGTGAAGCAGCACGACCATAACACTGCAAAGCAGGGGTGTGTAAAGTGTGGCCCGGCGGCCATTAGTGGCTCCCGCCGAATATTCTACACAAGAAAAATGCAACATTATGAAGGGCGATGGAAAAGAGGAAAAAGGTCAAATATTCAAGTTCAATCGTGTCAAACTAAAAATTAGACTAGAATTTTAGCATATCCACGTGTACACCGCTGCACATACAATATTACTTTACAACAGTTGACTGGTTCTACAGTATAATTACATGCATTATAACGAGTATTATGCATTAATAATATGAATTGTTTGCTTGTACCGTGTTTATTGTAATTAATTGGTTGCAGATAACTGAGTTTCTGCAGAGTAGGATTCCATGAATACAATATTTTTGTACTTATGGCATAGAGAACTTGTTTGCAATCTTCTAAATACAGTTTTTGACATTATTCAAGCCCTCCAGAAAAGAAATAACACCCATGTATTACCCAATATAGTAGATATAATCCGAGAAAATAAGACATGTTAGGTATAAATAAGATAACAGACTCACACGCTGTTTCTTGTTGTTGTTATAGTTTTTGGTTTTGTTCCGGAAACTGTACTTCCTGCAGTGGCTATTGTGTTGTACACGCTTTGTAAAGGAGGCCAATATACCCAATATACGAGTAAAAAAGCCATATAAGGTGTAAATAAAACTACTGCTCGTGTGTGTCACAGTAAAAGTGTTCCCTTGGTAGATGTGTGGAGGACAGGAAGTGACGTTGGAGTTTTAGCGTGACGTAGGTTCTGGCCGCAACAGTAGCCCGTGTTGTTATTATGAGGATGATTATGTTTTTACTATTATTCTACTTGTTGTGAGATCATTTAAACCTCCAAAAATGCCTGCTATGGCGAGCTCGTCCCACAGAAGGATTACGGACACCTAGTGGCCAATGTGGAGTACTACAGCCACGAGCCGACCGCTTCCTCTGCTTTCTCTTTGCATTTTACTTCATTTAGTTCGTTTGTTTAGCCGTTTTTGGGCTGAAGTTGGGCCAAGAATGAGTACACTTTGATTGAAATTGATCAGCATCAATAAGAAATAAGTCCAGCCTCTTTCGCCACCCCGCCTCTAATAACGCCCTGGCCACCATTTAAGCACATTTGCTGTGGGCTGAATGTTTCAGAGGGGATTCCGTCATCGCAATGTGGGGTTCTCCACAGCCAAATGCGGACCAGTCGGAGGCTCGCTTTGCTCCCTTTCCTGTCACGCCTTGTATATTATCCCCAGGACGAGGACTTGGTACCCCCACGGCCACCTTTGCCCCAGGCCTACGAGCCCAACCCCCCCTCCGTGCCCTCCCACGCTGGAGCTCGCTCAGCGTCCCTCCAAAGAGCAGAGGAGAGGAGGACTAATCAGAGGAATGGCGCACACAGCGTAAGCTCGTCCACCTGATGTGGAGGCTCCTTGTGCAGATTTTCATTTTTATTTCATGTCCCCTTTTTGTTGGATTGCGTCCCTTTATTTGGTCTCATCCTTTTTTGGTTTTCAAATGTCAACATCTTGTCCTGCCACGCTGGGTTGAATGTGCCCGTAAACCGGTGTGTCTAACTGGTACAACGTTTACAACAAAATGCAAGTTTGACTTTTCGAAGCAACTTCAGATGACTTTGGGAAAGACTTGGCATTCTGAAAGGGTCTTGAAGCAGCTCCTTGTAATTCACCGCCAGGGGCCCGACTACCGACTGTACAAGAGCGAACCGGAGCTCACCACGGTGGCCGAAGTGGACGAGAGCAACGGAGAGGACCGATCTGAGCACCCCGCTGACCACCCTGCAGGTAAAGGTGCGGAAGCGTAGCACTGCAGCAACCGGGAGCCGCGCGGCGCTCTCGATTGCTGGCATTTACAGGTTGCCGTGGCTGTCTTAGCACGGAGATTCGAACGAGGTCAAGTCTGTCTGCTAATCCCCAGCGGGACCAGCGTTATTAGACATGATATGGAGCGTGATCCTCGCACATGTTTGTGGGAAAAAGGCACTGACAGCAGCCAGAGGGGAACTTGCTCGGGGGTTTTCTCATGCAGTAAATCGGCTTGACGTCACAAACCAACCCGAAACAGACACTAATATACATGCAAAACAATACTCTCTTATAGTTGTTTATAACCCGCAAGGCATGCTGGTAAGCCCACATGCACACGTTCCCAACATAAAGTTACCCAGCAATAAAAGTTCTAGGAATAAGGATTTCTTGATCTGATCTTCTTCAGGATCGGGATCAGCTATAAGATTGGATAATTTCGCCTTCCGCCAAAAGATCGGTGCTGATCCGGTTGCCCCGTAATGTTTGAAAATTCTGCTCCACACTCCTACGATTGGTGCGGTAATTCGCCTCAAAGTTTGTTGCCCCCCGACTCCCGCCACCCGGAGGAAGAAGAAAACGCAACACCACCATGCAGACATGTCCCCGGGATACCGTAATGACGATAATTTGGACGCTGGACTTTTGGCTCTGTAGCTACTGCAGTAGTCCCCCCTCACTGTGCCTGGACTGTCGTGTCATGGTGCGGGGAGCTCACATGGGAAGGTTTTCTCAAAATGACATCACATCCTGTTGTGCTACCAAAATGAAAGTGTAAAAAATAGCTTAGATTTAAACAAGGGACCGTCAATAAATTGCTATTACATAGAATGTCCTATATTCTGTCACACCACATATTGATCTATAGCCATGTCAACTGATCAGTCCTACACTAAAAGTAGTTTGCACACCCATTTTTTTTTCAATTGTATTTGTTTTATTGGATTAGGGACCAGACTCACAGAAGTTTGTTACAAAAGCCAAACGGTATTGCTGCTCATGCTTTGTAATAAAAAAAAGTCAATTTAGCAATACTTTGCTTGCATTATTTGAAATACTATACTGTATATTCAATACCGCAATTTGATGTTTTTTTAACAAAAGCTTATTATTTAAAAAAAAACTATTAAAAAGTTAAATCAGAAGCCAAAAAATGTGGATTGGGACATCCCAAATCGGGGGCGCTTCAGTAGATCAACCATTGATCAGTATCGACTGATTTTGGTTGAAAAACACGTGATTGGTGCCTTTCAAAAAGCCAATCACCTCCGGCTGGTCCTCATGCGCGGCGTAGTGTCGGAGAAGCGGCCCCCGCTATTTTCCCCAGAAAATAACCCCAAAAATAATTGAAGTAATAGGACTAGACGACCGGCGTCTCATCCAAGTTCATCAAGTATTCTCTTGCAACAGTAAGTGAAAAAATATGTTTTGCTCTACATTTATGGTTCCTTCTCCAGATAGCCAGTAGCAGGGGTGCTCCCGGGGATTCTGGACCCCATGAAAAACAAAAGACATTGGGGCCCCCTGCAGTCAGGAGACCTTGGAATTGTCCTAACTTTCAAAACCCCCTAATACGGTGTAGCACCCCTGGCCTTATAAATACATGACAAACTTAGTTACTGCATGCGATCGGTGTTGGTATCGGCGGTGTCGTAACCGGCAGCACAAAACCAAGAGCAGAGGTAGGGGTGTAAACAATATTCTTTTTTTACCAATTAGGAAACCGCAAGGCATGCTGGGAAGCCCACAACAGGAATTTAGCCACGGCTGTAAATGTCAAGCAAATTGATGTTATGTACAGCCGTAGTCACAGCGTAAACAATTCTTGTGTGTCTTAGTCACTTTGTTTTGTTTTTTTGCGTTTGCGGGTGTTATGATCCGAGACCAGCCGGGGATCTTCTGTGACTTTTTTGCAGTTTTGATTGCTCATTGCTGGAATAAAAAAATTGTACTCATTTTGTTGCATGTATTCTTCCAGGCATGTCCTACCCGGTCGGCATCGTTCCACCTAGAACCAAATCCCCAGTGCCTGAATCTTCGTCCATTGCTTCGTATGTTACCTTAAGGAAGAGTAAAAAGCCTGACTCTAGAACGGTAAGTATAAAATAAAACTCTGTCTGCTAAGTTTCCAGTTTCTGACAATGTTTTTAATCCATGCAGCACAAAAGCCAATGCATATTTTTCCACGTGGTGTTTTGTGATGGCCCTCTAACTGCTTGTTGTGGTCCTCGAGCCAAAAGGTTCAAGCTTGTGTTTGTCGGCAAGGACACCACTTACCACACGGGCCGGGTGCGAGCAGTCCTCCCCAAAACAGCTCGTTAGAAAATGAGTAAGAAGCTTGGTTGATACACTTCCCACCCAAACGTAGCAGCTGTGTTATTAGTGGTGCACACTGCAGGGTGTGCCTGTTTTCTCATTGCTTGGTGCTCGCCTACGTTGAACGCAAATGAAGTCACCTTGGTAATATAAACTAGAGGTAAGCAATGCCAGAGAAATTGCGTGCAAAATGAACAAAAAAGTCCCAGAAATGAGCTAGAAAGGTGCGAGTATCCGATGCTAAAATTTGCATGCTAACAGTGCTAACATGCTAACATTTATATTCAGCACCCAACATGGTAGAGTTAAGTGTCTGCGTGTGTTAATACTCACAAAAATTCTAAATTTGCCACTATGCTAACATTAGCATGCTAGTGCTAACATGTTAACACCTGTCATGATAGCACTAAGTGTTTATATATGGTTCTACACCTGAAATGTTAGCATTTTGCAATGCTAACATTAGCATGCTACCACTTAGCATGATAGAAGTGTTTCTGTTGCTTAAAAAAATAAAATAAAATAATAAAAATGGCTAAAAAGGCTATTATTCCAACATTAACATGCTAGTGCTAACATGTTAACACCCGTCGTGATAGCACTGTGTTTCTACAGGTTTCCATCCATCCATTTTCTATGCCACTTATCCTCATTAGGGTGGTGGGCATGAAAACAGCTAAAATGCTACAATGCTAATGTTAGCATTTTAGCAATGCTAAAGTTTGCATGCTACCACTTAGCATGGTAGCACTAAGTGTTTCTGTAGGTCTGTACTTAAATGAATAAAAGAACATAAATAAAATAAAATATTAAAATGGCTAAAAAGGCTACTATGCTAGTGCTAACATGTTTACACCTGTCATGATAGCACTAAGTGTTTTGACAGGTTTCCAGCCATCCATCCATTTTCTATGCCACTTATCCTCATTCGGGTGGTGGGGGTCTACGCATGAAAACAGCTAAAATGCTACAATGCTAATGTTAGCATTTTAGCAANTGCTTCCTCATTCACGTCATAACAAGGGCTACTGCTGAGGCCATAACGCACGACAAGCTAACACTCAACTTTAAACCAACTTCCGCCACCTATTCTGCTCCCCTACTAGCATTTACATTTACTGCGACACGTTTTATTATGCCTTATTTTCTCTTAATACAGTATGTCTACTATGTTGGCTAATAGGAGTGTAAAGGTGATTATAGGGGTGTTATTCATGTCTAGAGTCCTCTAATGTTAAAACATATGTAGAAGGGTTGTAAACAAGTTTTCTTAGCTCTAACCAAAAAAATATTCGATTTATATATAAGGAATTGTATTTTGCGGAAATTCACTTATTGGGGTCGGGTCTTGAACAAATTAACCGCAATGAATAAACGAGGGATTATTGTTATTGTTTTCAGAACACATGAGACCTGCGGGACATGCAGATGTTTCGTGTGTTTGCAAAATCAACATGGACCTACTGAAGCGGCTGCCCCCGCAACCCGGACCCGGATAAGCGGTGGAAAATGGATGGATGGATGGAACATGGACCAGAAATGGCATCTCCTTCAATTTTGACAAATTTCCCACATATTTTGTTGACAGAACTGTAAGCCCCACCAGCAAAAAGCAAAAGAAATGTGATCGCTCCCCACCCCTTCAAACCCTGCTAGTTTGCCCGCTAGCCTATTGTATTCTGCGCATGGCGGCATAGCTCTGATTGTAGATTGCTGGTCCGATCCTCAGCCTGTGAACACATTCCTGGGATATTGAACATATCGTTCAACATATCAAAATAACATCCATTCTGCATTTCAGCATTCACATGCATTTTCCCCCCTAAAACTGCTTCATCGACTTCAAAATGAATGTTTTAAATGTTACTGTACCTTTCGCTGTGCATGCACTCATGAAAGAGAGATTTGTTTTATTTGCCTTTTCAGGTCACATGACAAGTGGGCTGGACCTGAAAGGAAAACATGTAGGGGGTCAACGTCCTCTCTGAACTGCAGGATGCATGTGAGCGCAGGCCACCCAAGGTAGTTTTGGCAAAACAACGTCCAAACACAAACACGCCGGGGCTCTTAGCGCTAGCAAAGCGCTGACTGCCGCCTTAACTGAGGAAGCATCTTCGATCTATCTGAGGCGTCACACAGATGGTTGCATCCATCACCTCTTGGAGAAAAGTCCATTGTTAAAAATCCTCTAAGTCCAGAAAAATCGCTAACTCTTACAAAAGCGCAAGATGGATGGACTGCGCTGTGAATAAAAGGAGCGCAGATTGATTGAGACTTTCCGCCATAAAAAAAAAAGGTGCTCAAAGGGCTTACAGGCGCCACGTGCACGCTCTGCTGTTGTGCATGAGGCATTCAATGACAGGACATACAGAGACCAACTGGAGAACTCCACACACACAAAAAGTGCTGAGGGGCATAAATCTGTGTTGGAAAGGAACAAGGCAAAGAAGTTTTAATAGAGAGACTAACAAACATTTCTCAGTGCTTGAATTTACATGACAAAGCATTGGAGTAAACCAAAGCACCACAATAGCAATCTAGCTTCTTAGCGTCGGTGTTTTAGGCCCAGGAATGCAGCTTTAACACGCCGCTTTGGATTTGCAGACGTGAATGCGTGTCAGACAAATGGACCGCATCCATTCACAGCTTGATAAAAGCATCTTTCAAGTCCGAGTTTCTATCAGCCTCTGGGAGAAACATACAGTACACACTTCTCCTTCCGGATGACCCGAGACAAAACGTGGCCTACAATCGAAAAATCCACCCAATTTTTCATCGAGCCTTTGCTAGTAAGGGTAATGAGATGATATTTAAACAAAAAGCGGGGAGGGCCGCAAGGTGGTAAGCATGTTGGGTCCATTGGCGACTCTAAATCGTCCATAGGAGTGGGAGTGTGAATGGTTGTTTGTCTGCCCTGCAATGGACAGCCGACCAGTCTAGGGTGTACCCCGCCTCTCACCCGAAATCAGCTGGGACAAGTTCCAGCATAGCCCGCGCGAGCCTGGTGGGGATAAGCGGCGTAGAAAATGGACGAATGGATGAAAAGCGGGGATGTTTTCGGTGACGTCAGGCAGTCCCAGACTTCGCGTGACTGCTTTCAATTAAGACCCGATGAGATGTTCAGGTGCACAAGGTCACGGCAGATTTGGTTTAACTCCCCCACTTGTCACTGCAAGCTGATTTGCAGGCGGACTCAGGTGGTCCTCGTCCAATTAAGCGGTGCTGCTGCAGAACGAGGAGAGATTCTGTCAATAAAGATGCTATTAAATCAATGCTAAGTCTTATTCTAACCCAGATGGGGCACGGGATGTCAGTGAATCCCCCTTACTTGGATTTATCAAAGCTGCAGTTCATGTTGCTTTACTGCAAATTTAGGAGACCATTATTGCGACTGACTGAGTTTATTGTGGTGCTAAAAAAACCTTGCAGCTGCTAAAATGGAAACGCATCACTTTCTAATCGCTCTCATTTGACTGATTGCTCAGCGAACTGAGATCTGTTGTTGCCATGGTGTTGCATCTCCTCATATTTCCATGGAAACACAACAATGATGATGACTAGTGTTGGAGGAAATTTTTAAAGTCAAACTACATTTCCTTAGCATTGTTTTATTTTCTTTGGTAAGATAAACAACTGATGCACAATGTTGCCCATTCAATTGCCATTGTCGCTTAATTATTATATTCATGTACATCAGTGAATACATGTGCCAAAAGAAGATAACTGGTGGCAACTTATATTACAGTCCGTGTTCACGTTGGTGTTATATTAGTGAAATAATCACTAATAATCCTCATTTCATAATGCACCGGCGCCGCTGTGCGGCTTCACTTAAAAGGTGGCGCCCCCTTGCGGGTGGCTTCATGTAAGAAAGGCTAACGCAAGCGTGTTGTGTAATCTTCAACAGTCGATGACAAGATAATGCAAAAGCAAAATGTAGAGTTAATATATATATATTACAATGCGGCATAGAAAATGGATGGATGGATATTCAGGGCAAAACTAAAAGTGACGTCATCTGAACCAGGTTCAACGCATAGAAGGGTAAATGGCGACATCCAGAGGAGGAGAAAGTTATTGCATGTACGACAGTCAGCGAGGGGGCGCTAATGCCTTTCCATTCATGGGCACGTTGACTTGCTGTTCTTGAATTCTTTCTCCTGCAGGTTTTCAGTCATCTAGTAAGACCCTAACCTGAGGATCTGGCTGTCAGGTGAGGACCAAAACCCACGACGAAGAGTTGATCTGTTTGCCGGTAGGGCGTGTCTATTGGGCGCAACACCGAGCTAAGCCAGCGGATACAACCACAGAAAAGCACGGTTTCATATTAAAATAAAGTTAATAAATATCTGTTGGGAGGATTTCAAACTCTAAACCTTGCCAATCAAATGTGTATAATCTAGCTTTATTTTGTGTAGTTTAATTCACGTTTTAGTTGCAATGACCACGCCTTTATTTTAGCGGCAGTATGAGCGCTACAGCCCTTACCTTGAAGGTTATTAAAGGAAGTAGTGTATGCGACACCTTCCGACTTGACGTCGCTTGTCAGACACCTTGTGTACCAGACGGTGAGCGCTCACGACTCACGTGCGTCGATAAGTATGAACCTACAGAAAAACAAAGGCTTTGCCTGCTCCTTGCCGACTTCAGTCTGACGTCCATTTGAAGAGCAGTGGAGCTATGAAGAAACACCACAGTCCCACCAAGCAGCAGCAGCAGCCGCCGGCGGCGGCGGCGGCGGCGGCGGCGGCGGCGACGACGGCTCCGGGCGGTGAGGTGACCGTCCAGCAACTCAACGAGCTCCTGTCCAACGGCAGCGGCTCCTACAGCCTTCCGACGCAGCACTTCAACGAGGTGTTTCCGAGGATTTACATCGGCAACGCGTGAGTCTTTCATATTTTATTATTCTTACGCCGACAGGTAGCGAGCGGGTAGTTGTTCTCCCACCTTCATCTGCTTCCGCCTCGCGCCATGACGAAGTGGACGCGCCCACCCAGGCTGTGTTGTTTTTATTTTATTTTTTTTTATAACAAACACGCCTTTTAAAGTAAGATGACAGTTTAATGTTTAGTTGACAGTAATATGTGCATCCACAAGTCCGAAAGAAGTTTTTTATTTAAAAAAACCCCAACACATTCTATAGTAAGGTCGTCCACTGACGTCTGTTATCGTTAACATGCGACGCCATTATTGCCAAACAGTCTTCTCCTGGACAAAATTAATGGCATAAATTAGGCTACCTTTACACTGCAGGGTGTGATTCCCGATTGTTTTTGTTGTTGTTGTTGTTGTTGTTGTTTAAAATTCGATAAAAAAATTTTGTGTGATTGTTCACATTACCAAACAAACGCGTGGAAAGTAACGCGCATGCGCAGAAGCACAACATCGCTCGCATTTTCGTGTGTTTACGGAAGTGTGTTTACGCGCAGCGTGTGCTCCAGTGATGTGCGATACCATTATTTCATTTCTGATTTGATACAGAGTAAACTTCATGCTGGTATCGGCAAGACCATTTAATACTATGTGCAAATTCAACTAATGTCTCACCTAATGTGTTTTTTAAAACGTAGTCTTCAGTATTTCAAATTGTAGTATAAAGAATACAATATATTGCAATTTATTGGTTTATTTTATACCCTGAAGTATTTTGGTTTAGTGGGGTGATTTACAATATAGCCAAGCTAATATACAACATCAGAAAAAAGGCCAAAAGTATCACATTTTTAATTTCTAAATAGACTTTAGAGAATGAAGAGCTGGTATCGGCAATATCGACATTTCAGTATCAATCGGCACGTTACTAGCATGCTCTCCTTAACTCGTTTGTGGTAATTTCAAGGATTTTGTGCAACGGGAGTCAATATTTTCTCAACCAAATGATTCCGTGTAGAATATTAAGAAGAAAAATGGCAAGAATTATTGTATGGAAGTTTGTTGACAACTTGTTGCCACGTTTGTTCCAAGGTGTGTGTAGGTTGACACACACACTTTTAAAGACACAGACAGACACAACCATATACAAATAATTTTCGGATGAGAAGAACTTTTGCCTACATCAGTGAGTACTTTATCCAAATCTTGCTTGATAAACCACGTCTCTCCTTGGCTGCCGACATTGGTGAGTACATTTAATGTCTCGGTAAGGACGACAATTCACACCTTTCCATGACGTATATGTCGAATGTTTGCCACCTGAGCGTTCATACTGCCGTCGCATCGCATACAAATCGGATTCATATCCACATACAAACAAGAATGGTCGCATATGGAAAAATCAGTTGTGCTGCTCACCTTGACATGAAAAAATTAGATGTAGGTCACATTTGAGCCAAGAAATCAGAACTGACCTGCAGTGTGAACATAGCCTTAATTTTAATACATACCTCCACGGATTGTTGTTTTTACATTTGGTTTTATATTTTCACCCATCCTTGCTAGCATTCAAAGCAGCTATTCTATCTTTATCATAGTCATGTTTATATTATCTCCTCCCTGAGCCACCACCTTATTGTGGTGGAGGAGTTTGCGTGTCCCAGTAATCCTAGGAGCTAAGTTATTGGGGTCTTTCATGCCCCTGGTAGGGTCACCCATGACAAACAGGTCCGAGGGGAGGGACCAGACAAAGAGTGGCTCAACAGACCCCAATGAAGAATAATAAAAATAGACTTAGTTTTGCCTCACCTGGACGCGGGTCACCAGGGTCCCCTTCTAGAGCCAGGCCTAGAGGAGGCGGTGGAGGATGCTGGTCAGACGCGGCATACCCAAATGCATTGTGAGGGTCTGCTTGGAACGACTGGCAGAGTCCCCTGTCAGAAGGAGTTTCAACTTCCACCTCCGGGAGAGCTTCAACCATGTTTTCCGATGGAGGCAGTGGACATTAAGTACGAGTGGGCCATGTTTCGTGCCTCCATTGTTGAGGCGGCTCATCGGAGCTGTGGCCATAAGGTGGCCGGTTGTGGTGGTAATCCCAGAACTTGTTGGTAGACACCAGTGGTGAGGGATGGCGTCAAGTTGAAGGAGTCCTATCGGGCCTTTCTGGCCCATGGGACTCCGGAGGCAGCTGACACGTATCGGCAGGCCAAGCGGTCTGCGACTCTGGCGGTCACTGAGGCAAAAACTCGGACATGGGAGGAGTTTGGCGAGGCCGTCGAAAGTGAATTCTAGACGGCTTAAAGACATTCAGGACCACCATTCGCCATCTTAGGAGGGGGAAGGAGTGCACAGTCTACACCGTGTATGGTGGGGATGGTGTGCTGTTGACCTTGACTCAAGATGATTTGGACCGGTGGAGGGAATACTTTGAAGACCTCCTAAATCTTACCAACATGTCTTCCAATGAGGAAGAAGTACCTGGGGACTCTGTGGCGGCTTCTCCTCTCTCTGGGGATAAGGTCACCAAGGTGGTCAAAAAGCTCCCAAGTGGCAGGGCCCCGGGGGTGGATGAAATCCTCCTAGAGTTCCTTAAGGGCCTGGATGCCGTGGGCGTGTCTTGGTTGGCATGACTCTGCAGCATCGCGTGGACATCGGAGGCATTGCTACTGGATTGGCAGACCGGGGTGGTGTTCCCACTTTTTAAGAAAGGGGACTGAAGGGTGTGTTCCAACTATCGTGGGATCACACTCCTTAGCCTTGCTGGTAAGGTCTATTCAGAAGTCCTGGACAGGAGGATTCACCGGATAGTCAAATCTGATTCAGGAAGAGCAGTATGTTTTTTGTCCTGGTCGTGGAACTGTGGACCAGCTCTATACTATCTACCATGTCCCTCTTGGAGTACTGTGGGAAGTGCTCCGGGAATATGGGGTATCGGACCACCTAATTCAGGCGGTTCGTTTCCTGTATGACCAGTGTCAGAGTTTGGTTTGCATTGCCGGGTTGGACTCCCCTAGGGCTGCCCTTTGTCACTGATTCTGTTCATTACTTTTATGGACAGAATTTCTAGGCGCAGCCAGGGCGTCGAGGGGTTCCGGTTTGGTGGCCGCGGGATCGGGTCTCTGCTGGTCCTGTTGGCTTCATCAAGACTTGACCATTAACTCTCACTGGATTGGTTCACAGCTGGATGTGAAGCGGCCGGGATGAGAATCAGCACCTCCAGTCAGAGTCCATGGTCCTCGCCTGGAAAAGGGTAGAATGCCATCTTCGGGTCGGGGATAAAATTGTACTCCAAGTGGAGGAGTTTAGGTATCTCGGGGTCTTGTTCACAAGTGAGGGAAGGAACATGAGATGGACAGACTGATTGGAGCAGCGGTTCTACTCCAAGTCTCTCCCGGATGACAGTGCTTATGCACCCTGCAACGTCTGCCGTAATGCGTACTCTGCATCGGTCCGTTGTGGTGTAGAGGGAGTTGAGCCGAAACGCAAAGCTCTCAATTTATCGGTCGATCTACGTTTCTACCCTCACGTATGGTCATGAGCTTTGACCAAAAGGACACAATCGCAGGTACAAGCGGCCGAAATGAGTTTTCTCCGCAGGGAGGCTAGGCTTACCCTTAGAGATAGGGTGAGAAGCACTGTCATCCGGGAGAGACTCTGAGTAGAACCGCTGCTCCTCCGCATTGAGAGGAGCCAGGTGAGGTGGCTCGGGCATCTGGTCAGGATGCCTCCAGGACGCCTCCCTGGGAAGTCCGACCGGTAGGAGGCCTCGAGGAACAAGTTGGAAAGATTATGTCTCTCAGTTGGCCTGGGAACGGCTCAGGATCCACCAGGAAGAGCTGGACAAACTGGCCGAGGAGAGGGAAGTCTGGGCTTCCCTACTTAGGCAGCTGCCTCTGCGACCCGACCTCGAATAATTGGAAGAAAATGGATGGATGTTTATAGTATGTTGATCAATATTATGGGAGGAAGCCTGGAGTACCTGGAGAGAACCCAACTTTTAACCCAGAACCCTGACTGTCGGCCACACCTATTTTACCTTTTATTGTAAATGATGTGTTAAATGTCAGTGTGTGATACTGTTTTAAAACAAGGGACTTTCATAAAATTTGCCATGGATGTCTTTATGGCATTAATGTAAGAATCCAGAGCATAAATCTGTGGACGCTGGCTGTCGGCACTTCCAATCGATGGGTCTACTCTCAAGGAATTTACATCTGAGACCATCCCCCAGCACCCGCCCACCCATCAGTCAATCCTTGGTTATGTAAAAAAAACACCTGCTTGAAGACTAGTTGGCTGTGTTTTTTCATGTTTAAATGATACATGTTTGATACTGGTGCATTTTTACCAGTTGAGCTTGTAGGATAAATTTAAGCTTGCGGTGTCATGTCGTTGCACAGAAAGATGCAAGACTGCTGTTAGACTGATGCTAGGAAGAAGTAGAGGAGCTAAGTGTCGCAGAGCTCTCTATCCTTTGGCTCCGGTGGCTTCCAAGAAAAGGCAGCGGGATGCTATACATGCACTTAAATGTATCGCCGCTACAACGCAATCGATGGGAATATCTGTCCCATCTGTCAACCAGATGGGCCAAGGCTGCAAACACCTAGCCGGTGCGTGTGATGGCGTAATAATTAGCGTAGTGTGTTGCCCCGACGAGTGCGAAGGTGTTATTGATTGCCGATTTAACGTGAGCGACCACTTCAGGGACCCGCCGCCGAGCCTTTTTGTGCTGACCTGTCTGCTTCACCGCAATTTTGCTGGCGTCTTAATTGGATCAAAACGGATGTACTCATGTTGTTTGGGTTTGTGTGTAAGACCTACGCCACGGGTGGGCAAATATTTTCTCTTGCATTGAAAAAAATATATAATTATATATTTGATACACGCACACAATTTATTCGTATAATTCTAACTGTCCACCTGGGATTATTTGTCTTATTTTATTTATGAAAGTATCTACTTGCAAGTCATGTTGCCAGCTTGTATGTTAAAAGTTTATATTAAACACTTTGAACGCATCTGCCAATCGAACACGTGGTTGTGGCCCTGGGCCGCAGTTTGCCCACCCCTGACCTACGAACTTTTCCCACCAAGGGCCACATAGTGAAAAATGATCAACGATGAGGAATGCAAGGGTCACTTCAAAATGATGTCGAATAAAAAAAGCCTGCATCTCAGCTTTGTGAAATAGACAAAAATCCTTTAGCAATTTAGCAATTTTGCTCTTTTTTACCTCATTTTTGCATTATTTTGCCACTGTTTTCTTAAGTAAGCTTAGTACATTTTCATTTTGTAAAATTGTTAACTTAATTCCCTTATCTTTTTACCCAACATAATATTCCAAAAAATACCAGTTTATTTGGTTGTTTTTGTTTCTTGTAATATTACGACTTTTAAAAAACGAACAATATTAAAATATATTTTAACTTAATGCTATTAAAATGACAATTGCCCCCAGAATGATATGCATTTATTTACTTCAAATTGCGATTTTTTTTTCTCGTTGAAATGCCACTTTTTTCTCATAATATTTTGACTTAATTTTTGTAAAATTTCTGCATCTTTTTTCCATTTTCCTTACTATTTATTTTAGATAATGCTACTAATGGCAGTAAGTTTTATGAGTTTACTCAGGTAAACTTGCAACATTTGTTTTCCCATTACAATCCGACTTTTTTTCTTAATAATTTGACTTTAATTTTTGTAAAATGTCTGCTGTTTTTTTCCATTTCCATTGCTGTTTTTTTAAAATAGTGCTACTAAAATGTCCGTATTTTTTAATGGGTTTAATCTGGTAAAATTGCAACATTTTTCTCATTAAAATATGATTTTTTATTAATATTATTAATATTGTCTATATTCTTGTAAAATTACTGCATTTTTTTCATCCCTGCTGTTGAACCCCCCCCAACAATTTCAACATTAATTTTGTAAATATTCTTTTTGTAATATAATAATAATAATAATTCATTCATTCATTTTCTGTACCGCTTATCCTCATTAGGGTCACGGGGATGCTGGAGCCTATCCCAGCTGGCTTTGGGCGAGAGGCGGGGTACACCCTGGACTGGTCGCCAGTCAATCGCAGGGCACATATAGACAAACAAACATTCACACTCACATTCATACCTATGGACAATTTTAGTCGCCAATTAACCTAACATGCATGTTTTTGGAATGTGGGAGGAAACCGGAGAACCCGTAGAAAACCCACACACGCACGGGGAGAACATGCAAACTCCACACAGAGATGCCCAACGGAGATTTGAACCCAGGTCTTTCAGATCTCCTGACTGTGTGGCCAATGTGCTAACCACTCATCCACCGTGCGGCCCTAATAATAATAATAATTAATTACTTACTATTACAGTTTGAATTTTTTTTTTTTTTTTTAGCATTACAACCTTTTCCCACACCTAGATTTCCAAAAATTACAACTTACTTTAGTTTTTTTTGTTTCTTATCCTAATACAACACTAAAAACTTTTAAATATTCAAAACTCTATACCACCAAAGTGACATGATTTTTTTTCTCATTACTCCAAGTTTATTTTGGCAAAATTTTACAACTAGTTCAACTTTCTTGTAAATTTTCTTCTTGTAATCTTTTGACCTATTTTGTAACATGTAGCTTTTTCCGCAACCTATTTTTCCAACAATGTTACCTGTTTTTTAATGGTAAATAATGAATAAATCATTTTGTAATAGTTTAGTAATTTTGTAATCTTTTTATTTCCTTCTCGTAATATTTGTACTTGTTTTCTATAATATTTTTACTTGTTCCCCTCAACATAATAGTCCAAAAAGACAGCAATGTCTTCTTTTTTCTTGTGCATTTTCCTTTCATATCTTTTTATAGTGACTTTATTACCATATTTTTTTATTTATTGTACCATAATTCTTGTAACATAACATTTTCCCACGATTCAGATTTCCAAAAATTGAGACTTTATTTTGTTTTGTTTGTCATAATATTGCAACTTAAAAAAAAATATATATTTTTTTTCTTTGATATTTCAACTTTATTTAACTAAATTTGACATTATTTTTCTTCATAATATTACAATTGTTGTACTACTTTTTCTGGTCAGACTTTTTTTACCCTTAATATTTAGATTTTATTCTTGTAAGAGTACTGCTGTTTTTAAAATGTTTTTTAGTTTTCTTAGAATGGGTCGCACTTTGGACACCCCTGCTGACTTACACTTACAGCAAGGTGATTCAGTCCTTGAAGGAGCTCACTGAGTTCTCTCAGAGGCTCCCTGAGGAATTAGACGTAGTTGAGGCCCCAAATTATGGTGAGGACGCGCGTCAAACACACTTGCTGGTGTTGCTAAAAAAAAAAATAGTACACTGGCGTTGACACAATGGCAGATGTTGTTCATGTAAAGCAACACAAACACTGCCTCAGCTAAAAGTGTTTGTTGTAACCACTGAGGCAGCAAAATGTTCTCTGAAAGATGCAGCCCATACTATATATCACTTTGAAAAGAAATTGTGCTGACACGCAGCTTTTTTTATCACTGCAGTGTGATGTTTTGTTCCTCTGTTGTTTATACGCATCAGTCATCCCTCTACTCCACTGTTTCCATGCTTTCGAAGCGCTCATGTTGTCAGAAAGGTGCTGAGGGATGTTTGTCCGCCCCCCGCCTCGCAGGTTTGTGGCCCAGAATGCAATGCGTCTGCAGAAACTGGGAGTGACTCATGTGCTCAACATGGCGGAGGGCACCTCCTTCATGCACGTCAACACCAGCGCCGACTTCTACGCCGGCACAGGCATCACGTACCACGGCATCCAGGCCAACGATACCGAGCAGTTTGACCTCAGTGCCTTCTTTGAGGAGGGGGCCGATTTCATCGACAAGGCCCTCGCACACAACAAAGGTGAGCAGAACGAACATCAACGCCACGCAGGAGCTTCAAATAATACACGACACCCGATGACCACGTGCGGGTTTAGAGTGGGGAAAAAAAAACGTTAATTCTAAACTTTAAACAGACATTTTCAACACCCGCAGCCTTCAAAACAAGAGTGCAGTTTGCCCCATGCCGTCTAACCATGTAAACAAAATAAGCATGTCCTAAAAAATATCCTACATATGCAGTTGGAACTGACTACATCATCATGAATAACAATCAGCTTTTTTCGCCATTTGTGTTACCACAGTAGGAATTGGACTCTCTTACAAGATACAAGCATAGTAATGAACTTACATAGAGGAGAATATGCATTGTTACATGCAATGTATATCATTATTATATGCATGGTACACTGATTATACCGATGTTATTTACAATGTTGCAGTTTACAATTGACAGAGCTACATCGTGTAGTGCCAATCAACAGTAGAATTATAAATTCAGTTAATGTTCAAAAGGTTGGGGAATTTTTTGTTTTTATGATTGTGATTTTTATTCAAGTGCAACTTTTGCTAGGAGGTCCATTTTATTTTCAGTGTAATTTATTAATGTTGCTTGTTTTATTTAATTTTGATAGTCCAATCTTGAATACTCTTGAAAAATTAAAGTTTATAGCCATTGATACAGTGATACTCAGATTAGTATGCCATATAATTAATGGAAAAATTTCTCAAAAATTTTTGTCGATAATATCGATTATCTTCCGGAAAATTATGTTATGGCGACAGACCTTGCCTTGTCTTCTAACCTAGCATCACACTCACTGTGAAATCACGTAATGTGTGTGTTAAGATTCCCCGGAAAAGGAAGTTTTATAGCTGACTGTTTGAATTTTTGTTCTCTGAATGTTGCTCTACTATGTTAAACTTTTCTTTTCAATTTTGTGTCATATTAATATGGAGAGGCCGCACGGTGGCTGAGTGGATAGCACATTGGCCACACAGTCAGGAGATCTGGAAGACCTGGGTTCAAATCTCCGTCAGGCATCTCTGTGCGGAGTTTGCATGTTCTCCCCGTGCGTGTGTGGGTTTTCTCCGGGTACTCCGGTTTCCTCCCACATTCCAAAAACATGCATGTTAGGTTAATTGGCGACTAAAATTGTCCATCAGTATGAATGTGAGTGTGACTGGTTGTTTGTCTATATGTGCCCTGCGATTGACTGGCGACCAGTCCAGGGTGTACCCCGCCTCTCGCCCAAAGTCTGCTGGGATAGGCTCCAGCATCCCCGTGACCCTAATGAGGATAAGCGGCATAGAAAATGAATGAATGAATTAATATGAAGACTTAAATCATAACGATCGCAAGTGGACAAAAGTCAAGCTCAAGTTCAGTCCACTCAAACGGAAGGATCCCAACATCTGGTTGAAGTAAACAGAAGTGCAGGATGATTGCTATTAATCTCTTTTTTTGAACCAGAATGACAAACTCCAGTTGAATATTTCAAGTTACTGAAGATTATGAGAGGTTTATGTACTTCAGTGTGAAGGAGCCGGGGGTTCATGGCTTCAAGTCGAGGATCTGAAGGGGTATGCAAAAAAAGTACGTAAGAAGTTTGAGAAACGCTGCCTTAAGTGTGTCCAAATGTTAGCTTAAGACCAGTGCTCAGAAAATGACAATTCTCATAATTATGACTTTATTCCCAGAATATTTTGACTTTATTCCTGTGTTATATTACCTTTCTTCATTGTTTTTTTTTGTTGTTTTTTTTTTTTAAATAGTGTGACTTTTTTTTTTATTACCCATTTTTTCTTACTTCTAAACGGATGTTATTTGTTCCCATAATATTCCAGGTTTATTAGACTGTGACTCTTTTTTTCTTAATATTTTTGACGTTATTCCCGTAAAATTACATGAGTTTTGCTTTTTTTTCTATTTTTTTTTTCAACCTTTGAAGTTCAACACTTTTTATTTTGTTCATTTCTCATAATATTTGTCTTTTTTTTAATATTTCCACTTTATGCTACTAAAATGACGTCATATTCCATCATTGTTCTCCTAGCTTGACTTTCTTCTTGTTGATTATGTAGTTTGACTGTAAAACTGATTTTCCATTTTTGCAGTTTCTTTGCCTTTCTTGTTAAGATATTTTTATAACGAGCTGCAGGCCAGTAAACAAATTGGAAATAATGATAATCCAATGTAACTGTTCCAGACACCTAAAAAATATTAACAAATCTATTTTATAGAGAATAATACACGAGAAAACAATGCAAAATAATTATGAGGAGTTTTTCCCATATTATCAACATTTCAGCTTTTTATCACTACATTATCCCATTTTGCTGCATTTTCTTCATATGATATTGTTGTTCTCTAAGCGTGCCACAGGCCCATTAAACAAAATACCGGATGAGATTTTGGAGCTGTGTTGCGAGACATATAAGGAATGTATGGGAAACACTGGGAATGTTGGTGTGCTAAAAGACAGAAGACAATCATCTTCGGCTAATTCCGACTCACCCCAGAGTCCTGCTCCATATTCCATTATCAGATCACATGGTGGGGCTTATCAGCATCCGCGCATCACTACACCTGTAGCTCCCAAGCGTTCTTACTTGAACACTGCATAACGTTCAGAAGAAACGTTCCACATGCAAGCTGTAAGATCTACACCAGCATAGAAAATGAAATTGGGGGGCAAGTGACGCCGCAAACCGTGTGCTGGTGGCTTTTGCTGCAGTGTCGAGTTCTGCATTATTGGCACATTTTGTCACCGTCATTTGCAAGCAAGCTCTTAAAAGGTTGAAGGTCAAGGATTTTAACGAGGAGCTGCATTGATGTTGCTGCAGTGGAGACGCTCTCTCCTCCACTTTCACACTCAGAAAGCCCACAAAGTTGTAACCGTAGATGCCGCAGTGGGAAGGACTCACATTTTGAAGCCACTTTCAAGAACAATGCACATCTGGAGCGCAACGTCATCTGTTGTTGTGTGCGCCCCGCAGGGAAGGTGTACGTACACTGCAGAGAAGGCTACAGCCGCTCGCCCACCATGGTGGTGGCTTACCTCATGATGCGCCACAAGATGGACGCCCGGCAAGCGGTGGCCACCGTGAGGCAGAAAAGGGAGATCGGCCCCAACGACGGCTTCCTCGGCCTGCTGTGCCAGCTCAACGACAAGCTGGCTAAGGAGGGCCGCCTGAACGGCGAGGTGGGCAAGCTAAAGACCAAATGAAAACCTCCCATCATGCCTTTTGCTCTTTTCCGCTGCTCTGGAGGACCCGCCCACAAACCAGCACCCAGTGGAGAGTGTCCCATTATTCTGGGACATGCTTTTAGCAATGTAGACCATTACACACACACACACACACACACACACACACATCCACGTTTACCTTCTGATCCCTTCTCATAAGCAAAGCTACTTCAAGCATTCCGTCTAGTTCCGAAACCCTTACGCCCTTACTGCTAAGATTTGTAACGTAAAAGACGACAGCACAATCATTCCAAGTGATTCCACTGCCGCCTTTCCCGCTGACCTCGACGCCATTAGAGGAATCCTCAAAGTAAATATCCGATGCAACAAAGACACCAAACGAGGCAGAAAAGCATTCCGTGTTCGCACACACGGAATCTTAACTTTTTATGCATAAGTAACAACTATTCACAGAATCCCGGGAGGTTCAGTAGGTCTGCATAAAGAAGCTTAGGCGTTATGCAACTGAAGGCCGACGAGGTGACCTAAGCTGCATCCCACCCGAGATTCCTGCGAATGTCGATCAAATACATTCCCTCTCGTCTTGCCAGCCTCAGCATCCACAGCAAACATGTCCAACAACCAGAGGCCTCCATTTCAGCCCTTCAAATGCATCAATAAGCCGTGGTGTCCACTGCCAGGTCTCACATTCAGGACCAGAACCTAGGGATACTCCGCTCCATTATTTTAACTTTACATCCGAACCCGATACAGTAATCTCTTGCCACGTGGAATTTTGCGCCTTCTCTTCATCACAGTTTTTCAATAATATATTGATTGTAGCTGTTTTGTGGCAGAATATTAAAGAAAATGATGCAAATGTAAAATTTTTAAAGGCAAAATGGCTAAATGAACTAAATGCCAAATAGAAGGCGTTCAGAAGACGTGTAATGATGTGTATTTTACTCGGGTCACTAGGTGTCAGTTATGCTACTGCAATGTTGGGTGAAACATAAGCACCAAGCTTTTATTGCAGGTTTGACTTACTGTATCTCACAAAAGGCAAGAACGCAAAACATGGACGACTACCCACGACATGCTAAAACTCAACTCTGAACCCCAGACATTATTTTCTGTACAACATCAGAAAACATTTACATCAACACACACGAGCGCAAGTCTTTATTTATGCCTTACTTTCTCCTATTATGTCTGCTATATAGGGTAATAAGAGCGTAAATGTGACTATAGGGGTGTTATTGTGTCTAGAGGGCTCTAATAATGCTAAAAAACACATTTATAAATTTGTAAACACAAAAAGATTCCATTTATAAACATATAATCCTACTTAACGGAAATTACTGTCAAATCTAGAACCAATTACCACGATAAACGAGGGATTACTGTATCTGAATTTGGATATCCGCTGATGCCGATGCAATTTTGGATACCAGGCCCGTGTTTCCATTAATAAAAAATAATATCAGTAAGTAAATATCAACAAATGTGCACACACATTGGGACGACAACTTTGGGTCACTCTGGGTCATTGCATTATCATTGTTGTTGATTTTACGTATGATTTCGTAACGACCCTGAAGCTTTGTGTTTTTCGTGTGGCGTTGAGTGAGGAGAACAGACGCAGTTCATTTGTGGCGTCTGCACAGTTTGCCGGTACTGTCTGGGGACCTATTGCTGATTACTCTTCTAGTTTGCTGACAACATTAAAACACTTATGGATCGGAAATCTACCTTCATTTCCGATGCTGGTATCGGAACCCGATCGGTCCCATGCCTACCAGAACCTTGCACACATTTTTTATGTTTGTGTGCAATGAAACATTGCAATATATGTCAATACTCCACCATATACAGTATATATAGAATGTAAAGTCATCTCAGTCACGTGAACTCATCTTATGAATCAATCACTCTTTATTCCTCCTTTGCTAATATGTATGTCTATATGCATATGAATATATACATGTACTGTGTACTGTATATACGTATTTACTGTACGTGTTGACATATATGAATGTATGAGCAATGTGTCTGTAATGTGTAGTTATCCGTGTGTCTTATATATCACTCTATACTCTTCTGGAACTCAAAAATCATTCCCAAATCTCATGTGACGAGTGACATGTACTTTGTGAATACTCGGATATGACGTGCATGTAAAACCTTTCCTGTGATCAGGATAGTGGAATCGGGCGTCTCCAAGCGGAGACGCAGCGCCGACCACGGTGGTGATGATGATAAATTGTGCGTTTACATTCAGGCGCAGGTGGCAGTATGGATCGTGCACGTAATCTCCTTGTTTGTGTATCTCTTAGCCACAGTTTATTGTGTGAATGCCTTCACCCGCCAATTCCAGTGTCATGTTTTGACCTTTTCCCTCACCTGTTCCCAGCCCAGCTCCACTATCCATTCAGATAACCCAGCATTTTCGCCTTGACTGCAGAGATTGTGAAATGTGTTCCAGGCCTGCCTGATTCAGACCTGACTAAACGCTGCCAGATGCATTGCAGTGTTGCAGCAGCGTCTGCTGACGTCTAAACATGGAGAATACTAACTATCCTGTTGGGCAGGGGCGGGCGGGGTTTTTACAGCTGACTTAAAGCTCTCCCTCGAGGGGCGAAATGTCCGTCCCCCATTCTGGCTCTGGCCACCGCTTCCTGTCGGCACCAAGTGTCCTTTTGGCCCACACCTCACCGCACGCGCTCTGTTGTGTTTGGCAACGCACGTCAGGTGCACGTGTTCAACAGTTTGAGATCACGTTCAACAATGTATCACGCTGCTTTTTCACCCTCATCATGACCCAGAGACCACACACAGTGACACAAATACCACATTAGTAGCCACTTTCATTTACAACGGAAGAAAACACACCTGTTGTTGTAGTTGATTATGGTCACTAGGTGAAAATAATGTCATTGATGAGACATTACATTACCTGAACTTGCACTGCATGGTGGCAGCCATGGATGCAAAATTAATGCAATGCATTCCGTGTGGAAGTGGTACATTTTTGCTTCTTACTCTGTTCTTCCCCACTCATTTTCCAGCCCTCTTGTTTCCCTGCAGAGGTCCCGTAGCCTCCGCATTAGAGTTGCGCGATGTATTGTAAAGGAAGACTCGCATTGTGGCCGAGATACTCCAAGAGCAACAAACTTTCCCAATGCTAACGTGTGAGTTATGTCTTATCACTTAACATGTTTACTATGTTGGATAATTGGCATGTAAAGCTGACTATTGGGCTGTTATTTCATGTCTATAGGGGTCTAATAATGTAAACAACTGTATTTAGAAACATTTTTTTTATGCTCTGTGTTTTAACTACGAAAATATTTGGGTCGGGTCTGTAAGGCACAACTGTATTCCATTTGAAATATTCCATTAAGTTACTCGATTAATTGGAACAGCAAGCGTCAGATGAAAAAAAACAAAGAAAATAGTCGTTGGGTGCAGCGCTGAAGTATTTTACACAGAAAAAAAGGGCAAACTACGGGAATTCCCAGGAAAACGAGAGGGTTGTTAACACTGCCACCTGCTGTCCAACCAATGTAATGCCTCTTTTTTACTTGCTAATTGACCTTTAATCGGATAGTGTTACATTGTAGCGTTAGTGCTGATTTATTTGTGTGACACTGCGCCACCAGCATCGCTACATCTCTTCAAGCTCTGAATGTCAAAGGGGAACAGGCCTTTGTGTATTTTGTGTAACATGCACTAATTGCTGCATTTCACATTGAAGCTGGCCTACTATTTACGCATCTACAGTAACTTGCAAAGATGTTTGTCGTGGAATTGTTTTGCTCTGTTAGGAGAAGCAGGAAGGGCCCACAGGATGGGTAGGGGAAGGTTCATGGCTTACGTCTTTGACCGACTCCGTCATTATCGTGCGTGTTGTTGGACCACGGAGGATTGTGAAACCTTCACATCGGCGCCAGGCCCCAAGTGAAGTTGTTCGTCTCCAAGAAGTTTGCTCATTTGACTCCCAAATAACTTGCTGTGAATTTTTTTTTTTTTTTTGGAGTACAAATGTGAAGTCTCCTGTGGCGTAATTTGGACATCTGCTCTTGAAGACTCGTGTTGGACTGACTGACAACCAATACTCCACATCATGGAAGCTCATCTGGCTCAACTTGCTTACCATTTTTCCTCCACCAAGTAGCCGGTTTTACCCACCTGGGAGTTTTTCAAACACGACCGACAAGGTTGCGTCGGGGCCCTGTGAAGGGCAGATGCCATCTTCGATGGTTTCTCGCACCAAAAGAGTCCACTGCCTGTCATCTCGTCTCCCGCCTCCATCCGAGCTCATGTACAGACGATGATGACGATCCTGCTGCTGCCACTCACCGTGACCCAAACGACACAGAAGCCCACCCGAAGCCTTACACGGTGTGTTGTTCACTTTGTGTATTTCACCTCACATGACAGGAAGGCAAAGCTTTGTTGAAGTGCACTTGATTTGAGATTGCAATCTTGTTTGGTTATTATCGGACAACTTTGTTAAAAATAAACGGCTGAGTTAGCACATTGGCTCACTGAGGCTTTTTTCTATTTTTATTATTATCATTTACAATCCATCGAGTGCACCAATTGGGCGCAAGTGACATTGAACACCAAGTCAGGCCGAAGCAGGAGAGGGGAAAAAAGAATCATGTGACAACAATAACAGCATAAAACGGCAGAATTCTAGTCTCAGTTCGTGGTGGTGTAATGGACCAGCTACATCCCTCAACAACAACAACGGCAGCATAGAGAGAGCCTTTTCTCACTAATCATGGCAGACTAAATGACAGCCAGTGACGATGACTGGTTTTTTGCTCTTACTTCTCCCAGGCAGACTGTAGTAGAGGCTGTAGTGGCACTAGTTCTAAAAGTTTCATTGACAAGACAAAATGACAAAAAAGACATAACACTTGCTGTGTCTTTCAGCACAAGCTGGTAAATTCAGTTCAAAGTCACAGGCGGTGAAGCAACTTCATTTAGCTCACTCACAGCAGGGCGCTGTGTCACTACCCCAGGAAAGTACTTCTTCGGTGTTAGCTTCTACAATAACAATGTCGTTGTAGCTTGTAACACGCAGGTCACCTTATGAATATGCAACATTATTGGCGTTCTTAGAGTTTCTTTTTTAAGTATAGGCGGGTCCTATTACGTGCATTGTTAGATACCTCTTGCTAGCTTGATTTTCTATCTTTATTTCACAATAAGATTGGGGCTGAAAGTGCAGTTTTTCTTTGAAGTAGAGAGGCCAAATTGATCCCAGGCCCGGATCGTTATTCTGTGTTAAGTGTTATTTTGCACTAAAAATAATTCTGTTCTTATTACTTTTAGACAGTGGTGGGCAAACTGCGGCCCGTGGGCCACATGAGACCCGCCAAGCAACTTAATTCAGCCCAACGAGCATTTCCAAATTCCCTATTTGAAACCTTTTTACATGGACAGTGTAGCTGGCACCATAACTTGCAATCTGTACAGAAAAGCCACGCAAACAACTCAACACACGTGACGTGCAAAGTAACCGACCTACTGCACCATGCGGGCGTACAAACAACGAATATCAACGCGCAACACCCATGCCAAAATAACATATTTTCCACCGCAAGACATGGTGGGTATTTTGCGGTTTTGTCGCATTTTTGCTAAAAATATGTGGAGGAGCAGAAGAAGTAAACACGGAGGAGTTAACATACTCTTGATAGCCTATGTTTTTTTGTTCATAACGCATAATGTTATTGCAGCCACACTACCCAGCATGCCATGCGGGCATTTGGAAATAAGTTTTATGTAATGTGTTGTCGATTGATGTGCTGTGTTATTTTGCTGTGTATGTGTTCTGTTTTGGTTTCGTTTCAGGGGTTAGCATTTAAAATGTGGACCTCAATGTGACTAAGGGTGGCCCCTTTGTAAGTACAGTCATCTCTAGCCACTCGATTATGTGTCTTCAAAATTACTTAATTGATCATTGTTCTTTAGTGGTTGACTACAACATATTATTAATTTTTTTGAAAGCATATTTATGCAAATGTTACATCACATACTGTATTACAGAAACCCGAACAACAGCAAAGAAGGCTCCCAGTGCTGACATGTGAGAGACTATGTTATGTCTTATTTTCTCTTATTCTGTCTACTATATTGAGTATTAGAAGTGTAAAGGGGACTTTAGGGGTGCTGTTGTTGGTCTAGAGGGCTGTTAAAAAATGAATTTAGAAGGTCGTAAACAGGTTTTCTATGCTCTAACTACAGAAATATTCCATTTATAAATAAGGGATCGTACTTCGTACAGCAATCCACTTATAATGGCGGGTTCCGGGACTTCTTAACCGTGATAAACTGCTGTTTCATTTCCTGTTTCCATTTCCTACTTGTTTTTAAAGATGAATTTTGTATGTTTTACACAGAAAGCCAGTGTTCTTCAGTAAAAACAGTTATTGGTGTGAAATGTGTTCGTGGCGCCGTTCTCCCCAAGGGGAAGCATTTACAATACTCTAGCAGAAGGTGGAGCCAAAGTCCTGCTGAATTTTGCATCGAGAGCAGATGACTGGAGACCCCGTCAACAATTCAGGATGGAAGTGAGTGTTGGAATCAGATGACAAGTTATGACTTAATTGCCTGCAAAACGACTGACATCTGGGATGGTCCGGTCCAAAAGTTTGACAGCCAGCAAAGCTCTTCTCTACCTTCACTGCACGGTAATCGTTGCAGAGCAGCTGTGTGGTCCCTCAAGGGCCCCAATTCAAAGTATAGTCTACTTTTCATTCATTTTGCAGCTCGTAAATTGTTTTAAATGATCTGTTCAGGTCGGCACATGCAAAGATTCCTGCTGGCTTTGGTTTGTATGGACGTGTACGCACCAGGGAGGGTGTCCGGTGGAGAAACACGCCAGGTACTGAGAGCCCAGGGCAGGCCAGGAAGTATCCTGTGTAAGAATGTGTTGGAGCAGGTTATTGGTCCCTCACTGCAGCTTTATTTTCAAATCTCATCAGCATCGACGCAGGGCGACTGTGATGAAGTGACATTTATTCCAGCAATGTCCAACAATGCGTTTGCTCGTGCATGGAAATGTTTACAGCTTCAGTTCAAATCAGAAGTGACTGCTTCCTGCAGAGGAGTTGGAGAAACATGAGCTGGCGTCAATATGGATTTAGTTCTTTATTTGTTCTTCCCCCAGCAATTTGTTTGTTTCGAATACCTAAAATGCCTGGAAACGTGTTTATTTTCATGAGTCATCGTCTCATTGCTCACGTCCGCTAAGCGAACATCACCTGTGAATAACACGGGCGGCCGCCGACGTCGGACGCTTGTTTATGGAGGAAATGATTCATGAGTGAAGACCAGAACATCTAATCAGTCTCATGTATTTCTGCCCTGTGCGGTCTTGATGTTTTCTCCATAAATAAAATCATCAGTCATGGCTGACTGTTTCTACCAGTCAGCACCACAGGCTTGGTCGTGTAGAGAGCCCATTTTCCTGCTTGGCCAGATGACTGAGAGATCACACTATCACGAAGTGGAAAAGTGAGCGATGCTTCCGACGCTGACGTCGAAACACATCTGTGACACAGCGCTGGTTTATCAGGAAATATGAAGCAATGGAAGGAGGGGCTGGAGTCTCAGATCCACTTCCAAGTGGTTTCGCCCGCGGTGTCCGTCGTTTCATCCTTGTGATGTTTGCGGCCCGCTTGCTGTGCCGCATGTGGATACTGGGAGGATGCAGATACAGTAATAAAACCACAGCATCACGCCCAACACATGATAGCCTGTTAAATTTACGGATGTTTTAAAACTGTCATAACTCTGTTTTCTCTCCCGCGAAGATGAAGAGAGTGCTGTCGGAACGGAGCACGAAGAGACGTGATTTGTTTTGGCAATACTTTGAATTTTTTTGGTTGTTTAGGTCTCCTTTCTGAGACGCCCTTCCCATCCATCTGGAGATGTCGTTGGCTTGGTGTCGGAACCAAACCTATGCTAGCTGCATGAAAGTACCAGAGCATATCTTTTGAAATTCTTGTGAGAACACGGCACGTGTTGACATAAGGGGTAAAAAGTCAGGTGGCGTTGTTAAAAGGCAGACCTGGCATTTGCAGCTTTTAAACATACCTGGCTAATTGCTAAAGGCCGCACATGATCATCCTGTTGTGCTGCCAGATGTTGCCGCACCTCCGTCACGGAACCATGCAAGTTACACAAACCCTTGGAAATGTTCTCACATGACACTACACCCGACACCTCGTGGTGCTCTACTCTCTGTATCGCAAGGTTCGCTGCATTAGCGTGTGTTTCCTCGGCCGTCAGCGATGCACTGAACATTATGTCAAAACCTGGCTTGTGTCCAAATGTGCTGTCCTCCGTGGTGAAGGTGCAAGAAAGCAAGGTCTCTATACAGTATCTGCGAATGGAAGCTGCACCCTGGGTGGGCTCGCTCGCCATCGACGGCACGCTGCTGCCATTAATACGTTCTGCTAGTCGTTAGCCTCAGATGGATTAAACACTGCAGGGCAAGATTATTCTCACATGCTTGTTGTGTTTGACTTACTAATCATGCAAAGGAATAAAAACAAAGTTGAAAACAAGCACGCAGACAGCCGGTGTTGGTCTGTTTGTACTTACATGCTCAATTAGCACCTCTTTATTACCCTGGGATCTGTCATTCAGAAGGAACTTGAGAACCGCTGAGCATTTGTCACAGTCTATCTAAAATCTATTTTTAATGGGACACTACTTCTGCTTTGATACACCAAAGCCACAGGTCTGAAAAATCTTGGTAAATCTTGGAAAGTCTGGAAAATTGGTCTGGTGACCCAGAAGAGGCAGGTTACCATAGGCAGGGGCAGACAAGCTTTGAACGCAATGCAAATTGGCATAGTTAATTTCTACCTAACCCCCCAGCAGACTCTAGAATTGCCTCTGACTATGGAACCCGATCACATGCAGCCTTGGGATAGGAGGATTCTACGAATCTGGGTGTTATAGAACTTGGGCCCACTTGTCACTGGTTTTGACATGTTGGGATGTGTTAAACAGTGACCTGGCGCGATGGGACAATGTGATCAATAGGTAAGGTAAGACCTGGTAAACTGCACCCAAAGTTCCCGATCCACATTATTTGGTGGCGGGAGTCCAGTGGCAACCAGCTTTGGGGCGGATTACCACATCTACCACATTGTACGCCAACCAGATCAGCCCGATCTTGTGGGGGAAACTGATTTTATCCGATCTTCAAAATACAGCGGATATGCAGCCTATCCCGATCCTGAAGATCAGATCGGGACACTCCTACTGGGTATCACACAACCTAACCTTTTAGCATTCTGCAACATTTAATCCATTCCTCCTTTTAAGAATAGCACATGTTACCGGCATGTTGTTGTCGAGTGGTGCAAGGAGTGGCTAAGGATTGTTTGCAAAGAGTTCCATGTAATGTTAGAGGTCCAGCCAGCCTTACTCCCACAGGCCAACTTCCTACTTGGCAGCTTCCATGGAAGTACTATGTATTTTCAAGATTAAGATCTAAGAAGTCCTCAGACAAACAATGAAGATGCGGCGTTTACTGCCACCAGGGTTAAACTCTGCTTTTCCTGTGGAGGCCTTGTAAAAAAAGATCAGAGTGATACAAGCATCCCTTTTTGGGCTTATTGTGCCTGGGCCGCCCCGTAGCAGTCTCTCAACTCTTGATGACCTCCTTCCCTGCCAAAGAACTCCAAACTGGGGCGGTTGCCAGCTGATAAGCAGTCAGGATAAGGAACATAACGGCTTTGGGTGTCAAACACCGGGCCGAGGGAAAGATACGACAATAAATTATTGTTTAATTCAGAGTCTGATAAGTAGCTGCATGTGAAAATGTGCATTCTTAGTCAGAGATGACTGCCATATGTTGTCTCTTGAGCTCGTATTTTGCTGTCACAAATGATAAATGTGTGTCAGAGTGAGGTCTAATTTACGAGAAAGACCTGGTCAGGCTTGTTTGAGAGCTTTAGCTGCACATTTACATTCAGTGTGTTCCTCATATCTGAGGGCGAGTCCTCGTTGCTGGTGTTTATTGTCGTAGGGCGCTCTGATTGCAGCCACATGTTGCTGCAACAACAACATGCTTGCCCCACGCTTATATTGTGTAGATTACAGCTTGATTGACACCCAGCCTGTGAACACGCTCTCATACCAGCATCAGCGGCTGGTGAGATGCCAAATGCGACTCCGGTCATTTGCTTCAACTGTCAGGCGAGTGCCAAGTCGGCACGGACGCCGCGGTGCAGAGTCTTTACAAGGAGGCGCTTGAAGAATGCTCATGTAAATTCTTCCAGGGGATCAAATTGACAACTGCAGTGCATGAAGAGAACAAAGATTTTTAGTCTGAGCCCATCTTTAGTTTCTTCAATGGTTTACGGTCTACATACGACTGTACTCAGAATTTTAGTGTCGGCACTTATTTGCCCAAATGAACACTGAAGTCACGCATACTGTCTATGGTTGTGGGGGTTTTCCACTTCCATTGCAATATACAATGTCCAGTTCCACGTTTCCTCCCTTTTTGGACGGACTGCTATCAGGAGGGTCTGCCAAACGCTTGGGATACAAAAAGTTAACAACAAAGGACAGAAACGACGTTTTCTGTCCAGTGTAGCGACGCGCGACTACGTATACTTTCTCTATTTTGTTGCCCAGCGTTGTGTTCCCTGGCCGTGAGCAGGGACGCCACCAGTAATTCTGGGGCCCATAAGGAAAAAAATCACATTGGGGACCCTCTATTTTTTGGGGGGCCCCTGTCGGTCAGGGACCCTGGGAATTACTAACTTTTCCCCCCATATTGCTCCCCTGGTTAGGACACTCATAACTTGCTCCAAGGACCACCCCACCCGGTTCAATGTGGAGTTTGACCAATCAACAGCCAAATGAGGACCGCGTACCCAGTGGTTCGACATCGTCGGCCAAGACCACCAGCAGATTAACCTGTCGATGGGGGAGCACCCTGCATGCTGCCAAAACCGTATGAGCTAGTGGGCTCAACATTCTGCCAGCATGAGACTTTAGTAAGAAGACAAAGTCCATATGTAACCACGAAACGAGGACCGCCTGTGATACGCTACCGTATTGTGACACAGACAAGATAAGTTCTTCTTTCGTTTGGATCTCAGTGAGCCGGTCTTTTCACAGAGCCGTTCAAAAAACTGGCTGTTTTTTATATTAAGTTTTAAGAAGGCAGTTTTGCCTTAACTTGTTTTATCTGGGAGGTAAAGAATTTAGATACCCCACCAATATGAGTTAAAATGTTTCTGAAATATTGATTAGAACGTTATTTGGGTAGCGCCACATCCCTCTGCTTTGACATTGGCACTATTTTGAATTACCCGCTATCTGTAAGCCATGACTCGATCACGTGTAAGCAACAACAACAAAAACAACAAAGAAGGCTGCAACGAGTTTCCGTGCAAAAAATATTTCAACGCAAAAACATTGTTAATACAGAACAACAAAACATGCAACATGCATCTCAGTCCCTGTCGTTCTAGTTAACGAGCCAGTCCAAAGAACCGGTTTATTTGTGGACGTCACAACACCATTACTGATCTTGTTTGTGCTCTGGGTGTACAATCGGGCCTTCCTCAAAGTTGGACGTGTCCAGAATGGCTCACCTAAGACAAAGCATGTACAGTGCTGGAGGCGGTCTTCAAGCCTGTTCAGCATCTGATTGTTATTTCACTGCCACAGTGATTAAAACCAAAAAAACTTTGCTGGGTCCCCAGATGGGCTGAGGGGGGTGCAGGCGACTCAGTGAAGGAAGCCAGAAAAGACCTGATGGGGATTCTGACTGACATCTGTCGCCGTGTGCGTATATTTAGCAAGATTATAATCAGGGCGGCTTGCAAACACAACTGGCAACACTTCACACAACACAACATCTTGCTGTTAAACCTCATCACACAACACATGGCTAATAATGCAAAAAGTGTGTCCAGTTATGTATGGCTAAACTTTTTCTTTTTGTGTGCTTTTTGATTCTATTTAGTCAGAAGTTTAACACTTTTCCACATAACTATGTCAGCATATGCCTTTCTTCCCACTTTTGTTAAATTTTCTAAGCATTTTTTTCAAATTTCTAAGCAAATTGAAATTAATTTAGATTTTAAATTGTAAGTAAGCCACCAGCATCATCCAATGCACAGCATCAGCTCCCAACAGAAGAACAGTTTCAGTGGCAAATTGTTTTCTTATCTATCCTGTCTTGCGTTGATTGTTTTATTTACTGAGATTAAGTTTCCTATGACATTTTTGGAGAGCTGCTTGACTCGGAAATTTCTCTTGGAGAATAATAAAGTATCTAACAGCCTACCTACCTACCCTCATCAGCTCTACATTTCTAGCAATCTATTTCTATCTATGGCAATGTCTCATCTCTTCTCAATAGCAATCTGTCATCTCCATAGCTTTCTCATCTCACCTCTTTAGCAATTAATCTCATCTCTATAGCAATCTACCTCATCTCATGTCTATCACTATCTATCTCCTCTCATCTCTATAGCAATCTATCTCATCTCATGTCTATCACAATCTATCTCATGTCTACCCATCTATCTCCTCTCATCTCTATAGCTTTCTATCTCATCTCATCTCTATAGCTATTTTACTCATCTCATCGCTATAGCAATCTATCTCATCTCATGTCTATCACATCTCATCTCTTTCTATCTCAAACTGTTTGGCTGTGGGGGAGTCCCACATATCTTAAATTAAAAGGGACTTTGTCTCTCTCTGTATGGCACGGTCTTCTCTAGATATCTGCAGCTGTGTGTCGCATGGACGGCATGTTAAGTCTCCACTCGACCCAGGCCAAACAGACCATCGGGTGTACCCGGTGTTTTCCCGGTGGGCCGATTGATGCGTTGCTGCGCCTTAGCTGTGAGGGCAACAGGGTGCCATGGTGACTTGGCATGACCTGGCTGGGGGTACACTTTTGGGAGAGCGCGTTGAGTGGGTTGGGTGATGGAGACTAACTAAATGAACAACAGAAAGCGTAAACGATGCAGCACCAAGTGAGTCGAGGCGCAGTCAGAAATAATACAAAATGGCAACATTCTTGTCTGTGTTCATATAGTGCTACATGCTGCTCCTTTTAATTTGCACCCAGTTTGTTTTTTTTAAACAAACGCAAGGGGAATGGGGCACCAGAGGCCAGTTTAACCCAAAAAGTCCAGGGCCGAATATTTATCCCAGTCCACCCCCGCCACTCAATGTCCTTCCTTGGACAGACATGAACGCAAGATGCGTTCACAGACATCGAGTCGTTGCTCGTTGTCTGAATATTTTTTTGGGGGCAAGGCAAGGACATGTTTCCAAAAGAAACGTAAACAATCCTTATTCTGCTCTGGTTCCTTCTCCCCCTAGGGGGCAGTGTTTGCTCTCACCAGAAACCTCTCACCCTCTTCCAGGGGATCAAGTCTCCTTGTTCTCCATGATATAAATAAAGAGCACGACTATGAATCAAATGGATCCAACTGGAGCTGGGAATTGGTCACTTCTCTTGGCTCTATGGACCTCTTGCTTGTTTTTTAGGTTAGACAAATCAAAGATCAGCGCAGGGAGAACTAAAGGAGCCATCCAGTATCCTAAATGAAATGGACGTCCGCGTCTCTGGAGGTGACTGCGAGAAGGCCAAAATGTCATCTTGATGTTAAACGGAATCCACCCGGACACGGCGTGGACCAGGAGGAGATCTTTATTTGGAATTTTCCTATCCTCCGAGGAGCCTCCATCCGTCAGCGTTTGTCAAGTCACCGACAAGGCGAGGATGCCAAGAAGCTCTCAGTCAACATTCTAATCTGAAGCAGACTCGTTCCCAAATTCAACACTTCAATGGAGCCGCGCGTCCTATTTCCTCTGGTGCGTAGGAGCAGATGTGGAATTGTCAAAATAAGAAGAAGACTTCTGCTTGGACTTGTGAAGGAGGATGCAGATGATGATGCAGCCACTCGAGCTCCTAATTCCAGCATCAGCAGCACACTGACCACGCCTTTGGCCCCGCCCACTCCGGCCACGTCACAACCTAATTGGCAGGGGCTTTAAAAGGCGCGCGCGTCTCTCTGTCGTCCACAAGAAGACCCAAACAAGTACCTACAACTACCCAACAACTCCCCCCGCTGCCCCCTCCCCGCCCCAGTTTGCATCTCCAGCTCGGACTGCAGCATGCACTCTCCTCCGGTCCTCGTTCTCGTCCTGGTCCTCCTCCGCGGATGTTGCTGCTCGCCCGGCGCCAGCAAGCGATGGAGGGGGGTCTCGAACAACGGCACGGAGCGCATACCGGGGTTCAGAACGCAGCAGCGCGTAACACACAACAGCACAATGAATGACAGGAACAGCAACAACAGGGCGAAAGCAGGCGGAAGGACCAGCAACTCCGTCACATTCAGTAAGTAAGACTTTTCACTACCTGCAAGCGCAGGGCCTAAAAGAGGACAGTATTGTTGAATATGAAATATAATACTCTTCTGGGTTTAATGCAGCCCGAACCCTTTTGGAAAGTAGGCGTCAGAGAATAAATGTCACGTTGACTGCAACAACCTGACCTCATTGAAAGACGTGAGTGTTTTTAGGTCCCCTAGAGAATTCCTAAAGTGCACGATACACCTGTTTTCCTTTATGGTGCATCATAACTTACTCCGCGGTTATGCATACTTGCTGTGTTGATGGTCTCACGGTTTGTGAAGAAACCTTTCTTCACAAGCCGTGCTGGGGTTTAACTGTAATCAGTGTGTAGAAAGAAGATTTGCACAACATCTGGCTTACCTTTTGCTTACGCAAGTGCGTGTCTGCAGAAATGCTCTGCGTTGTCGTTTACTTGCAAAAATAATGGAAAAATGCAGCTATACGTGTATATCATTTTTTGTATATACAGTACATGTCATGTAAAAATGCCACGCTCCAAAAATGAATCAAAATCCATGTTATCAATTATTCTAGCATGTAGAAAACAACCTCACCCCAATGTTTTACTTGGCAACTCATTTTTGGAAAATATTTCCCATTTTATCCAACTGGGGAAAAGTTTTTTTTTTTTCAAAATTACATTTAATTAATTGCATGAAATTAAAGTAAAGAAAGTATTTAATTATTTATTTTTTCCCCTAAAATAACAACCTACCCTTTTAGGGTACTGTTTTGGGAAATAAGGTGTGTAAAATGTGTAATTTGCCTCCAAAAAGGATCAATTTTTATCAGTTATTCAATAACCTCACCCCAAATATTCTACTTGGCAACTCATTTTTGGAAAATATTTTCCAATTTATCCAATTGGGGGGAAAAAAGGTGGTTATTACGCCATAACAACATAAAATAAGACATTTCAAATATTTTTTTTAATAAATATATTTTTAAGTTTAAAAAAATACATTGAATGAATTACATGAAATTAAAGTAAAGAAGAAAGTATTTAATAAATTTTTTTAAACTATCTAAAATAAAAGCCTACCCTTTTATTGCAAAGACTGTTTTGGGAAATAGGTGTGTCAAATGTGTCATTTGCTCCAAAAAAGGATCAACGTTATCAGTCAAAGCTGGAACAACCTCACTCCAAATATTCTACTTTGGAACTCGTTTTTGTTTTTTTTTCCAGTTGGACACATTTTATAATAATGTAAAATAACACATTTCTAAAAATTAAAAAAATATTTTTAAAAAAAATCCTACAAAACATCCATTTTTATTGGCAGGACCATTTTCAAATATAAGGGTAAAATATTTATTTTTTTAAAAGCTCAAATTGCATCAAAATTTATGTGATCAATTATTCCCCTTGTTGAAGCTGCAACAACCTTATTAATTTTTTGGAAATATTAAAAAAAAAAGAAAGAGGCTGTGATGGAAACGCACACACACATTCCTGCGGTTTCTTCCCCGACACCAGTGGAAGTGGAGCGTTCACAAGGACATCGGAACCTCTTATTTGTTCATCAGTTTATTCCCTTCTCCGTTTATACTATTAGTCAAGCTCTACTTAACAAGACGAGCGAGTGATTGCAGAAACATGTCGCGGCTATAATAGGAAACAGCAGCCTCCGTCGGGGGAATATGAGCGGGGGCGGGCTGTTTGGGAATTGCTCTTTAAATGCAAGGCTGGCTTTGAGAATGATTCCCACCTGTATCTCGCCTCATTGTTTTATGGCGGCGACTCGGCTTAGAGGCTGTGTGAGTGTCACTTTCTGTCATAAGAAGAAGCTCATATGGGAGGCCTTGTCGATTTCTCCCGGTCACCTTTCGCGCCCACCCTCCCCCCACTAGTCGTTTTCACTTTGGCCGGAAGAGCAGGCAAACATTTTGAAGATGAGTTGGTGGGGAGGGGTGGTCCATTATATCGCGGCATCAGGATCGGGTTCTCTCAGGGAGAATAAAACGGAAGTCGCTTCTCATAAATCCTTTTGTTGCTTTATTATTTTTTTGTTGTTAAGCAGGCACAGGGGAAAGCAGATCCCTGTTTGCTCCTTTCTCCGAGCCGCCTTTTAAAAAAAGCCACACAAAAAATCCCCAACAAAAGGCGCTGGATAGGTTGAAGGCGTTCTCGACTGAAATTCAAGATGACGGCACGCAAACGGCCGTTTAGTCTTTCATATGCACACTGGGGAGCAGTTCTGACCTCCATTAGGTTTGATTGAGATCTTTTGATTGAGTCCGCTCCTCTGGATTTGCTGCGAGCTGCCAGTTGGACGTCTGAGCGGAGGCCTGTTGACAGTTTGCCGGCAGGCACCAATTGAACTAACAAATTCAACTCTGTTTCTTCTGACCTTTCTGACGCATTCATTTTTAAGAATGTTTGACGTAGACATCGCCAAGAGTCTTAAAAGAGGGAATTGTGAGCTTGTCGGCTTGTGAAAGCACAAAAAACTCAACTAAACGGATACCAAATGTCAGGGCAGGGTACCCCGCTAGCCTGGAACCTCAGGGAACCTCCCTCCGCTTTAACTGAAGCCAGTGTTTCAATTTTATTCTGTTTCTTACTCGTTTTATGCAACATGGTCAGCAACAACCTCATTGACAACATTCCTGATGGTCAGTAATTGGTAATCAAGTCTTTGTGTCCAACTGCAGAGTCAGTGCTGCTGTGGTTGAAGCGACAACACGGTTAAGCTCTGTGTTACTCCAGTGTTTGTCTTGTAACCGAGGTTATATCCCGATCTCCCCTCCAGGCGCCTCAGAGCTGAGCTGCAGGGAGCTGCGTTCCACTCGCTACATCACAGACGGATTCTGTCGCAGCGCCAAGCCGATGAAAGAGCTGGTGTGCTCGGGGCAGTGCATGCCCTCGCACCTCATGCCCAACTCCATCGGCCGTGGGAAGTGGTGGCGGGGCAGCGCCTCGGACTACCGCTGCGTGCCGGCGCATTCGCGGACCCGCCGGGTGCAGCTGCACTGTCCCAACGGGAATACTCGGACTTACAAGATCCGCATGGTGACCTCCTGCAAATGCAAGCGCTTCCGGCCGCACCACAACCAGTCCGATGCTAAAGAGGTCCCGCGGCCGCCGCGCAGCAAAAAGAACAGTCAGTTGTCTCGGGAGCGGAGCAAGATCGACACGCCTTTGATGGGCAACTCGTACTGATGCTTCCTTCGATGCCTGAGGCCAAAGACACGTAAACACCCACCAGCTGACTGACACGCCGGGAGACGCAAGAGACATTTCACTCGAAAGCAAATTCGTTAGCTAACTGCTGAGCTGACTTAAGATGTTTTCAGCCGATCATCAGCGCATTTGTGAGGTTTTGCATGACAAACCTCACAATCTCGCTATGAGGCTCGCTATGAGGAGACATCGCAGCATGTCCTCCTGGACTCTGGCATAAACGCTTCTCGAGCTTAATAAACGTCCTCCCCGGGCCTTCAAAGCCATCTGTACAAACACAACGCCGCAACCCTGCTCGATTTAAGGGGGTTCCAATCCATATGCTTCTGCCTAGACGGGACCCTGGCAGCTCGGGGGGTGGGGGCTCTAATGGTGAGATGGAGACAGCTTAAGTGAAGCTCCCCACCTCGTCAGCGATCCAAAGGGCCAGTACCCCATGACGGTTCAGCCGGGGGCTCACCGGTTATGAGGACGAGCTCCAGAGTTAGGACATTCCTCGGAATTCATCGGGACCACCCTGGAATGGACCCAATCTGTAAATAGACATGCGCGGCCAACATGCTTCACCATGTGCCCTGTCGTTTCCCACTAAAGTCTTCAAATATTCTGACAATGTTTGCCAATGGGTTGGACTGGTTCATGTAAGCGAGTGTAATGCCCCGCCCAGACTGGGAACCATGTGATTTCCACAAACAAACGAACAAACTGCATATTTATTTCCTTTTTCCACATTTAAATTATTTATGCAAGCTTTGGTAGTATATAGTAATCGCCATTATTGTTGTGAGGTAGTACGATAGATGAAATGACTGTACTGTACACGAATAAAGTCAATGCAGATATATTTGGCAAGACTGTTTTTTCAATGCCGCTGCAGTTTGCGTATCGTAACTCACCGTGGTAACCGCGGGCTTGTGTTCTAGCGTGTCTTCAGCGTGAAGTCCGTATTATATTTCACTACATCATCCCAAGCGTGTGGTCATTATGTCATCCCCGAGCTTTGTTTTCCCGCAGAGAACAGACGTGCCATGCCTTTACTCACTCAGCTCCGACCCGGCGAGAAAGTCAAGAACACGACCCGAAGTGCAAAAACAGTGCAGTGACGCTGACGAAGCATCTGTCCCGCATTAACGCACGCACACTCGCCGACCCCCGGGTGACCCTTCTTCTCGGCCGCAGGGATGAGAAGTGGAGCACGGTCTATTCCCAACCAATGCATCAGCATCGGTGGAGCGCCAGGTGCTGCGGTCCCACAAGCCCCGCTCGCCTGCCTTACAAGACTCAAAAAAGAGCTTCACAGGTCGCCAAGAGTCCACACACACTCTGGGCCATGAGAAATATTTATAGAACTGACACACTGACCACAATAAATGACAATAGACTTGCTTGATCCAAACGTGGGAACACAAGGGAGACGTTTGCTTTTCTAAGAGAGGAGTTTATGCCGTCCCCAAACCTCCGTTGAATAACAAAACACCTGCTGGGCCATTTGCTGGATGCATTTGATATCAAACATCTACGCTTTAAACTCCAACTCTTGCTTCATCACCTGGCGGTGCTCTTTAAAAACCAGGACTTTTCTTGCTTGGACATAGAAAAGTCCACAGGACTTGCTGTGGCCTTGCAGCGAGTCCATTATCAAGCGCAGGAGCGTCAAACTCGTTTTTACCATAGGCCACAATGCAGCTGTGGTTACCCCCAGAGGGCCACCCAGTGCTGTAAAACCTTAATGTAGAATCGCTGCCTGATAATATGACACATTTGATCATCATTTTCACTTGATTTTGTTTTACCAACAAACTTACATTGAAAGTTGTTGCGCAACCAAATATCAGTATAGAGCTGTTGTATAATTCTATTAATAATACTGTTATCTGTAATAATGCTAACTATATTATGTGTTCATTAATACATAATAATCAATAATAGATTATACTTAAGTTTAAAAATAATAAACAAATAAGATGTTATTATTAATTTTAGATATTTCTTATATTAGATTATTTAATTTAGATAATTAGCATCATGTAATTTTAATGTATAATCTAATTAATATTAATAAATAACAAATCGAAATATTTTAAAATTAATAATTAAATAAAATAATTGCTGTTTTCAAGTACATTATTTCCCTGTTGAATCGTTCACGTAGAGTCGTTCACGTGACCATCCCCAGGGGACACGCCCACCTGAAAGGTTTTGGCTTAAAGATAAAACGTCTTCAACCAACAAAAACAGTCCATTTGTTTCGATTCGAACTTTTGTGGATTTCCATGACCAGGATGACGGAGAATCCACACAGACAATATTTCCAGGCTTGCGTCAAAAATCCAGGATTCTGCAAAAGTTCCACTGATCCATTCATTTTCCATACCGCTTGTCCTCACCAGGGTCACGGGTAAACTGGAGCCGACCAAAGCTGACTTCGGGCAAGACATGGGCTACACCCTGGACTTTTTTCTGGTCGGTCGCAGGGCTACAACCAATCCAGCCCCCTCAGTCTTTATAAATACCAGCTCCGAACCTCTGAAGAGGATCTTCAGAACCTCTCTTGCCTACAACCTGCTGGCTCCGTGATTGTGTTCTGTTAGCTCAGAATTGGCTATTAGTCTCCAAATTAAGAACTCTCTTCCGTTAGGCAATTTTAAGTACCTCTGACCATATCCGGTGGGCCACAGCCTGCGGGCCGCGGGTTTCACACCCCTGATCCGCAGTAAAACATCATATGAACCAATTCCTCCCGCCCGACAGAAAGTGACCTAATAGACGTGGGTAATGTGCTGTGTTTCTGTTCAGCAGCTTGTGCAACAACGCCGAGGTCCAACAGATGAAACACTCCTACTGGGACTGGAACCAAAGATTCAGACTTTCATCAGCAATGACGCAATCATGTCAAGATGATTCGCCTCATTTGTTTCAATCAAACTTTCCCAAAATTGGAAACTTCTGCTGTAATCACATACGGATGCCGAAGGACGCGGTCGGACATGTTTGAGCGGCACCTAAATCCAAGTCCAAGTCCTGGATCGTCTCTGTTTGCCAGCAGAGGATTTGACCAAAACTCTCTCAGCACCTGAGATGGACAGACGCTGGTCACGGGTCAGAGGACTTCCGCTGAGCCACGTAGTTAAGCAAACGTGCTGAGAATAAGGAGGAAGTGGACTGTCAACAAAGACTTCTTCTGAGCAAAGGCTTCCTATGTGTTACTCAACACCTGATGGGTGGCGTTGACAAGGCGCCGATTTCATGTGAAATATGTCCGTCCGCAGGATTAGAGAAGTGGCGTCTTGACCTTGAAAGCAGCTGAAGTTGCCGCCGCGTGCGAGAAGGCCGCTCGAATAAACAGCACGAGTTGACACAACGTCACTCGGCAGTATAGCTTCAAGATCAAGTCTGCCACCCGCTTAAAAAAAACTTTGTTTTGGGTCCAGTTAAGGGCGTCGCTAGCTTGGCCTTGGGCTTGTAAACTTGTATCATTACGTTGGCTGATAAAGTTTCATGAGGGGTTCTTTGTGTTTAGGGGCTGGAGGTCTCGCTTGTTGCGACAGGCGCAAAAACCTCCTGTTTTTAGACCGCGAGTAGTGAGTCACATGCTCAATGTTGTCAGTGTTAACCGCAATGACGGCGAAGCCAGGTGGGCTGCGACGAGTGAACGGTTCCTGACTTTTTGGCACTTGAGGACACTTCGGGGACTTGATGATATTATTGCATTATTGATTGGATTGGATTATTAATCAAAAGCCTAAAAGTAAGAGGCTCTGGCTTGTTAAACCCCAGAAATCCCGCTCGCTTGGCTGTGATGGCAAAAAACGGCGAGGGCAATGGAGGAGTAAACCGTGGCGTAAAGGAGGCCCCAGAACAACAAACCCTTGCACAGACAGACCGGCGCCTTTGTGCTTGTTTGTATGTTTGTCTCCTTAATATTTATCTTTCCCATGAACGCATCGGCCCACATGGAAGTTTTTATTTTCTCGTCGTTTAATCCGGCGCCAGTTTCGCTCCATCCTGCTTGGACGAGCTCGACGCAATCATCTCACAGTGCCTTGGAAAATCCTTGCGGCTGAGGGTGCGCGACCCAGGTCGTATTTCCTCAATCTCCCCATCTTAGGAGAGTCTCAGGATCACTTCGGATGGCCCAGAACCTTATTACATGTCAGGGAGCCTCCAGAACTCGAGTCACTAAGACGCTCCCTTTTGGCACAATCTGAAATTGGAGATTGGAGAACTACAAACATGTTGATAAAAAAACCTCATCCTTTTTGTCCAGAAATGGACTTTTAGCAGCTTGTATTAAACTTTGAGGAGTTTGGACTACAAGCAAATGGACATCCGCAGTCCTAATGAGACTTAATGGAGGATGTTTTGGTTTATTTAAGGCAGAGTTTTGACTTTTATACATAAGAACACAACAGGCATGAATTTAGTACAACATGAATAAAAAGCCTTTTGCCTCAATTGGAAAAGACTTGTGACCCATTTGGGTTCCCGAAACCCTGGAACAGATTATTGAAAATCCCAACATGGTAACAAAAAGTCATAATATTACAGGAATATTGTAATATTATGAGGATGTAATATGGAGAAAGTAATAGGATGAAAATGTGATATTTTTCCCCAATAATGCTGTGACTTTATTCTTGTAAAAAATGTTCTCTTAATAATATGACTTTTTAATAATTTGGTGAAAAAGCATATGGTTAGTCTCTTTTCTAAATATTTGAAATTACTTCTAGTAAAAGTTCTTCACAAATTTTGACTTTTTTATTATTCCCAACGTTAATCTCCCTCATAATATTACAAGAATAAGGTAATTTGAGGAAAATTAACATTTCCGTGGCATAAAGTTGAACTACAGTATTAAAGAAAAAAAAATCTAATTTAAGTAAAGAAACAAAATTACGTTGTAAATGAGGTTGGGGAAAGAGTTATAATATTATAAGAATAAAGTCAAAATATGTGAAGAACATTTGCAAAAAGGATGTTAAAAAACTAGGGGAAAAAACCTACAAAAAAATGGGGGAAAGAGCAAAGACCGAAGTTCATACTAACAAAACGCTAAATCACTAAAAAACAACAGCAAAAATGGAAAAAAAACATCAGTGACTTTACGAGAATAAAGCCATAATATTAGAAGAATAAAGTCACAGTATTATGGGGGAAAATAATGTCATTTCTAGTGACACAGAGTTAAAATAATATGACAAATAAACAAAACAAAATAAACTTGTAATTTTTGGACACCCCTGAATTAGACTCAGCTACCGGACCCTGCCTACTCTCTTCAATTGCCATTGTTTACCCATGACACAATCCAGATTTAAGCCTTAATTCTGCTTCACCCACTTATTCAACACATTTCAAGTTAAAAATAGAAATGAGTATTAATGTATGATGATGGATGAACGAATGGAGCCGGAGTCCCCGTGTAGCCTTTAGCCTGGTCTTCCGGCTAGCACTAGAGGCTAGCAGGCTAGAGAAGCAGTGTCTGCATCAACCACACTGTTGTCATTCCAGTAACAAGGCTAAGTGCTTACTGTCAGAGCTTCTACAGACAAATGGTGCATTCAGGGCCTACTAAGGAAAGTGCAAAATCTCAATGCTGGAGGAAAAAACGTGAGTGAAAGATAACGACATAAACAAGGTCAAATTTGTTGGATTTTTTTTAAACATTGGTTCATGTATGCTGTACATTTTATTACCGTCTTATGATGAATGGGGGGAAAATGGAGTAAAATAAATATTGATAAAAAAATAAATCTGTGGATGCTGATTCAAACATGAGGGGGATTTACTGTATATTGTACATTTTGGGATTCCATTGTCCTAACACCCATTTTTAAAAACGGCCATATAAAACCCAGCTTCTGTACTGTCATAGAATCCAAACAGGAAGTTGCGGAGGTCGATTCTTGCACGTACGTGTCTCCCCCGCACGTACAAATATGACAAATGGCGTCAGATGAATTACGGCCACCCGAGCGCCCAGCCAAGCGTCTTCTCGCAAAGTGGCTTTTTTTTTAATGACGCCATACATCATCATTTTGCTGCCACTTGGCGAGGAGGAGGCACTTTAAGAAATAGCTCCAATTAAATCATAAAACAAAAAAAATGGGGCCTGCGGGGGTGTCACCAGTTAATCAGTGCTGAAAACTGGAAACGATGTGTCTGCTTTGGAGTCTGGACGGCGATCAAACACTTGCCAGGGGATTAAACCAAAAGAAAAGTCATGTGAAGCAGCTGCAGTGGAAGCTTTAATTCCAGTCATAGGTTCTCGTCGTTGCCGCTTTTTGGGGTTTGGAACGCAACCTTTTCTTCAGCAGGACCTCCACTCGTACTTCAGTCAATAATTCTGGTTCCTAGTGACCAAACTTCATGTCTGAAAGACCTTTAGGTCACTGCTTTGGATGCCAATGGGCTCTGCCAACCTCCCCTACTGGTTCACAGTGAATTGCTGTTTCTTAGTGGAATTACACATGAATATATATTTGTGTGTGAATGCTTCCCAGCAAACACACACAAAATTTGACACCAGTTTTCCTTTATTTTATCCTCTAATAATCCTGCCTCATTTTTTTGTCTATTCCAACCAATTCAACGTCAAAATGTATTGTATGTATATGTACTTTTCATTAAAATTCCTACGTTTATTGTAATTTCATAATTTCTCAGACAATACTCCCATTGAAAACCAATGGGCAATTTTTTTGGTCACCCCTACTCTTGAAAAATCATTTACATTTTCCATTAATGTAACATTCCACTTATTCTACAGGGTGACTTGGCTCATGTGGTAGTTTGGTTGTCTCACAACTTTATGTTTGCTGGTGCCACATAACATTTCAAATGCTGTCATTTTTTTTCTCATCTGATTCAAACAAAATGTTCAGCTCATTCAAGACATATAGGATACCTATCAAGACTTTTGTTTTCCATAATTCAATATTTTTTGGATTTTTTATTTATTTAAAATGAATGGAGAATTTATCACTGGTGGAAAATAATTTTACAGCGTCCACTACCCCAAGATTCAACGTCTTTTACAGGGTGACATGACTCATGTAGTAGATTAACCGTCTCCCAACCTAATGGTTGCTGGTTCGATCCTCTGACATTCCGACAGTTCTCTGACATTGTATTTGTCTGTTAACTTGGCCCACAATTCTTAATTAATTCCAACATCAAAATGTCTAATACATGTTGGCTTTCAGGCCTTTGTGAAAATACATTTAAAAGCTAAATTAAATAAAAACAGCAAGTATAAAAGAAAAGAGCAGTAATTTTAACAGAATAATGTCAAAATACTAGAACAATGACGTTTTATTATCAAGATAGTGATAATAGTGGTTATTGTTCAAGTAAAATGTCAATTTTACAACAATAAAGTCAAAAATATTATGAGGACAAAAAATATCAATTTTAGAAGCCTTGAGTTGAAATACTAAAGAAAAAAGTTATTATTTTGTAAGTTGGAATATGAAAAATAAAACAAAGAATAAATTCATGAACAAATATTTCATCAATGGTCATAATAGCAGAAAAAGCGTCCCAAGAATTTCACTGAAATCTTTGTAAAATAACATTTTTAAAGGAAAAAATTAGCACAATGCAATTTAAGGAGGAAAAGATGCTATTAATGATACACTTAGTCACCTGGAACATAAAGCTTCAGGTGGAGGCTGTTTTTTGTATAAATAAATATATTAGTAATATAATATATAAATAATATGAAATGTAAATATATATGTATATGTTATTAATATAAATACTGTATAAATAATATATATATACTGTATATATATTTTTTTCAGTATGTCTAATAATGTTACGTTTAATAATAATTATACTAATGAATGCAATACTGCATAATGTTTCTTAGACTTATTAGTTGCATGAACAAAGAATATGCCTGTTAGACAAGGTAAAGGGAATATGTTTCTGGATAAATGCTGCTTTGCCTGCTCTGTGACTTGCACACATACTTGTTTTAAAACAGCAGTGCACGCTGGGACACATGATGACCAAAGCAGACTGTAGTCCACGTCTAGGATGAGTCCCTACAGCGACCCAGAAGAACTCGAGTCGACTTGTTTCCTCCTGCTCTCCCTCTTCCGGCGATGGCAGGCAGCGCAACCAAGCCTCCGGCCTGTTGCATCCATCAGCGAAATGTTTGCAGAGGGCCCGGAAGCATACGATGAAACCTTCCATGAAACACTTTATGGCGGGGCCGTCAAGTTTTTGGACGTCCCGACGCAACATGTCATCGTTTTTTTCAATCCTAGCTCTAGCGCGCATCTTGGGAACATTAGCATGCTGATTTAGAACATCTTCTGCTTGACTTTTTCTTTAGATTAAACGCACTCAAAAGCACCAAAGAAGACAACAAGAATTTTGCCAATAGAGTAAAGCCCTACACACAGGCGTAAATTTTGGGTGGGAAAAAAAACAAAACACTTTTACACTTGTTTGCTGCATTTTTGCCTTCCATCCATCCATCCATCCATCCATTTTCCTCCGCTTATCCGGGTCCGGGCCGCGGGGGCAGCAGCTTCAGTAGGGAAGTCCAGACTTCCCTACTGAAGTCCCCAGCAACCTCTTCCAGTTCCATCGGGAGGACACCAAGGCGTTCCCAGGCTAGCTGTAAGACATAGTCCCTCCAGCGTGTCCTAGGTCTTCCCGGGGGCCTTCTCCCGACTGGGCATGCCCGAAACACCTCACCAGGGAGGCGCCCGGGAGGCATCCGGACTAGATGCCCGAGCCACCTCAACTGGCTCCTCTCGATGTGAAGGAGCAGCGGCTCTACTCTGAGCTCCTCCCGGATGGCCGAGCTCCTCACCCTATCTCTTAGGGTGAGTCCAGCCACCCTACGAAGGAAACTCATTTCCGCCGCTTGTATCCGCGATCTCATTCTTTCGGTCATGACCCATAACTCATGACCATAGGTGAGGGTGGGAACGTAGATCGATCGGTAAACAGAGAGCTTTGCCTTCCGGCTCAGCTCTCTCTTCACCACGACGGTCCGGTACAGCGACCGCATTACTGCAGATGCTGCACCGATCCGTCTGTCGATCTCACGCTCCAACCTTCCCTCACTCGTGAACAAGAACCCGAGATACTTGAACTCCTCCACCTGAGGCAAGACCTCACTCCCAACCCGGAGGGTACAGTCCACCCGTTTCCGACTGAGNAAAAATAATTTACATTATATATTTATTAAATAATATGTTATATAATATATTATAGGCGACCAGTCCAGGGTGTACCCCGCCTCTCGCCCAAAGTCTGCTGGGATAGGCTCCAGCATCCCCGTGACCCTATATTCAACATGAAATATTAAAAAAATACATGCCTTAAAAATGTCGTAAAATGACAAAGAAAACAACAAATATGTTGTAATTTTTGGAAAATTATGTTGCGGCAAAAGTTATCACATTGTGAGGATATGGTCAAAATATGATAGAAATAAAGTTATAATTATGATAAGAACATTTACAACAAGGAAGATCAAAAAGTTGGAAAAAAAAACAAACACCAGCAGAAATAAACAATTCAATAAATTCAATAAACAATTCAATACGCAGCTACAAAAAAACTACATCAAATTTTATTTAAAGTGATATAAATTTTGTAAATATGGGCCACTTTTATTCCAAAATAATATACAGTTAGAAATCCCCCGGGTTTTGAATGTTTAAGGTAAGTGGCAATTTGTCCCACTTTGTCCACAGTCCTTGAAAGCCCCTTCTCATGTCCTCACATGCTACACAGATAGATGGAGTGTTACCATATACTGTACTTTTATCATTTTTCTTTTACCTCATGCCTGCTCCCAAATGCTGATACTGTGTGGGAATGCAAAACGGAAAGATTTGATGACCTTATTTACTGCGAATGTGCAGATATGTTTGGTACACAACCTCTCTAAAAAACAAACTCTGGGCACGTACAGGTGGATTCATCTTGTGCTTTTAATTTGATGTCGTTCCTGTCGTGGTTTCACGCAATACATACTAAATAAGACAAATGAGATTGCTATCATGTATGTATGTTTCACTGATGGGTTGATGACTAGCCAGTGCGCTGCTAATACCGTCAGCCATGACAGAAGCCCCACATAGCTGTCCTCAGCTATGCCTGCCATAAACTGCCAGTTTGTACCCAAATTTTATCTGTCAGAAAATCAGCCCAGAGGTGGCTCGCACCTAAAATAATCCACCCGTTAGTTGGGACACTTAACTTCTTAGCAATAAGTGGCAAAGTTGCATCCTTTCATTTTTCACCATGTGACCCTCGCTGGATAACGTTTGGACATCCCCCTTTTAGTGTTTAGGAGTAATGCGAATACATTTGAAGTAACATTTTTAGTCCAAAATAACAAAATTCTGAGAATACATTTGGCTTTTTTCCATTTTCTATTTTTTACAGCGGATGCCACGGCTAACATTATTCTGATCAAACCTGACCCGCTGCCACAAAAGGCAGAACCAATGAGAAAAATAAACTGGTTGCAGAGCAGGAAAGGACTGGGAATGATTTTGCAGTGAAATGTCACATAAAACGTTCATTCCATTGATATTTTCCAAACTATTTTTCATTCACATCGTAATACAGGACGCATACTTTTGTTTCCAAATACGCCACGATCTCGTTTTTCAAGGGACACTTGGCAACGTTGAAGGTGCGCTTGCAAGAAACCACTCAGCCTGTTTGCTGAATGTTCTCCCTCTCTTTTCTTAACGCAAACACCAGGACGAGGACGTGGCTTCTTCTTAAGCCCACTGCACTTCCGATTGACCAAGCTTCTCCTCCATTGGATGCCTCGTGTCTATGCAAGATGTTCACATGTGACAACAACTAGCGGGAAGATCAACATGTGTACGGGAGTAAAGGATGAAAGAAAAAAGGTCACGGGTGTTTCCGGCTCTCAGATGGGCGAGCGCAGCGCGAGGCATAATTCGGTTCCGATGGCGTGATGTCATGTTGATTCTGACCAGCGACTGCGAACTTCTCTTTCATGATTCTTCTCCATTTGATGTGCGGGCTGGAGAGCTTCTTCGCCGCCACGACGGCGCGCAGCTGGGACTCATCACGGAGGAGCGGGGGGTGTCGGACAGAGTTGGACGACCGCACGAGTTGGCAAATACGATACGTGCTATGCTAGCTGGTGGGACACATGGAGGTCAGCTTGTTAAGTTTGCTTTAAAGGAAATCCCCACAAAAGCTCCACAGTGTGCACAACCTTATGGTTGCTGGTTCGATCCTAAGTCGGTGAAAATATCTCAAAATGACGTTCATTCTACATTTCAGTTTAGGTTCAGTATTCACGCGCAATTTTGCCCGAAATTACTTCATCTGGATTTCGTTTCTCCGAAAATAGGATGGTTTTTTCATTAAGCGATAGGCATTTTTTCCCTTAGTTAAATCCTAATTAATTGCATACAATCACAAGTAAAAATATGTTTATCTATAATAAGTAGAGATGTAACTTTTTTTGTGATGTAAAGCAATGTCAGTATTAGAAATAAAAATTGATTGAAAAAAATATTATCTTATTCAAAAATAATCTACAGTTAGAAATCTCTCAGTTTTTTAATGTTTACTGACTCCTGCTTGATTGTCCTTGAAATCACCTAAATTCTAAATTCTGCACAGATGAATTAGTATTAGGGCTGACAATCCATTCAAATATTTATATCGCACTTTGTCCATAGTTAACTCACAATTAATCCCATCGCAGGTGCTTTAATAATTTTTACACATTATTTGTAACAATGCAAATATTGTTCATCTTATATTTCTTATATATGTTTTTATTTGATGATATCATACTAATATAATACAATTTAAACTTATATTATATATCACATTATTTATATTGCGTCACATTTTTTTTGAGTGTTTGCCTTTTCCCTTTACTACAAGCAAAATTGCCACCGCTGCGGTTCATCAAACTACGGTGTGGGCCGAGGGTCATGCGCAAGTTAATTGCGTGTTAAAAAAATTAGTGCCGTTAAAAGACACTACCATTAACATGCGCTAATTTTGACTTTAAGTTTTTCTAACTTTTTGACTTTATTTATTGTTTTCCCCCAACAAAATTTCAAAAATGACAACTTTATTTTGTTTCATTTGTTTCCTGTAGTATGAGTGGGGGGGTCATAAACACGTGGGGTGTTGAGCAGCATGTTGAGCAACAGCCCGATCTGACTGGGGAGAGTTTGAACCGAGGTCGGGATCTCTGGGTGGGTGCCACCTGACAACCTCAGTGAAGTCTGGATTACAACTTTTTTCTCCTAATATTTTGACTTTATTCTTGTGAAATCACTGCAGATTTTTCCATTTTTTGTTGTTGTTTGGGTTTTTTTTTAGTCTTCTTGTTAAATTCTATTTTTAGACCGTGCCACAAGACAATAAAAAAAACAGCTACAGGCTACAAACGGCCAGACTTTGGACTCCCCAATGCACAACAAATCTCCACCATACTGCCAGAAAGTTTTTGTCTTTTTGCTTCACTGATAATGTTTTCTCATCAAATGCTGCGATTCTGCAGTTTGTTCGGCGGTCCTTGAATGCACCACATTTGCTGTAAGAGACAAACATGCAACTTATATTTACAGTAACAATCTCAGCGAGGTCATCACAGGTGAATATATGATGGGAAATTGCCGCACTATGCCTTCTTCTTCACTGGCTGGGACAGTTGTCGTGCTCGTGTTAGGAGTGGAATATTTTCCCTCTGTGGTAAATAAGTGGTGAGACTTGTTTTCTGCGGAAGTGTGATACAGAGCTTTAAGCCATTAAGCGCACCATGTTCTTGTAGCTATCTCGCAGACATACACATGGTTTCATTATGTGTCACCTTCTTGTCTCATGGCTGGGACGACCAGCCACCCAGCCCAGACTGGACTGAAACCAGATCAGACCAATACACCAACAAACAGTTAACGAGAACTTTCCTGATCAATAGGATCGTCTCCATCAGACTGATAGCCCTGACTGATTAGTCATTAGTGGTGAGTAGCTATACGTTTTATACTTTATGTGTCGTTAATAAGTGTGAGGCATATTTAAGTCTTAAATCTGGATTGTGCATGTAGCATTTAGCTTGTTAGCTTCCAATGCTAGTGAACAACTGCAAATAAAGAGACGAGGGGAGGGTTCTGGAACTGAAAGTAATACCTAATGCAAATGTTTATCTGAAATTGGCGGAGAACGTCAACGTCAAGCTAGCAGGAGAGTTTGGAGGGGGAGGAGCGAGCCGTGACCCTATAAGGAGCGCGGGACTGATCCCTAATGACCTAAATTGTCAAACGCAGGTCTAAACATTCCAAGTTCACCAGGACTCCACTGATGTTTTTGCCTTTCCAAACACGCTCTGCTGAATGAATGAATGGATTCATCCACGCTCCACAGAAGGGAATCAGACTTTTACAACAAAGTTCCATTCCATTCCATTTTCCTCTGCTTATCCGAGTCCGGGTCACGGGGGCAGCAGTTCCATTAGGGAAGTCCAGACTTCCCGGTCTCCGGCGACCTCTCCAGCTCTACCGGGAGGACACCAAGGCGTTCCCAGGCCAGCTGTGAGACATAGTCCCTCCAGCGTGTCCTAGGTTTTCCCGGAAGCCTTCTCTCGACTGGGCATGCCCGAAACACCTCACCAGGTAGTCGCCCGGAGCCACCTCAACTGGCTCCTCTCGATGTGAAGGAGCAGCGGCTCTACTCTGAGCTCCTCCCGGATGGCTGAGCTCCTCACCCTATCTCTTAGGTGAGTCCAGCCACCCTACGGAGGAAACTCATTTCCGCCGCTTGTATCTGCGATCTCATTCTTTCGGTCATGACCCATAACTCATGACCATAGGTGAGGGTGGGAACGTAGATCGATCGGTAAACAGAGATATTTGCTCTTTACTACGATTATCTGGTACAGTGACCGGCTTACTGCAGACGCTGCACCCATCCGTCTATCGACCTACCGCTCCGACCGTCCCTCACTCGTGAATAAGACCCCGAGATACTTGAACTTCTTCACCTGGGGCAAGACCTCACTCCCAACCCGGAGGGTATAATCCACGCGTTTTTGACTGAGAACCATGGCCTCAGATTTGGAGGTGCTGAGCAACAAAGTATTAAAGCTTTTCCTGGAGAAGGATAGGACGCATGTACTTCATGTACAAATGAAAAGTAAGTTTATATAATCTTTCAACGAGGAACCTTGATTAACATAAAAAACCTCCAAAAGTTGTCAATGCCGCACCAGCCGTCTCTGTTGCGATGAGCCAGTGGTGCTGCTGTGCGCTGAAAAAGTCAGCAGAGCGTCCTGAGTTGTATTTCACTTAAATGATGTCAGATCCAGCTTCCCTTGACATTCCCGTTTTTGATGATTCCTACATGTCAGAGACGTCGGCAGCTTCCAGCCGTGACGCTGCACCTTGGAAGCCTTTGGCGTTTTGTTGTGAAAACCAGCTTGGCGGTTCAACAGGACATATCGGCGCCAGGACAGTCCTCGCTTCTTTCTTTCCGTCTTTGCCTGCAAATGTTTTCAGTCTCTCTGTACTCTGACAGGGAGTTAGCCATGTTATTCAGTCATTGACTTTCAAAAGGATTTAAAAATTACCGTAAACTAGGGGTGTGGTTTGTTCGGGCTGGGCCCGAACGTGCCCCACGGGTAAAAGCCCGACCACCAGGCGCTCACCTGTGAGGCCCTTCCCCAGGCCTGGCTTCAGGGTGAGGCCTTTGGTATCCCACGTCTGGGCGAGGTGCGGTCTCTCCTCTTGATTTTATTCATCAGGGTCTTCTGAATCAATCTTTGTCTGGCCCGTCATCCCCAAGAGGAGCATATAGTCCGGATGCCTCCCTGGTGAGGTGTTCTGGGCATGACCAACTGAGAAAAGGTCCCGTAGATGGCCCTTGCTGAAAGAAGTTTTGACACCCGGTACTCGCTCTTCACTTTGCGGTTGGAATTTTGGGGGTTCAATCTATCAGTTTTTCAAAAATATATTCATTTAAAAAATCATGCTCTTTTGTGGTTAAGTATGGCCTGTTATTGGTCAAAAATATGCATATCAAATTTTTTTGTTTTTCTTAAATAAGGCATTTTCAAGCATAAAAATGGTTAAATGAAGTAAAATACAAATATGAGTCGTTCAGAAGATGCATCCAAAGACACACTGATGATGTGTAGTGTTCTACACTTGTCATTAGGTGTCAGTAATGATACTGTAATTTTGGGTGAGACACACAAGCACCAGACTGACACAAGTCACAAGGGGGTCAATCATGAATGTTGACATCGACTTAAGCAGTCACATTTTAGCAACTGCTCGACACAGATGGGTTGTCGCCCCATGTAGGACCAGACACAAGTCGGCTGGGACAACAGGCTTTTATTGCAGCTTTGAATGATCTTATGACAGGTACAATAATCCCTAACACAAAACTCAACTCTGAACACCCGATGTCACGTCCTGTTCAGCAGTGGAACACATTTACAGCATTTACAGCAACACAGATGAGTCTTATTAATGTCTTATGTTTTCTCTTATGTGTAAAAGTGACTATAGGCGTGTTATTTCATGTCTATAGGGCTCTAAAAGTGTTTAAAACTGTATTTAGAAGGTTGTAAACCTTCCACCTTCTATGCTCCAAATAGAAAAATATTTCAAAATAAATATGAAATCCTACTTGGTGAAAATTCAATGATCATGGTTGGGCCTGGAACCAGTTAACCGCGATAAACAAGGGATTACTGTGTATTTTTACAATAGACCAAGATGCACTTGGTACAGTCCTGCCTGCCAAACAATGAACTTGTTCTTCATGAAACAGGAAGCAGCTAACAAAGTCTTTGGTAATCAGGCGGTGCTTGTGTTACGATGACTTGTGGTTACATATGTTTTTTATTTATTCATTCATTTTCTGTGCCGTGGGCGTATGTTGGAGCCTACCCCGGCTGATTATGTGATTATTTGGCTACAAATCAAAAAAGAATAGTCACGCGTGTGCAGCGGAAGATTAGGTAGTGCCGCGTTGCCAACACTGAGGAAGGACAATGTCATGTCTTTGGTCTTTTTAGTTCACATTTTCACATCATTATGTCTCCCAACTGTGATAAAAAGAAAAGTGAAAGTGAAAAGTGATGTGAAATTACACGTTGAAAAATGCCCCAAAGGTGGAGAAACGCTGATCAACATTGGTTGCGTCGTGGCCTCATCTATGAAACTTCCTCCTTCCGATAACCCATCTTCTCTCCCTCCCTTGCAACGCCCCTCCCAGTGTGCAAAGCAAGCACAGGGACGCATTTCATCTTTTTACTGCTGTATTTTATATGTCCCGTGTGTCCTTCTGTTTACAGTGTCAGTGACTTATATGTTTATTTAGGTTTAAGTTTAAAACTCGATTTACATTGCTGTCATAGATTACTGTATGTGTGCTTCCTTTGTTGATGACCTTATAATTTCAGTATAGTATTCATGTAACATGTTTATTCTTGGCCTTGTACAAGGAGTTTTCATACAGTAAAGATGTAATGATATTCTCTGGAAAAGCTTGACTCAGAGGGTGAGCGTCCTTCACTGCCAGTGTGGCGTGTGTGTGTGTGTTTGCAGTTCACCTGCATGCGCCATGCATTCCTCAGATGAAAGTGTTTTCCACAAACTAATTAGGAAATATTTCCTGATGTTTCCAATGAGGCACTCAGGCTGGAACCAAGTGAAGACGAGACCCACCCTGGTCTGTGTCTGTGTTTGTTTGTGTGTGTGTGCATCTTTGTGTGTGTGTAACCTGGAAGAATCCCAGTTCTAAGAACATTACTTTAATCGCTCCTTAATTATAATTGCAATGATGAATCTAATTGTTATTGGTAAGACAGAAAATCCCCGTTTTGGACGTCAGTGCTTGGACTTGTAGAGAAGGAATTTCAACACTTACCAAAACTGGGATGGAAGAGCCCACTATGTGTGATGTAACACAAGAAACACTCCTGCAGGCTCGTAAAAGCTGATGTCAAACATGAAGCCTTCAGTGACGTTTGAGGCAGCTGGGGTGGGGCCGTTCTCTACCAGCCAATATCCCAGAAAGACCCTCCAGAATCCTTGAGGTGTTTTGGGGGTTTGAGCAGACTGATTCACAGTGGATGTTTACACTGTTAGTGCATGAGTGTTACACCCTCGTTTCCACAGGAACCACACACACAACTGGGTGTGCAGGGGCGGACCAGTCGGGTTACAACATGGTGAACACGTGTAACGCGACTGGGCCGCCCCTGCACATGCCTGGGGATGCAACCGGGGTCCACAGCCGACGAGCTAAACCCTGACCTGTCGACTAATCATCTTTAAGGTGTCAGGAAGTCAGGTCTACTGGCACATCCATCCCTGCTGGCATCCGCGTCACTCACCCCTAAGTCACAGCACCGATGTAACCCGACAGGTCTGCCCCTGCACATGCCAAGGGATGGATTCAGGGTCCACAGCCGAAGAGCTAAAACCTTAAAATGTGGACTTGTCATCATTAAGTCATCAGGAGGTTTACTCACACAGCCCTGCGAGCATCCATTACATTCGCCCCCAGGTCACAGTACCAATGTAAATCAACTGGTCCGTATACTTGGGGATGCAACAAAGGTCCAAAGCCGACGATCTAAACCTCCACATGTCGACTCATCATCTTTAAGGTGTCTGGGAGTGAGGTTACTGGAGCAGGCACCCTACTGGCATCCGCATCACCCATCCCCTGGTCACAGCACCAATGTAACCCAACTGGTCTGCCCCCGCGCATGCCCGAAATGGAACTAGGGGTTTACAGCCATTGAGCTAAAAGCCTGAGCTGACAACTCAGCCTCCAGAGAGGCTCCTAATGCATCAGGGAGTGATGTTTACTAGTGCAGCCATCCCTGCTAGCATCTGTTACACTTATAACCCGACTGGTTCTCACCTGGGCAAGCCTGGGAATGGAACCACAGCAGGGTCCCAGCAAACGAGCTAAACCTCGAACTGTCGACTTTAGGGTCGACAGTTGGAGTGAAGTTTCATCCCTTCATCCCCAAGTTTCATTTGGAGTGAAGTTTCATCCCTTTTGGCATCCGCGTCACTCACACCCAAGCCATAGCACCAATGTAACCTGACAGGTCCGCTCCTGCGAATTCCCAGTTCTTGATCCAGGGTCCACAGCCAAAGAGCTAAAAACCTACGTTTTCAACTTCTCGTCTTTAAGGCGTTGGGAAGTGAGCTGTACTCACGCAGCCATCCCTGCTGGCATCTGTTACACTCACCCCCAGGTCACAACACCAATGTAACCTGACGGTTCTGCCCCCGTGCATGTCCAGGGATGGAACTGGGGTCCACAGCTAAAGAGCTAAAAACCTGAACTGCTCTTAAAGCTTTAGGGAGTGAGTTTTACTTTCACAACCATCGTTACAAATGCAACTGTGTTCAACTGGAGGGGAGGGGGAGATCACATCCAGACAGGGGTTTCTGGTAGGCGTGGGGGACTGGCTGGAGGGTGATTTTGGCAGTGAGCCACCAGGACGTCAGTTTGTGATGGCAGAAAAGAGCTGTGATTGCAGAACAAAGGCTCATAAAAGTAAGCCTAAGACAACCGGCCTGAAATATTGGATGCGCTGGGCTTCTTTTTCATCCTTTTATTAGCAGTTCATGTTGTCATCCCGGAGGGCAAAGTGCTGCTTAATCAACTCAGCTTTGGATGCACTTCAGAGTAAAGTGACGGGGCGACGGCGAGCGACGCCGCGGCCAAAATAAAATTACGCTAGAGATATAAGTTAAATAGGCGACAGGCAGACGCATTCATAATTTGGCTCTTTTATCTGCTCACATTCATGTCGCTCATCCGCAGCTTGTCTGGCTGCATCAATGCAGTAAAACGACAACAAAAAAAGAGTGCTGGTTACCATGGCAACAGAACTGGATACTGAACCTACCTGCACCCTTAAGGGCGTCCAGCACAAGAACTACAGTAGATTACAAGTCTGTCTTATTGGGAGGGGACACTACACTGCTTAGTTATTCTTATCCATTTTCATAGAAGCAGATCCTTTCACATGTTCAAGGATACCGTCTCCAGCATTCATAATAGTTCGGACTGGTTGTGCAGTTAAAGTCGATCTGCGTTTCTCCACCTTGTGTGCATTTTATGACGTTTCACTTTCCTTTTCTTCCTTGCGAGTCTGCCTCACGCTTATGAAGGGCAAAAAAGTAAACAAAAATCCAAAACATTTAAATGAAGAATGATAGGGATGTCATCTTGATGTGAGTGTTCCCAAAGACACAATGTGGCAGCAAGACACCACACGGACGCCACCTTCCTGTTTTGCCATAAAATAGTTCTTGAATTGGATATTGTCCTCAGTAACCCAAAATGGTGCCAGAGAAGTTTGAAGTACCTGAATTTTGCTAAAGAAGGTGACAAATATTTTGAAGTGAAGTGAATTCAAGAAATTCTTTATGGCAAAACAGGAAGATTTTGTCTGTTGTGTGTCTCGCTGCCACTTTGTGTCTATGGAAACACACACCAAGAATCTCGTCTTCAGCAAAGGCAAAAACGACCTCAAATGTTCATTTATTCCTTTCATGCGTCTTTTAGAAATGTTTTAGACAAGTCAAACTCCTCCTCCCCTCAGCCACAACCTTATCGTGTTAGAGGAGTTTGTGTGTCCCCAATGATCTTAGGAGCTAAGTTGTCGGGGGCTGTCATGCCCCTGGTAGGGTCACCCATTACAAAGAGGTCCTAGGGGAGGGACCAGACAGAGAGTGGTTTAAAAGACCCTGATGATGATTAAAAACACTGCACTTCGTTTTCTCTCGCCCGGACGCAGGTCACCGGGGTCCCCCACTAGAGCCAGGCCTGGAGGTGGGGCACAATGGCGAGCGTCTGGTGGCCGGGCCTGCACCCATAGGGCCTGGTCGGCCACAGCTCGAAAAAGTAACGTGGGTCCCCCCTCCCATGAGCTCACCACTCGTAGGAGGGGCCAAAGGGGTCGGGTGCTAAGTGAGCTGGGTGGCGGCCAGAGGCGGAGGCTTTGGCGGTCCGATCCTCGGAGAAGCTAGTTGTCGGTACGTGGAATGTCACCTCTCTGGCGGGGAAGGAGCCTGAGCCCCCCCGGCTCCAAGCCTGCACGTTAGAGTTTAACCCGGTAAGAGGTTAGTTTCCCTACGCCTTCGGGTGGGGGGACGGGTCCTGACTGTTGTTTGTGCTTATACACCAAACAGCAGTTCAGAATACCCACCCTTTTTTGAGGTACTAGAGAGTGCTCCCTCGGGGGATTCCCTTGTTCTACTGGGTGACTTCAACGCTCATGTTGGCTGCGACAGTGAGACCTGGAGAGGTGTGATTGGGAGCAACGGCCCCCTGATCTTAACCCAAGTGGCGTTTTGTTATATGACTTCTGTGCTCGTCACGGATTGTCTATAACAAACACCATGTTCAAGCGTAAGGGTGTCCACATGTGCACTTGGCACCAGGACACCCTGGGCAGCAGTTCGATGATTGACTTTGTGGTTGTGTCGAAGACCCAGGACACACTGGAGAGACTATGTCTTTCATCTGGCCTGGGACGCCTCGGCATCCGCCGGGAAGAGCTAGATGAAGTGGCCGAGGAGAGGGACATCTAGGCTTTCCTGCTTAGGCTGCTGCCCCCGCGACCCGACCTCGGATAAAATGGATGGATGGATGGAAACTACAAAAACATGTTTTGCATCGGCATTTTTTTAGTCAACTCCTGTGATATTATATCAACAGGGGCCCGAGGTTCCTCTGTGTTTATGGGAGTGCGTCGTAACATTCATAGTTGAAATCTGAAAACATTTGCCTGATGGCCCGTCAAGGCTTTCCCAGAGTCCTCATTTTAGACCAGACATCTAACTCTTAGCTAGCAGTCATGTAACTTCCTCAATGTTTCTGTTAGAACTCCTCTGGGACAACAAATAATTCCAAGGAGTTGGAAGGAGCTGACAGACTGTTCCAGACTGGAACTAAACTAGGAACGTACAATGCTGATGCTGATATCGAAGTGAAAATGAGATGGGGGTTGCTATCGGGATGGGTTTTTCACTATGTCTGGAGCCTGGAATTACTTCCAAGTAGATGATTGTTGGTCATGCAACACCTTGAAGTCTATGTAAAAACCGGATGTATGATTTTTTGGCCGTGTAATTAGTTTTTTTGTGCGTGGAGGGTGAATGAAGGAGTGAGATCTCGTCACGCTTGGAAATATTTGAACGTGCGTTGGCAACACCGATTGCATACATGGGGTGCACGTGTGGCGCATGCCACACATAATAACAAATAATGTCATTTTAGACACATAGTTTTGAAATATCAAAGTAAAATGCATTTTTAAAAAGTTTAAATATCCTAAAATATTATCTGGAAATTCTACGGATATTATGGGAATAAAGTCAAAATATTTTTGGAATAGTCGCACATGTTGCAGTTTTATGAAAATAAACTGCAGATTAAAAAAAAGTCATTTTAGACACATAGTTTTGAAATATTAAAAAAAAAGACATTTTTAAATAGTTAAAATATTATTATAAATGAACAAAACTAAATATTTTTTTGAAAATTACATTGGGGATTTTATGGGAATCAAGTCTAAGTATTATTGGAATACTCGCGCAAGTTGCAAATTTATGAAAATAAACTACAGATTTAAAAAATGTTATTTTATTTACATAGTTTTGAAATATTAAAGAAAAATGCATTTTTCAAAAGCTGAAATATCATAAAATATTATACGGAAATTCTACGAAGTCAAAATATTTTTGGAATAGTCACACAAGTTGCAATTTTATGAAAGTTGACTGCAGTTTTTCAAAAAGTAGAAATATAAAAGTTGAAATATCATAAATATAAGATAAACGGAAATGTTGCGGATATTACGTGAATAAAGTCAAAATACTTTTGGAATACTTGCGCAAGTTGAAAATTAATGAAAACAAACTACAGATTTAAAAAATGTCATTTTAGTCACATAGTTTAGAAATATTAAAGAAAAATGCATTTTTAAAAAGCTGAAATATCATAAAATATTATACAAAAACTCTACAAAGTCAAAATATTTTTGGAATAGTCACACACGTTGCAATTTTATGGAAATTAGACTCAAAAAGTTGAAATATAAAAGTTTAAATATCATAAATATAAGATAAACTGAAATTTTACGGATATTACATCAATAAAGTCAAAATATTTTTGGAATAGTTGACCAAGTTGCAATTTTAGACTAAGGATTTTAATAAAATAATATTATTGTACTCAGATAGTTATGAAATATTAAAGAAAAATGCATTTTTAAAAGTTAAAATGTTATAAGAAATGAACAAAACAAAAAGACAGCACATGAGGCTACGGCAGCAAACAACGAGACAACAGTAGCCGTGCTAGGACGGCACATGAAACTGCGGGAACGAACGACGGAAGAGCATTAGCCGTACGGCACCCGAGGCTACGGCAGTGAACGACGGGAAAGAAGTAGCCGACTTCTTCTTAACTTAGCCATTTTAATCTTGATTCCATTCCATTCCACTTTCCTCCGCTTATCTGGGTCCGGGTCGCAAGGGCAGCAGTCTCATTAGGGAAGTCCAGACTTCCCGGTCTCCGGCGACCTCTACCAGCTCCACAGGGAGGACACCAAGGTTGTTCCCAGGCCAGCTGTGAGACATAGTCCCTCCAGCGTGTCCTAGGTCTTCCCCGGGGCCTTCTCCCGGCTGGGCATGCCCCAAACACCTCACCAGGGAGCCGCCCGGGAGGCATCCGGACTAGATGCCCGAGCCACCTCAACTGGCTCCTGTCGATGTGAAGGAGCAGTGGCTCTACTCTGAGCTCCTCCCGGACGGCCGAGCTCTAAGGGTGAGTCCCGCCACCCTAAGGAGGAAACTCATTTCCACCGCTTGTATCCGCAAACTCATTCTTTCGGTCATGACCCATAACTCAGGGGGGAACGTAGATCGATCGGTAAACAGAGAGCTTTGCCTTCCGGCTCACCTCTCTCTTCACCACGACGGTCCGGTACAGCGACCGCATTACTGCTGATCTTGATGTGAATCTTAAATAGTTTATTTATATTTGATTTATTAGACTTTTGTAATAAATATTCTGAAACCTTTTAACTGTTCGTCTAATTTGTAACACCATAGTTGCTGACTTTTTTTCCTAATAACCGAATTGGCCACTTCTCATTATTTTTAACTACGAGACCCATAGATCTAATACCCTCCTTACACCCGTCTGACATGACAAAGAACCTCTGCGCCTCGAAAATCAACACACCACGTCCGTCTGTGTCTTGCTTGTTTGCACGTAGACCGGCCGTAGGAGCCCTGTGGTGGAACCAGGCGGGTTCAAGACCTGCACCTCCACATCCCCGCCTTACGGAGCGCATTGAAGTGTATTGGAGGAGTCTAATCTCTCGTGACCCGAGTAAGGCCCAGGTTCAAACTGACCAAAAAACTTTCATTATCGTTAGCGCCTTTCTTCATGGAGGCATGTCGAGTGTGTGAGGAATGTCTCCACACGGGGAAAACAAATAAAACCCTCACTGGCCGATCTTCTTTCCTAGAGGTCTGCAACTTGTCCAGCTTAGTTTTGCTGGCCGTGGTGTCAAACAGGCAGAGCCGGTGGCAGCTTTAAAGGTCTGTTCTGGTGCCGCGCAGGGCAAGGAGCCGCTCCCATCTGGCTCCAACTAAGATGCCGCTTTATCCTTTGGAGCGGCGGCGTGGCGTGAGCTCATCACTTGCGAGAAGGGAAGACACCGCTAACACGTTATCGAGGTGGAAACAGCGACCGAGCACGCGAACGAGGACGAGAAACGTTTGCATCTTTGCTCGGGGCGTGTCCCCAATGTGTCTTTAATCAGCGTATCTCGTCAAAAACAAACATGGCTCATCAGCGGAATCCACCAGAATAAAACAAGATGTTTTTCATCATTCCATACAGATCATCAACACACACACACACACAGGCTGGATGTAACACGTGGGACAAGATGGAACTTTCACGTCAGCGGACATGTCAAACAGATGTTATATTAAATATAATCATGTCCCGACAATGATTAATGCTATCAATTCATATCCCTGCAGCTCGGTGTGTGTGTGTGTGCGTATGGGGGAGGTTTTGGAACGCTGACACTTGAATGATGGATGTTTGAAACTCTTCCCCGTAAGGAAATTCTTCCCCCAAAGTCTCGGGCTGCCACGGCGACGTGATCCTCCACTTGACATCGGATGCTCGTCGTTTATTAGCATTCTTCTCGGCGCCCCCTCATGCTCCAGTGGAGGGGGGCTTTCGGGACTCCATGTAGGTCCAAATGCAAAGCAGAGCTTATTGTTGTGGAGCAAGTCTGCCTGCTGAGTGCCACTCAAAGACTCCAAAGTCTTCCTCCCAAAGGGTTTGCATTCCCACTGGGACTGGTCAGCCCCCCACACCCCAATCACGTAACATTCTTGGCGGGCGCCACCGGAGGAGCTTCGTTTATTGGCGGGCGTGGTCCAGTGGAGGCGCTCGACAAGGCTGTGCTTTCAAGAAGCCTTCTTGCGTCTTAGCTTAGCATCTTTTAGTGGCGGTGGATGTTGTTTACAACAAACAGTGAATGGCGGGCATACTTTTTTCCCAAGGGCTGCCAAAGTTAATGCGTAAATGATGCGTGAACAGAAGTGTCCTCCAACGACACTAGTTTTTTTGACGCATGATTAATGTCCGTCACATCCTGTTAGACCCTCTGCCCACTCTATAGTTTTGTTCTGCGCTACAATCGGGAGCAAATACTGTACAGAAACAGGCAAAGGGTATTTGGAATGGCAAGTTCAGCTGGAAAGCCCTGGCAGATGGCTCTCCTAAAAGACCAAAGTTATTTGTGTTCCTGTGACTTGAGTTGTCACGAAGTACATCGCTTCTGGGAGAAGAGGGAAGTTACTGTCATTTATACAGTGATACTTGTCATAAAGTGCCCCAGCTAAGCAGAGTTTTTAGATGCAAGCTAAAATTCAGGCTAGGTGCTGCTAGTTACGGGGTGCTGGCTAAGACATGACATATAATGACATTGACATTATAGCATTATAGCAATCATTATACATCAAATTTATCCTATTTAGTATGGTCTGCGCAAAACTATGTCATGAACAACATCAAATTAAAAACACTAAATGTATACAGAGTTTGTTTTTCAGAGAGTTTGTGTACCACAAATATGCACATTAGCACTCAATAAGATCATCAGATCTTACCTTTATGCATTCCCACATAGTATCAGCATTGGGGACCAAATATGAAGTGAAAAAGAAAGGGTAAAAATACAGCACAATAATCCCGCAGCGTGTGAAAACAAAGAAGGTGCGTTCAAGGACAGTCAAACATGAAAAACATAAAAAACAAACTGGGGCATTTCTAACTGTATATTATCTTTGAATAAAATAATAGTCCATATTTCCAATATTTTATATCCTTTTATATAAAATTAGATGTGCACAAAGAGATTTACACCCTTACATATTATAGATAAAAAATTATTTTAGACTTAAACGTTATTATTCTACAAAAGAAATTGCTTGGGTACAGTAGCTTAATTGTAGACAAAACACTCTTAAATTAAAAAATGCAATATAAATAAAATATTGTTATGATCTATATACAGTACATATCTTTATCTATATATTATATAATATAGATAGATCGATATAACATATAAGAATCGTATAATATTCTAAGTAATATTGAGTATATGAGATAAATAATGTTAGTATATTTACAAATAGTGTGTAAAAATATGGCAACTACAAGTAAAGTATCTTCTATTAAATGTGATTAATTAGGAGTTAACTATGGACAACATGCGATTAATCGCAATCAAATATCTTAGTCAATTGACAGCCCTATTTTGGTTTTTGGATTTTGGTTTTCAGAAAAAAGTCTACACAGTTGTATATTTTTGTAGCGGAATTTTTTGCCACAAATTAGTTATAAATTAGTTATAAGTATAAACTAGTTTACGTTTTAGAAAAAAAAATTAATTACTATGCAAATAAAAAGCCTACATTTTTAGATGCAAGTTGTAATAGAAAGAGAATAAAACTGCATTGTTTCAAGGAAGGGTTTTTTGAGAAATAAGTCCACATTTTCAAGAATAACCCATTTATTTTTTGACAGTAAGTGACAGTAAGTTTATGAGAATAAAAATCTTATATTTTTTAAGATAGAATTTGTACTTTCACAACATATTATATCATATAATATATGTTGATATGTTTGATATATTATAGTAAACAAATCAAGAATATGTTTTGACAATTCAGTCAGTTAAAAAAAAGTACTCCAACAAGAATATCCTTTATTTTTGAGAAAAATAGTTGTATTGAGATATATTATTGAGAAAATAGTTGAAAATTTATTAGAATAAAAATCATATTTTGGAGTAAACATTTTTGAGTAAATAAAGAAGAAAATTGTATTTTTTCAAGAAAAAAGATGTATATTTTTGAGAATTACCTTTACTTTTTCAAAGAAAGTCTTACAAGTATAAAATCCTTTATATTTTAGAAAAAAGTCATTGTATGAGAATAAAAGTTTGTTGACACAATTTATGACAAAAAACATTCTTTTAGCTAAAAGTCATTGTACTCCTTGTTTTGCAAGAAAATTTTGCACAATATTTTTAAAATATTTTTTTATACAAGTTGTAATATTAATAGAATAAGAAAGAGGTTTTTTTTTTTTAGAATTTATTCAAAATATGAGAATAAAATAAAAAGTCAACATTTTCAGGAAAAACATATTTAATTTTTACCATAATTTTTTTTTAGAAATAATATATTTGTGAGGAAATTTTTTGACATTTATAAGAATAAAAAATCCTATATTTGGACAAAAGCTACACACCAATGAGAATAAAACTGCATATTTTCAAGAAAAATATATTTTTTTCTTACAATTAAGTCAAAATTTTCAAGAAAAACATTTAACATTTCATTTTTACAAGAATTATTTTTTTAGAAAAAACATTTTTGAGAATAAAGAAAACAAATGTATTACATTAAAAATCCTATATTTGCTTGGAGAAAAGCTTTTCATGAAAAAAGTAGTATTTTTTTAGATAAAAAGTAATACATATATGAAAATAAAAATCCAATATTTTTTGGATAAAAGTTGCACTTTTTTGAGAATGAAAATGACAAAAAGTTGTATATTTTCAAGAATAAAGTCAAATTGGTGGCGTCGGCAATCTCGGGTAGTAGAGCGGTTGTCGCCCAACCTGGAGTTTGTTGGTTCGATCCTCCGTCTTGACCAAGATACTGGAACCCCCGCAGTTGCTGTTGATGCTGCATCATTTGTAGGTGAATGCGCTAACTGCTAGCAGTACAACTTGTGAAGGCACATTCATTTCCCCACACCTGCAGTTTCACCTTTGGTCTCTTGAGTGATTTCCAATGATGGAGTCTCAAAAAACATTTCCATAAGTTTTCCATGACGAGCCTGGCTAATCACGCCGCAATGTTGCGCAAGCCTTTTTATTTTCTCTGCCGACTCGCCGCTGGAGTTCACACGGTGTGATATTTTGAGATGATGCATTAAGAGCAAGAAAAGGTGATGTTTATCCAGCAAACAAACGCTTATTAATGATCCAACAACACTTGCCCATATTTACATAGCGGGGGAAAAGGCGACCCTCCAAATCCTAATCCCGATTAACTCTCCTCTCCGCCGACCCCGTTGGAGCTCCATCCAGGCTCCCAGAATGTTATTGCTTAATTAGGAACCCTCAAGTGGGCTCATTGGAAGCCCCCTCCAAACCCCGTCACTATTTCTCATTTCTGGTCCCCGTGGCACCCTGGACTGTCCTGTCAAGGGTGGAGGGTGCCATGCTGCCAGAGGTTAACGGGGCCAGCTGGTTCTCAGACAGAATGAGTGCCAAGCCCAATAAAAATCCTTGACAGGCCCGCCATGCCAGGACGCATTTCCAGAATATTTGTCAACCCCGAAGGTTTGAACTCCCGGATCTGAGCAAACCCCCCAAAATAAATTTCCTAATACGGTCTCATTTCTCCTGCCACGAAATGAACGCTCATTTCATCTCACCGGGGTTGGAACATCGCCTTTTAATGTGGTCTGCAGCGGGAACGAACTCCAAGGGGAATGTTGGATTTTTGGAGGAAAAAAAGTCAGACGTTTATGAGAATAAGAATCTTTTATTTGCTAGAAATATGTTTTTTGTGTTTTTTTTTAATAAATAATTTGATAGGAAGAAAGTAATTAATTTTAATTTTTGTAGAAAACAAGTTGTATTTTTTGAGAAAATAATTGAAAAATTATGATAATTAAAAAGCATATTTTGGGGGGAAAAATGGAATAAAAATTTTTATTGCATACTTTAAAGAATATATATATATTTTTTAGGAAAAAAGTCTCACGTTCTATACTTCTTATTCGTGACAGTTTTGGTTAGTTTGCTTGTGTTGTTATTTTCATGGTTTCATGTGTTTTCCTGGTCGTTTTCTAGTTTTGTTAATTACGTGCACCTGTTTCTCGTTTAGTTCCTTGCTATTTATGTGGTGGTGTGCGTGCCAGTGTTGTCGGCTCATTGTTTATTTTCCCTCTTTAATGTTGCTTCTATGTACCTGCCGCTGCTTCGAAGCACCATTAGTGCAGATTCCACCTACCTAACTGCTTGGCATCCAGCTCTCTGCATCCTTGGGGTCGTTTCACCATGCCGCGACGATGTGAACGTAACAGAGCCGACCAGAATTCAACCTCGCGGAGAGCGACTTACGGAAGCCATTAACACTCAAGGCGATGGAGGAGGAGTAGGCTAGATACTCGCCGGAGAAGCTGGAGTACATGATGTGGGGCCCAGACGGCACGCTGGTCCCCATCGAGTCGGTGTGGCTGAGAGCCGTCACACACACGCCACCTCGGCCAGACCCGGCGGACTCGGGGACGTCGTCGCGGTGAGTCGCATGCCCTCCTCCAGGCCTCCCCCCACCTTTCCCTGGTTTCTGTGGCGGTCGAGGACGGCGTCTGGGATCCGCCTTCTGGAGGAGGGGCAAGGGTGTCAAGCCGGATAGCGGAGGACGCGCGGCAGACTCCGTCTACTCCTCGAGGGGACAAAGAGGAGACTCCGTCTACTCCTTTCAGCTTTCGCCGGCTTCGGCAGCCCAGTCGCTGCCGATCGTCGCACCTCGCTGCAGGACACCGCCCACTCCATGTCCTCGGCAGCTTTCGCCGGCTTCGGCAGCCCAGCCGCTGGCGATAGCCGCACTGCAGGACTCTGCCCACTCCACGTCCTCGGCAGTTTCCGCCGGTGGTAGCCTTTCCTCCCAGGGCGTTGGCTTCAGTCCCTCCAGTGGCGCCTCCCACGGCGCAGTGTGCTCCAGTCGCGCCTCCCACGGCGCAGTGTGCTCCAGTGGCGCCTCCCACGGCGTCGGCTCCAGTGCCTTCTGCGGCGCCTCCCACGGCGTCGGCTCCAGTGACTTCTGTACCTGCCGCTGCTTCAAAGCCCCATTATTAAAGATTCCACCTACCTACCTGCTTGGCATCCAGCTCTCTGCATTCTGGTGGTCGTTTCACCATGCCGCAACCCTGTGAACGTAACAAAAAGTCATGAACTTAGAATAAAAATTCTATTTTTTTGAGGGGTAAAAGTTTTTTTTAAAAGGATAGTCCAGATTTCCTGGTCTCCGGCGACCTCTTCCAGCTCCACAGGGTGGACACCAAGGCGTTCCCAGGAGAGCTGTGAGACATAGTCCCTTCAGCGTGTCCTAGGTCTTCCCCGGCCTTATCCCGGCTGGGCATGCCCGAAACACCTCACCAGGGAGGCGCCCGGGAGGCATCCGGACTAGATGCCCGAGCCACCTCAACTGGCTTCTCTCCATGTGAAGGAGCAGTGGCACTATGCTGAGCTCCTCCCGAAGGACTGAGGTCCTCATCCCATCTCTTAGGGTGAGCCCAGCCACCTTACGGAGGGAACTTCTTTTCCGCCGCTTGTATCTGCGATCTCGTTCTTTCGGTCATGACCCATAACTCATGACCATAGGTAAGGGTGGGAACGTAGATTGAATGTAGCTTTGCCTTCCGGCTCAGCTCTCTCTTCACCACAACGGTCGTACAGCGACCGCATTACTGAGGATGCTCCACCGGTCCGTCTGTCGATCTCGCACTCAAACCGTCCCTCACTCGTGAACAAGACCCCGACATACTTGAACTCCCCAACCTAGGGCAAGACCTCACTCCCAACCTGGTGGGTACAAGCCACCCGTTTCCGACTGAGAACCATGGCCTCGGACCAGCTGGGGTGCTTTCCAGCTCCCATCTGATAGACTCCAGGAAGGGTGGGTACTCTGAACTGCTGTTCGGCGCGTACGCACAACCAACAGTCAGGACCCTTTCCCCGGCCTGAAGGCGTAGGGAAATAACTGTATAATAAATAATAAGGAGGTGCAATAATTGCTCCAACACAGAGGTACCAAGCTGGGGGGCTATTATTACGGCCACACCAGCTTGCCGCCTCTCCCCTGCAGCAACTCCAGAGTAGAACAAGGTCCAGCCCCTCTCGAGGAATTTGGTTCCAGAGCCCAAACTGTGGGTTGAGGTGAGTCCGACTATATATAGCCGGAATGTTAAGTAACATTCCGTGTCCCAAGAACCAGATTTGGCCGCCAAAGACCAGGTCGCCCGGACACCCGCCCTCGACTGCCACCCAAATCGCATGGCACCATACCCTTATGCCCTTATCCAACCCTTATCCACCACAATAAGGTGGTGATTCACGGAGAGGAAGACATTTATTTATTTGATAAAAATTCAGTATTTTTTTTAGTTGAAAGTCATACTTTTACATGAAAAAAGCTGCATATTCCAAGGGGAACGTTGGCTTTTTGGAGGAAAAAAAAGTCATACATTTATAATAATAACAATCTTATATTTATGAGAAAATAAAAAATGTCTTATTAAATCAAGTATTTCAAGAAAAAATAAATAATTTGTTATATTTAACTGTTATGTTTTTTTTTTATTTTAAAAAAGAAATCAAGTTGTAATCTCAAGAGAAAAATCTCTTTTATTTCTGATAAAACAAGTTGTATATTTGAGAGTAAACGTGAAAACTTATAAGAGTAAAAACAAAAGTCATACTTTGGAGTTAAAAAAAGCTTGAAAAACAAAATAACATCTTTTCAAGAAAAAGCTGTATATTTTTGGATGTTTTAAGATTTATTTAGGGTAAAAAATTTCATACAATTATTACAATAAGAAAAAACATTCTAAATGTTTTTTACAAAAAACGTGTTTTTAAAAAAATAAGTCACATTTTTTATAAAAAAAATAAATAATTTGAATAAAATAAAGCAATTTTTTTGAAGTTGTCTGTTTACAGAAAAAAGTCACACATTTGTAAGAATTAAAATTCTATGTTTCTGAAAAAAAATAATGTATTTTTTAGAATTAATTTGTAAATTTTAGGAGATCAAAACCAATATTTTTTAGAAAATAATAAGGTCCATTATTTTTGACAAAAAAATGTTGTATTTATAAAAAATAAAACCTTGAAAACCTAAAAAACACACACACACAAAAAAAGTATACTTTTAAGTTAAAAAAATTTCAAGAAGATTTGTATATTTTTGGATATTTTAATAAAAAAAACATTTTTTGGGGAAAAAAATGTCTAAGAATCCTCAATTTTTTTTAATAAAACGTTTTCATGAGAATGCAATCTTTAAAAAAAAAAAGCATATTCTAAAAAAAAAAGGAGTAAGATAGTAAAAGAAAAAATAAATAATTTGAGAAAAATAAAGCAATTTATTTAAAAACAATATGTTTACTGTAAAAATCATACATTTGTAAGAATAAAAATCATACATTTTTGAAAAATAAGTTGTAATTTCAAGAAAAAAAAATTTAAGTTGTAACCGCATGCAAGTTCATTTTTTAGAAAAATCTGAAAACTTATGAGAATAAAAAAAGTCATACCTTTGAGTTGAAAAAAATCATAATTTTGCTAGAACAAAATAACACATTTTCACAAAAACTATTTTTTAGAGAAAAAAAGTCATACATTTATGAGAATATCCATCCATTCCTTTTCTATGCCTCTTATCCTCATTAGGGATATGCTGGAGCCTATCCCAGCTGACTTTGGGCAAGAGGTGTGGACAGGTCGTCAGCCAATCGCAGAGCAGTTTTTAGTTTTTATGTACTGTAGTACTATAAGTTGAATATGTTATTAAATTGTGTAGTTCTTAGAAAAAAGTTATGTATTTTTTCAAATTAAGTAAAAAAAATTTTTTACTTACAGTTGTAACCTTACGGGAGTAAAGATTTATAACGGCAATAATCTATGAAAGTAAAAATCAGATTTTTTAGGAAAAACTGCTTGTATTCTCACAAGAATAGAATGGCATATTTAAAGGTGTATTTTTAAGGTGCCTCCGCCAAGGCTGCCCTTTGTCACCGATTCTGTTCATAATCTTCATGGACAGAATTTCTAGGCGCAGTCAAGGTGTTGAGGGAGTCCATCTTGGTGACCTTAGGATCTCGTCTCTGCTATTTGCAGACGATGTGGTCCTTATGGCCTCATCAGGCTGTGACCTTCAGCGTTTACTGGAGCGGTTTGCAGCTGAGTGTGAAGCTTCTGGGATGAGACTCAGCACCTCCAAATCCGAGGCCATGGTTCTCAGTCGGAAACGGGTGGACTGTACCCTCCGGGTTGGGAGTGAGGTCTTGCCTCAGGTGGAGGAGTTCAAGTATCTCGGGTTCTTGTTCACGAGTGAGGGAAGGTTGGAGCGTGAGATCGACAGACGGATCGGTGCAGCATCTGCAGTAATGCGGTCGCTGTACCGGACCGTCGTGGTGAAGAGAGAGCTGAGCCGGAAGGCAAAGCTCTCTGTTTACCGATCGATCTACGTTCCCACCCTCACCTATGGTCATGAGTTATGGGTCATGACCGAAAGAATGAGATCGCGGATACAAGCGGCGGAAATGAGTTTCCTTCGTAGGGTGGCTGGACTCACCCTAAGAGATAGGGTGAGGAGCTCGGCCATCCGGGAGGAGCTCAGAGTAGAGCCGCTGCTCCTTCACATCGAGAGGAGCCAGTTGAGGTGGCTCGGGCATCTAGTCCGGATGCCTCCCGGGCGCCTCCCTGGTGAGGTGTTTCGGGCATGCCCAGTCGGGAGAAGGCCCCCGGGAAGACCTAGGACACGCTGGAGGGACTATGTCTCACAGCTGGCCTGGGAACGCCTTGGTGTCCTCCCGGTGGAGCTGGAAGAGGTCGCTGGGGACCGGGAAGTCTGGATTTCCCTACTGAAGCTGCTGCCCCCGCGACCCGGACCCGGATAAGCGGAGGAAAATGGATGGATGGATGGAGGTGTATTTTTGGAGAATAAACTTTGTGAGGATTAAATAAAACATTTTAAAGAAAAAAATCTTACAATAATGAAAGTTATTCCAAATGTTTTTTTTTTATTTCATAAAAAATGTATTTATGAATATTTTCAGAAAAATAAAACTCATGACCTTATGAGAATATATTTGCATACTTTCAAGAAAAATTGTTAATTTGTGAGAACCAGACTATAGTTTTTGCAAAGAATAAGACTTTTGTTTTTGAGGAAAGAATATGCAGTTTTTCAGAATAGTGTTGTAAATCGTTCATTCATTCACTTTCTATACCGCTCATCCTCATTATGGTCGCGGGTATGCTGGAGCCTATCCCAGCTGACTTTGGGCGAGAGGCGGGGTACACTCTGGACTGGTCGCCAGCCGATCGCAGGGCACACATAGACAAATAAACATTCACACTCACATTCATACCTATGGACAATTCTGGAGTAGACTTTCCCAGGGAGGCTGAAGAATATAGTTGGAACACACCCTCCAGTCACCTTTTTCAAAAATTCGGACCACCAACCCGGTCTGCCGGGGACTGTTCCCGACTTCCATGGAATGCTGAAGAGGCGTGTTAATCAAGAGTGTCCTCCAACATCCAGAGCTTTGAGAAATTCAGGGCGAAACTCGTCCACCCCCGGAGCCTTGCAATCGGGCATGTTGGAGGACTTCAACTAGGCCACTCCAAAATCTTCATTTGGTTTTTCTTTAGCGATTCAAATGTGGATGTGGATTGCTGCGATTGACTGGCGACCAGTCCAGGGTGCACCCCGCCTCTCGCCCAAAGCCAGCTGGGATAGGCTCCAGCATCCCCGTGACCCTTATGAGGGTAAGCGGTACAGAAAATGAATGAATGAATGAATGAAATGTGGATTGCTGGTGTGTTTTGGATTTTTGTCCTGCTGCAGAACCCAAGTTGTTTCAGCTTGAGGTCACCAACAGATGTCCAGACATTCCCCTGCAGGGATTTGTTGGTAAACAGCACAATTCGTGGTTCAGTTTATCACAGCAAGTCTTCCAGTTCTTGAAGCAGCAAAACAGCCCCAGACCATCACACTACCACCACCTTATTTTGCAGTTGCTATGATGTTCTTTTTCTGCAATTCGGTGTCAAATTTACACCAGATGTAATGGGACACACACCTTCCAGAAAGTTCAACTTTTGTCTCGTCAGACCACAAATTATTTTCCAGAAAGATCTTGGCGACCATCAAGATGTTTTCTGTCTTATTGTTCTTTTTATTCAGCAGTGGTTTTTGTCTTGGAAATCTGCCTTGCCTTATGTTGGAAACATGAACGCTGACCTTAACTGACACAAGTAAGGCTTGCAGTTCTTTGTGCGGTCTTTTGTGACCTCTTGGATGAGTCATCGCTGCTCTCTTGGGGTAATTTTGGTTGGCCGGCCACTCCTGGGATGGTTCACAACTGTTCCACGATTTTGCCGTTCGTGGATAATGGCTCTCGCTGGAGTCCCAAAGCTTTAGAAATGGCTTTATAACCTTTTCCAGACTGACAGATTTCAAATAATCTCAGTTATATTTTAACAGGAAGGGAGGCAAAGACTTTTTCACAGCACCGTACGTTTTGCAAATATACCCCTGGAGGGCCTTAAAGTACCCATGATACTGCCTCCCTTTAGACAAAAGAGCCGACGACAATGAGAACGTGAGAAGCAAGAGTTTCCCAAATTTTTCCCTGCAAAAGAAAACTCCAAATGATTTCCTCCTGTGCTACCTGCTACCTTGTGGCGTCTTAAAATGGCTTCCTGCTTTGTTTGTTTGTCTTGACGGCACAGAAACGGTTGCGTGTTAAAATGCGAAACAAGGTCGAGAGCTCCCGCTGCGGAGGAATCCCAAACAAAAAGAGACGCTGGCTTTTGGGGAATTTTTCCCACTTCGGAAGCACTACGTTGCTGTTGATTGACTGGATGGGATACGTAGATCAAGTTTTTGCTTTCTTATCGAGATTTAATGCCTGATGAAAGCTCTCAAAGGCTAAATTAAAAAATGAACAAAGTCATACAATTTTTTTTTTTTTTTTTTGGTTCTTTTCATTTTTTCACATCTGGGTACTTTCCTTTACTTTTGTGTTATTTATTTTAATGTTATTTTTTTTATATGTTAGTATTTTGTACAATTGCAGACGTTATTGTGTTTTGTTTTATTTTGAGTTATATGTTTTTGTGTTTTCAATATTTTGTATAATTTTGTACAAATGTAAAAATATATATAATTTTGTACTGTTTTTGGTGGAAGGTTTTTCGTGGTGCAAAAACTGCACATTTGTTTCTCTTCCTGCTTGACTTTTTTGCTATTTTAATCTTTATAAATGTTTATTGTTTGTCTTTTGTAAATATGTTTTTATGTAAATTTGGTTTTTTGTTGAAGATATTGCTGTTATGAAGAAGGCGCATTTTTTCACTTCTTACTGTCCCAGTATTTTATTTTATTATTTAGATTTTCATTAAATTTTATTTTATCATTCTTTCACATTATTTTATTTTTTATTTATTTTAGCTTGTAAGCCACTTTTTAAAAATTATTATTTGACTATATATATGTATGGTTATTACAAACAGTACGATACAATAGTTTTTATATGTATTTTAACTTTGTTATTTTTTTCTACATTTTTGTAATATTTGTTTTTTTATTGTGTTTATTTTAGTAATTGTTTTTAAGTGTATTTTGAATTCTCATTATGTATAATTTTCTGAATAATTTTGTAATGTTTTTTAATTAGATTTTTAAAATTATTTTCCCCCTGTTGTTTATTATTATTTGGTCCTGGTAGCTTTGCCCGCTAGTGCGACAGATGGGTGGATGCTGAGCCAATACGGATATGTTGATGTTTGTTCTGTTTAAGTGCCTTTGACTGCATTGACTATTTAGTGAGCTTTCCTGCACATGCTAGCTTGCATGCATGTAGCGTGTAGGAGACATGAGCGCCATCATGGACTTATTAAAAGTGTTTGAAGGTATTTGGAGCAGATGACAATTCACAGTAATGTGATCAGAGCACATGTGCACCTCAAGTGTACTGAAAACGGTCTCCAAGGAAACAGTATAAAGTTGTGTGAAAGAGAACACTGTGGCTTCTTTTCAATGCGGCCGCACAAAGAGAAGCCATCATTTTGGACTAAACGTGTCACAAAGCAGGAGGAAGGAAGGAAGGGAGACCCCGCCCTGGCTCTACCTGAGTCCTCATTGAGAGTAAGCGTGCACGGCAGGATGTTGTTACTATTAAAAAAAGAGCAAAAGCCAGCTCAGCCGTGCCAGGAAGCAATTAAAGGTGAATGGGGTTATTGTGACGGCAGTCTGAGGCAAAAACCTGGAGGAGCGCCATTCCCTTCGCCTCGTGGAACTCCCAAGAAGACAAGATTTTCATTTGCTGACTTTCAACTTCCTCTACAGCAGTGGTTTTCAAACTGGGGGGTGAGCCCCCTAGGGGGAAACCCGGCATTATGACAGGGCAATTTCAATGCAGATGAAAGAGGTAAACACAACTTGAGAATGAATTAAAAATACAATAGTAATACAGGTGACATCACCAAATGTTACATGACCACTCTTATGGCACTATGTCATCCTGCAGTGACTCCCTGTGGTTTCCAGGGGCGCTCATGGCCTGCAATGGGAGTGCACCCTAAGGGAAAAATTTGAGGAAAAAAGTCGTACATTTACAAGAATATTGGGGGAGGGGGGGGGGGGGGG
>QODF01000153.1:919688-930695 GCA_024372805.1 Oostethus manadensis
GGGGGGGGGGGGGGGGGTTGTTATTTTACTAGAATCAAATTAAGTAAAAAAGGATGTATTTTCAAAAATTATGTTGTATTTAAAAAATATAAAAAATATGTAAAGAAGTCATAAATTAATTCAATAAATATATTTTTTAGGGTAACAAATTACATTTTACATTGTATGTTTTCAGGAAACAAAATGTATTTTTTAAGAAAATCATTCAAAAAATTTCAAACATTTATGAGATTAAAAATCCTCAGTTTTGGGGAAAACAAGTTTAAAATTTTAGAAGAATAAAACCTTATATTTTAATAAATTTAAAATGATTCTAAAGTTTTTTTGTGGAAAAAGTCATACATTTATAACAATACAAATCCTATTTTTTTGGAGGAAAAAATTTACAAGAAAAAAATTTTATAAAGTCGAAAAAAGCAATGTTTTTTAGGAAAAAATAAAACATGACAATAAAAATGCTACACTTTTGATGAAAAAAGTTTTTATTCATATTAATTATTATTATAATAATTATTACAAAATAATTAATTAATTACAAATTTATATTTTCAAGAAAAAAATGTAATCTTACTGAGAGTAAATCCTAGTTTTGAGAAAAAAAAAGTTATAATCCCACAATTTCAAGAAAAAAATATTTTCACTGCCTATTTTTGGAAACATTAAGGAAAAATAAATGTTAAAAAAAAATTGTCTAAGAATAATACATAAAAGTCAATCCATCCACCAATTTTCTTCCGCTCATCCGAAGTCCGGTCGACGGGGCAGCAGCCTAACCAGGGAAGCCCAGAATTCCCACTTCCCGGCGGATCCTGAGCCATTCCCAGGCCAGTTGAGAGACATAGTCTCTCCAATGTGTCCTGGGTCTTCCCCGATGACCATGGACTCGGACTGGTGCTGAGTCTCATTCCAATGTTTTGCCATGACAAAACAAAGTTGCAGAAAAAGTGATAATGTTACCAGAACACGGTCAAATTTTATGGGAATTGAGTAATCATTAAGTAATGTGGGGAAAAATTTACAAGAGAAAAATAGAAACTGCAAAAAAACAACAACAACAACAAACAAAAAACATTAGAAAAAAAGTAGAAAAGTGCTGTAATTTTGCTAGTCAGAGACAAAAGTCAGATTCCAATGAAAAAAAGTTTGAATTTTATGAGAATAAATTGTTAATATTAGGAGGAAAAATAGTATAATTCTAGTAGCATAGGTTTGAAATATTAAAAAAAAAAAAATTTTTAAGTTTTAAGATTATGAGAAACAGACACAACAAAATAGAATATTATAGGAATAAATTCATAATATTTCACACATTTCAAAAAGCAAATTTACAAAAAATATTGACGAAAAATGTTTGTAAAACAACAGCAAAAATGTGAAAAAAGAGCAGATACCAAAGCTAATACTAATACTGTAATAAGCCTTTTCGCCTACATCACAAAGCCGAGAGGCTTTTTTTGTTGAAATATTTCTACAAAATATATGAAATATCAAAGTGACGCTTGCATCCTTGCACTTTTCATTATGGTGGAAAAAGTTGCTGTAGTGTAACACTGAATGAGGTCGCTGCAGCAAGGGTATTATATTCGTGCGCGTCAGTGTTCCTTCCAAATAATCGGATCGGTCCCCACCCTTCCCACTCTGCGCCCGTCTCCTGACCGGCGGTCTGAAGCGAACCCGGCTCCTGGTGTAAACAGGAAAGCCTTTTAAACGGACCTGTAGCAACGCCGGCCCCAGAACTAAACAGTGTGTTTATGGTCTGCTGTTGCTGCGCGCGTTTAAACCTCACGTGGCGAGGGGAACGTCATCCCGAAGCACTTGCACGGTGGTTTCCGGTCTGAAGATGCTGACTTTGACGGTTTGGCCCTCAAACGTGGTGTTGGAGGCCAATGAAATGTGTGATCAGGGAAGACACGGCAAGGATGTGATGCTGGAAGAGGGTGGCGGGATTCCCCATCATTCCTGCAGGGTAACACAATTCCATCAGAGGGAAGCTCCACAACAAAGAATGCCATCAATAGACGGCAGGTTTGCTTATTTTTAATGTTCCTGTGATTAGCGCAGGAAATGGATGATTATTATTTGGGCCAAATATTTAATGTTGCCATTATTTGAGCGTGCGCATAAACAAGTGCGTATTTGCCAAGCCACCACAATAACACTCCACCTTTTCCCACAGTCAGGCCCAGATGGGCGGGAACACACACACATACACACATCCCGTGTGTGCATTTAGTTATTTTTGTTTTTTTTACATTTTTATTGAAGTCAATTTGATTTTCTAATATTCATTATTTTTACACTTTTTTAAAGTGTTTCTTATTGTTTTCTAACCTTTATTTGTCATTATTAAATTGTATTGATTAATTTTTTAACTCTTTATGTAAGTCATTAGAATTCATTTGTATTTTTTTTACATTTGATTCATCATTTTGATTTTGTTTTTTTCCCCACACTTTTTACATTTTTATTTACAGTAAGTCATTTGGATTTTGAATTATTTATTATTTTTACAGTTTTAAGTCTTTATTTATTTTTATTTGTTTCTATTTGCTTTTGCCCGAGTGATCCTAGGAGCTATGTTGTCGGGGGCTTTATGCCCCTGGTAGGGTCTCCCAAGGCAAACAGGTTCTAGGTGACGAGCCAGACTAAGAGTGATTCAGAAGACCCATATGAAGAGAAACATGAGGAGTGACCGCACCTCGCCCGGACGTGGGATACCGGGGCCTCACCCTGGAGCCAGGCCTGGGGGAGGGGCTCGCAGGCGAGCGCCTGGTGGTCAGGTCTTCACCCGTGGGACCTGGCCGGGCCTAGCCCGAAGAAGCCGCACGGGAACTCCCCCCCGCAGACCCACCACCTGCAGGGGCAAGCATAAGGGTCCGGTGCTGTGTGATTTGGGCAGTGGTCGAGGGCGGGTGTCCGGGCGACCTGGGCTTCGGCGACCAAATCTGGTTCTTGGGACATGGAATGTCACTTCTCTGGTGGGGAAGGAGCCCGAGCTTGTGGAAGAGGCGGAGAGATTCCGACTAGATATAGTCGGACTCACCTCAACCCACAGTTTAGGCTCTGGAACCAAACTCCTTGAGAGGGGCTGGACCTTGTTCTTCTCTGGAGTTGCCGCTGGGGAGAGGCGGCGAGCTGGTGTGGGCTTATTGTTAGCCCCCCGGCTTGGTGCCTCTGTGTTGGAGTCATCCCCAGTAAACGAGAGGGTTACTTCCCTACGCCTTAGGGCTGGGGAAAGGGTCCTGACTGTGGTTTGTGCCTATGCGCCGAACGGCAGTTCAGAGTACCCAGCCTTCTTGGAGTCTATCAGAGGGGTGCTGGAGAGCACCCCAGCTGGTGACTCCATAGTTCTACTGGGAGACTTCAACGCCCATGTGGGCAATGACAGTGTGACTTGGAGGGGCGTGGTTGGGAGGAACGGCCTCCCTGACCTGAACCCGTGCGGTGTGTTGTTGCTGGACTTCTGTGCGAATTACAGTTTGTCCATAACGAACACCATGTTCGAACATAAGGATGTCCATAAGTGCACTTGGCACCAGGACACCCTAGGTCGCAGGTCTATGATCGACTTTGTGGTCGTATCATCAGACCTGCGTCCGTATGTTCTGGACACGCGGGTGAAGAGAGGGGCTGAGCTGTCAACTGACCACCACCTGGTGATGAGTTGGATTAGATGGCGGGGAAGGATGCCGGACAGACCTGGCAGACCCAAACGCGTAGTGAGGGTGTGCTGGGAACGTCTGGCAGAGTCTCCCGTTCGTCGAGTCTTCAACTCTCATCTCCGGCAGAGCTTCGCCTGCATCTCGAGGGAGGACCGGGATATTGAGTCCGAATGGGCCGTATTCCGTGCCTCTATTGCTGAGGCAGCCAGTTGTGGTTGCGGCCGCAAGGTGGTCGGTGCCAGTCGTGGTGGCAAGCCCCGAACCCGATGGTGGACACCGGGGGTTAGGGCTGCCGTCAAGCTGAAAAAGGAGTCCTATCGAGCATGGATGGCTTGCGGGACTCCCGAAGCAGCTGACAGGTACCGGCAGGCCAAGCGGCACGCGGCTTCGGCGGTGGTCGAGGCAAAAACTCGGGTGTGGGAGGAGTTCGGTGAGGCTATGGAGCACGACTTTCGGTCGGCCTCGAAGAGGTTCTGGCAAACCGTCCGACACCTCAGAAAGGGGAAGCAGCCCCCAGTTCACACTGTTTACAGTGCGGACGGGGGCTTGCTGACCACGACTGTGGATATAGTTGGTCGGTGGAAGGAATACTTCGAGGCCCTTCTCAATCCCACTGACATGCCTTCCATAGAGGAAGCAGAGTCTGAGGATACGTACGTGGACAGTTCTATCACCGTGGCTGAGGTAATTGGGGTAGTCAAATCACTCCCCAGTGGCAAGGCTCCGGGGGTAGACGAGTTCCGCTCAGAATTTCTCAAGGCTCTGGATGTTGGAGGACTGTGTTGGTTGACACGCCTCTACAACATTGCATGGAAGTCAGGAACAGTACCTCTGGACTGGCAGACCGGGGTGGTGGTCCCCATTTTTAAAAAGGGTGACCGGAGGGTGTGTTCCAACTATAGGGGGATCACACTCCTCAGCCTTCCTGGGAAAGTCTACTCCAGGGTGCTGGAGAGAAGGGTACGACCGTTAGTCGAACCTCGGTTAGAGGAGCTGCAATGTGGTTTTCGTCCCGGTCGCGGAACACTGGACCAGCTCTACACCCTTGCAAGGGTACTCGAGGGTATGTGGGAGTTTGCCCAACCAGTCTACATGTGCTTTGTAGACCTGGAAAAGGCATTCGACCGTGTCCCTCGTGGTGTCCTGTGGGGGGTGCTCCGGGAGTACGGGATTGATGGTCCGCTTCTACGTGCCATTCGGTCCTTGTACAATCGAAGCAGGAGCCTGGTTCGCATTGCCAGCAGTAAGTCGAGCTTGTTTCCGGTGAACGTTGGCCTCCGCCAAGGCTGCCCTTTGTCACCGATTCTGTTCATAATCTTCATGGACAGAATTTCTAGGCGCAGTCAAGGTGTTGAGGGAGTCCAGCTTGGTGACCTTAGGATCTCGTCTCTGCTATTTGCAGACGATGTGGTCCTTATGGCCTCATCAGGCTGTGACCTTCAGCGTTTACTGGAGCGGTTTGCAGCTGAGTGTGAAGCTTCTGGGATGAGACTCAGCACCTCCAAATCCGAGGCCATGGTTCTCAGTCGGAAACGGGTGGACTGTACCCTCCGGGTTGGGAGTGAGGTCTTGCCTCAGGTGGAGGAGTTCAAGTATCTCGGGTTCTTGTTCACGAGTGAGGGAAGGTTGGAGCGTGAGATCGACAGACGGATCGGTGCAGCATCTGCAGTAATGCGGTCGCTGTACCGGACCGTCGTGGTGAAGAGAGAGCTGAGCCGGAAGGCAAAGCTCTCTGTTTACCGATCGATCTACGTTCCCACCCTCACCTATGGTCATGAGTTATGGGTCATGACCGAAAGAATGAGATCGCGGATACAAGCGGCGGAAATGAGTTTCCTTCGTAGGGTGGCTGGACTCACCCTAAGAGATAGGGTGAGGAGCTCGGCCATCCGGGAGGAGCTCAGAGTAGAGCCGCTGCTCCTTCACATCGAGAGGAGCCAGTTGAGGTGGCTCGGGCATCTAGTCCGGATGCCTCCCGGGCGCCTCCCTGGTGAGGTGTTTCGGGCATGCCCAGTCGGGAGAAGGCCCCCGGGAAGACCTAGGACACGCTGGAGGGACTATGTCTCACAACTGGCCTGGGAACGCTTTGGTGTCCTCCCGATGGAGCTGGAAGAGGTCGCTGGGGACCGGGAAGTCTGGACTTCCCTACTGAAGCTGCTGCCCCCGCGACCCGGATAAGCGGTGGAAAATGGATGGATGGATGGTATTCTCTTTTTACATATTTTCTGTTGTTTTTGAAATATTTTTTTTCCTTTTATTTAAATCAATTTTTTTGTATTTAAATTTCATTTTTATTTGTATTTATTTGTATTATTTTTACACATTTATTTTTTAAATTAAGTTTATTTTTTAATTTTTTTTAAAAGTTTAAAAAAATTTTGGTTATATATTTGCTTACACTTTTATTTAAGTAATTTAATCTCTTTTTTAATTATTTTTTTGCATGTGCATTTTAGTCATTTTTATTATAAATGTATTCATTTAGGATGAGAGTGTTTTTTTTAATGTATATTTTCTCTACTTTTATTGAAGTCAAACCAAGCGAATGTATGTTTTGGAAAATATCATCATTTGAAACTGACACTACCCAGAGTGCCTTTTTGAGGCGTTTATTGAGGCATTTTATCAATAAATGAGGAAGAATGCATGCATACAAATAATCCATCAAGTTTTTTCAACCTTTATTTACACTGGCCCCATCATGTCTGAAATGCTCCCCCACGTTCGGGGACGGTCACCGCCTGCGCGTCCACGCTCAGCAGAAAGCGCTGTTGTTGCTCGCGAGGACTTCGTGGCGACATCTGTTTCTCTGCGCTTTTGTGGCGCACATGTGGTCTCTTAACCTTAACAAAGTCGTCTTCATGTGGTTCGGCGTTTATTTTCCCAGCCGGCAAAGCTGCGCATTGGTGCCATATTTCCTAATCAAACCAGAATGCTTGAAAAGTGCTTGTCTGATGTGAGGGGAAACCACATGAAGATCCATGTGAAGTTCTGCTTAAATTCTTGAGCAAACTCAGGTGGAGCTCAGCAGCGCTGGAGACGCCAGCAGAGCCGCGCCACCTCTCTTGTCGGAGGGATTAACGAGCGCTGCCTCTGGGACTGCACCAGTATGTTGTTGTACAGCTGGAACGCTAGTCACTTACGCTATGACATAAAATGAGAGTGAGGCAGCGCTAGCTGTCGAGGTAAAATCCCGGGCTGTCACCTTGTCATCCACACCATTGTGATGTTGTATAGCTGTAGCGATGGTTCCTTGTGCAATTCGGCCCTACACTCGCCACAGTCTTACCATTCCCACTAAATGAGAGCTACGCAGCGCTAGCCATCCAGCTAAAAGACCAAGCTGTCAACTTGTCATCAAGCGTGGCTTTTAAGATGACAGGGAGTGAGGTTTCGCACAGCATCACCAGCGGTGCAATATGGTCCTACATCCAGCCAAAACACAGGTCAGGGGTGTCCAAAGTGCAGTCCGGGGGCCAAGTTAAAAATAAATAAATAAAAAAAGTCCAAATAGAGAAAGAGAAAAAGGTTGAATCTAATGAGAATTCTTATGAGAATAACATATCATAAGGAAAGAACATCATTTTAGTAACATCTTTTTGAAATATTTAAAAAAAGTCAATTTTTTGCTGTAATTCTTTGGAAAATTGGGTTGCGAAAAAAGTTATAAAAATATTATGCCAATAAGGTCATAATTATGAGTTTTAAAAAAGACATTTGAAAAATGCAGTGCTAACCCGCGAGGAGTTGGGTTTACAATGCACAAATTCTCCATGCTAGCAAGTAGATGTGCTCACCTTGAGCATGCCAGCTTCCAAAATGACAGTTATCTCGAGGCACTTCACATACAATAAAAACAAAACTGAACTCTGCCTGACGCTTGGCGACAGAGTTTAGGAAAAACTCCCTCCCTCCCTTGAACGGAGCCCGGGCTCTTTGGGGGGGCCCATTGGTCTTGTCTGTGAGATGGAGGGACAAGGTAGACGGACAGGCCAGATAGAGAAAGACAAAAGGCTTGAGTGATCTGGGGAGGGACAAGACCAGTAACACATCTTCACATGGGCGACGTTCTACTTGCAGAGTTGCTGTAACGACTCAGCCGCTGATACCGATCTGCACGTTCTGGCCCGCAGCCAGTCTGCATCTGCGAGTTGGGTCCACAGCGTGACCGCCGCATGTGAGTACTGGAATGACTGCGATGGTGTTTGGCAGCCATAAAGAGACGACTCATTCAGACAGGTCACGTGACAGCAAGGAAGGACTCCCCAGGAATGCTACATATCATTCATTCATACTCATCCTGCATCATGAACCTGAACTATCCCTGCTTATTCTTTCATCCAGGAAGTCTTTATCACAGCCAAAAGTGAGACCTGGTCCAGACGCCAAAGCAGCCTGAGGACACCAAACTGGGACCAGGAAGGCCGGCCTAAATCGGGGGGGTTTGTTTATAGCGACACCAGCGATAACATCGCGTGGCCACCATGTTGTTTGGATACCTCAGCAAAGGAGGCGGAGCTCCAATGAGCAGCATGGAGAATACTAACAAAAAGTACGTTCCTAGAAAAGCTTGGGGTGTGACTAATAGCTGGCAAAACAATCAGCCTCACTTGATGCTTTTGCAAGGAAATGCAACAGTAGCAAAGTACAGGTGAGCAAAAACGGGCATGATTGGATAAATTGTTTTCATGAACGAGGTGAAAACGGCCAGAAAATAAACTCAGCACATACTGACTCATTCAAAAAAGTGCCAGCCATTTGAGATGATTCACAGAAAATTGTGTTGGATGGCTAGCTAAACATTGCACCTACCAAAAGAAAGATTAGACGCTTGTCTTCCATCAGAAAAAAAAGTTTGCTTCTTCCTTTTTCTGTTTTTTAGTAATCAGCAGTAGTTTCAGGAAAATATCAGTTCCCAACTAAAAAAGCAGCTTTTATTGAAATGATACACTTAAACTTTGACTTGAGCGCAAATGTTGCCAAAATATCTAAACAACTATTCCACGACATAAACAACACAGAAAAGTTTGTTTTACACCAAAATAACAATTTATTTACGAATACAACACCATGAACTACTTGCAGTTTTTACATTTGGAACTGAACTGTGTGTTTGCATGCATTAAAATGTCACTACAGCGCTACACGTTCTGCACGCTACACTCCTCCACGCTCTCTCCCAATTCCTCCTCGCTGTCGAGTGTGTTAATACATGCAAAATAGCTCTTATCAAATGTACCTTTTTGGCCGTTTTTAGCGTGGTAAATAATAAATACATATACCTAAAAGTAAATATTTCATGTTTAATTAGTAAAATAAGCAGGACTTCAATGGCCGCACGGTGGCTGAGTGGTTAGCACATTGGCCACACAGTCAGGAGATCTGGAAGACCTGGGTTCAAATCTCCGTTGGGCATCTCTGTGTGGAGTTTGCATGTTCTCCCCGTGCGTGTGTGGGTTTTCTCCGGGTACTCCGGTTTCCTCCCACATTCCAAAAACATGCATGTTAGGTTAATTGGCGACTCTAAAATTGTCCATTAGAGTGTAAATGTGAGTATGAATGCTTGTTCGTCTATATGTGCCCTGCGAATGACTGGCAACCTTCCAGGGTGTACCCCGCCTCTCGCCCAAAGCCAGCTGGGATAGGCTCCAGCATCCCCGTGACCCTAATGAGGATAAGCGGTACAGAAAATGAAATGAATGAAGCAAGACTTCATAATTAGCATGAAATATTAATTGACCAGTCTCTGGTGACCCCTTGCCCAGAGGTAACTGGGATAGGCTCCAGTTTACCTGTAACCATAGGGAGGACAATTGGTATAGAAAATGGAAAAAAATGGATTTTAATCCAGTATAGTACAGTACACAAGGGGTCCTGTGTGACTCAGAGTCGGCGTCAGAAAAGCCCGGCTCTGGTCCAAAGCCGGCGGGCCGCTCACAGCACAGACTTCACCTCAACTTCCTCCCTCATTTCCTGCTCTGCTGCCAGTTGTGTGCAACTTGTAATTGCTGTGCACTTTTCCCCTTTTTCCCTCTGGGGTGCACGGGGACTCATCGGCACTGAACCCAAACGGGCTTAATGGTGGCGGTCTATCTAAATGAACCTCAACCTCAATCCTCTGGGGTGTCAGTGTTTTTGTCTAGTGCCCAGTAAGTAAACTCTTGCGATGTCTATCAGCATCTTGCCTTAGCAGCAGTCTGACATCATTAAGCCTGCAAGTGACATGAAATGTGTGCAAAATAAATACAAATACGTTTAGTATTAGGAGAGGTATGACCTAACTCCTGTGTGGGAGGTGGATGACATGGACACCACGTTCTAGCAAGCTTGCAGCCAGAGGGGATTGACTGACACTCAACACTGCAGGAATGCTGGCTGTTTCTCATCTTTAAAATGCATTAAATAAAAGTCATGGAAGTGTTTAACCTGCAACCAAAATGTCAACAACAAGCAGGGGACAGCGATTAAAAGCGACCAACCCACCCAGGAACTGACCGGCATCACAACCAATGACTACGCAAGAAGGCGAGACCAAAACCAGGAAATGGACAAGTTGGAGAAAAAGTCTGAAAAGGTGCTTGGTTTGGGTTTATATGTATATATATATATATGTAATATACATATATATATATATATATATATATTACATAGGAGGTGGTGGGCAACTGTAACTATATTACATAGTTACAGTTAACACTTTAATACATAGACATTTGTATGTATATCTGACATACTGTACATCTGACACAACTTCCGATCTAGTTCAGTGAAAGCATAGACTAAAAGATGAGTATTATTTTCTCTAATTGATACCTAAATGTTGAAACAGATAATAAACAATTAATAAAGTAAATGTAACCCTCCTTTTGGCTCACCCTGTAAAATATAAAAAAGAAAAAATATATATATTTATACGCACAATATATATACAATTATATACTGTGTGTATACACACAGTATACAGTAATATATATTTTAAGTTATTTATACACACACCCACATATATTTTTCATTTATACACACACACATGTACACAATATGTATATATACTGTATATGAAATACATCCATTTTCTATGACGCTCATCCTCATTTGAATGATTTTGAGTGTGAATGATTGTTTGTCTGCCCTGCGATTGGCTGTCAACCAGTCCAGAGTGTACCCCGCCTCTCCCCCGTCGGGATAGGCTCAGCATTCCCCAGCGACCCTCATGAGGATAAGCGTCATAGAAGATGGATGGATGGATGGATATATATACATAAATATAAATATTTATATATGGATGGATATATATATATCTATATATATATAGATAGATATAGATATATATATATCCATCCATCTT
>QODF01000153.1:954744-1024440 GCA_024372805.1 Oostethus manadensis
GCCGCACGGTGGCTGAGTGGTTAGCACATTGGCCACACAGTCAGGAGATCTTGAAAAACCTGGGTTCAAATCTCCGTTGGGCATCTCTGTGTGGAGTTTGCATGTTCTCCCCGTGCGTGTGTGGGTTTTCTCCGGGTACTCCGGTTTCCTCCCACATTCCAAAAACATGCATGTTAGGTTAATTGGTGACTCTAAAATTGTCCGTCGGTATGAATGCGAGTGTGAATGTTTGTTTGTCTATATGTGCCCTGCGATTGACTGGCGACCAGTCCAGGTTGTACCCCGCCTCTCGCCCAAAGTCTGCTGGGATAGGCTCCAGCATCCCCGTGACCCTAATGAGGATAAGCGGTATAGAAAATGAATGAATGAATGAATATCATAATAAAGTATCATAATAAGGTGCAGGTGTACTTAATGTAGTGCTGTGCGTGCTGTTCAAAGTGGAGACTGAGGGGGAAAGCGGCATTGATTGAGAGACTTCCCAGCATTTCTTGCTGGTAATGTCTTTAGCAGGGGCAGGTACACAAAGTTCCAGTGGCCACAAAGCGGACTTGGACAAACTTTACAGTTGACATCTGGAATATCTTCCATCTTTTTTTGCGTTGTTGTGTTAACTCTCTGCTGCCTCTTCTTCTCTTTGTGGTCTTTTGATGCAAACGTCACTTTGAGTGGCTAGAAACGGACTTTTGGTGAAACATTTGCATCATTTTGTTTGCATGTCTCCTGCGTGACATCTTAATGTGTGCCATCATTCTATTTTTAATTATTGTTTTTATTCATTTTATATGGGTATGAATGTGAGTATGAATGTTCGGTTGTCTGCCCTGAGATTGACTGGCGACCAGTCCAGGGTGTACCCCCCCTCTCACCCAAAGTCCTCTGGGATAGGCTCCAGCATATTCAGCAACCCTAACGAGGATAAGCGGTATAGAAAATGAATGAATGAATATGGAAGGAACAATAATCGCATGCTAGAATTTTATGCCTTCCGTCTGTCATTAATAAATCATGCTATATTGTGATTGAATATGGCCTTTTCTTAGTCCAAAAATAAGCAATATTCTTGCCTAAATAAAGCATTTGGAAGCATTAAAATAGCCAAATGCAGTATTAAGAATAAAAATGGAGTTTTACAAGAATCAGTAGATGAAGTATAGTACATTAATCCTGTATGATTCAAATTTTGCAGCTTCCCACTATCATGGTTTTTCGAAAATATATTAATAACTCATCCTGCTTTGTGGTTGAATATGTTAGTTTAAAAATTGTACCAATTTTTTGCCTAACTGAAGCATGTTCAAGTATTAGGAATGGAATATTTTCCTTCTGCTTTGAACAATCTATGTTGAAAGCTTGGTAGCAGAGGCAAAATATTCCATTCCCAACACCGAACAAGACATGTTGAAGGCTTGTTGATAGCAGAGGGAAAATATTCCATTCCCAATACTGAACATCCCGTGTTGAGGGCTTGTTGATAGCAGAGGGAAAACATTCCATTACTAACACAAGCGTAAAATGGCTAATATAAATATAAGGCATTCTGAAGATGGATTCAAAGATGTTATATCAAATATTCTACACAGCTTACTCGGTGTCAGTAATGTTACATTGATGAGACAATATGCATCACAAGAAATACCATACAAAACAATTGTCTGCGTGAGTCTTTATTATATCTTTTTTATGTCTTATTTTCTCTTATTATGTCTACTATTTTGGGTAATAGGAGTGTAATGGTGACTATAGGGGTGTTATTTCATGACGAGAGGGCTCTAATAATGTTAAAAAGTGTATTAAGAAGGTTGTAAAACAAGTTTTCTGTGCACTAACTACCAAAATATTTTGTTTATAAAAAAGGTGTTAAGATTTGTGTTGTTGACTGAATGACAGTTTTGCTTTTGTTCCTTTTTTTGCCTCAGTTCCTGTTTCTGCACTCATATTTTGATAGTTCTTCCTGCTTTCCTTTGTTTGTGTCTGCCTACTTTGCTTTTCTCGATTAGTCTCACCTGTTGCTAGTTTTAGTTTTCCTTCTATTTAGTTTAGGTGCGTTCCTCTGTGTTTTGTGGTTGCATATTATTAAAAAGAGGATCCTTCTCTGACCTGCCTCGGCGTCTTGCTCTCCGCGTCCTCGGGGTCGTCACCATCATGCCACAAAGACCTACACCAAAACATGACTTACTATGCTTATTAATTGTAATAAACTGGGCATTGCTGTACAAGACATGCATCCACATGTATGAGTCTTATTTTCCCATTCATGAGAATTGTCTTTTTCCAAAACTGGCTTCTGATACAGCAAATATCATGCATGATGTCACAAAATATTTTCTTATATCAGGCAAAAATTCCCTTCTTTTCAGAGGCAAAGGTGACAGGTATGACTGGATTAGATCAAAGTGGTCCCCATCTTCCATCAAAGGTTATTGCGCCATCTGTTGCGCGGGCATGCAGCCTGCTGTGTACGCGGATATAAAGTATTTTACACTCTGGACGGGGAATAACATTTAATATTTTCAAAACATAATAGACACTTCCTGTCTGACTCGCCAGCTAAAACCCACCCAGCGTGTTCGTCCTCAGGCACCTCGGGAGCCCCCTCAAAGATTTTTGTGAGGAAAAGTCGGCCTCTTCAAAGAGTCACAGGTCCCAGAGCAGGAAGTGCTGTTTGGGGGCGGGATGAGGCAGACAGGAAGGAAGGAAGACTGCTACCCGGCCAACATGTCGAGGCGTCCTGTTAGACACCAATACACGGGAATCGTATTCAACAGTTATGAACATGCATACACAACAAACCAGATGACACCATGTCAGGGGAAAATGCTGAAGCTGACCTGAAATGTAGAATCAATGTTTAAATCTGTTCACCGGCTGAAGATCGAACCAGCAACCCTGACGATCCACTCCTTTAGTCCATAAGGAGACCACTAGAGTGTTTATATCAAGGGTGGCCACATAATGTGGAAAAACATAAACTTTGATATTTTCTAAAGCAATATGCTAAGAAGTTATATGGTGCATGTTTCAAGAAGAAAATGGCATTTCCGCTTTGTGATATACAGCAGGTGAAAAAGCCTATTATTAGTATGTATATGCATATATATCTCATTTCTTCTATTTTTATCTTTCCAATTATTAAGTAGTATCAACTTTATTCTTAAATATTCTTTGTAAAATTTCTTCTCTTAAGATTATTGTTTTATTCGCATAATATTTTGACTTTATTCCCTTTATTTATTATAACTTTTTCCCCATCCAAATTTTTCAAAAGAACAACTTAATTTTGTTTAGTTTGTTTCTCAAAATATTACGACTATACAAAAACGTTTTTTTTTTTATATTTCAGTGGTATGCCACAAAAATAACATTACTTATCTTCATAATATTACAGGTTTATTTTGGTCAAATTGCGCATTTTTTCTCATTGGACTACAACTTTTTCTTCTTAATGAATTTACTTTATTCACGTAAAATCACAGCTTTTTTTAAATTTCAGTTGTATTTGTTTTTTGTAATTCATTATTGTTTTTGTATTATTGTAAATTTTCTTCTTGTAGTTATGACTTTATTCCCATAATACTTTGACTTTATTCCATGGCTGTCAAAAACTCATTAATCAACTTTATCTCATTAATTAAGTTCATTTCGTTTACCGTAACTCTTCATGGAAAATCTACTGCTTGGAAATTCCAGAAAATAAAGTCGTATCACACAAACATGCAAAAAACATTCCATTCAACTTCATTTACATGTTGTCTTTCAACACAATCCCTTATTGCATAACAATTTGATCCAAATGTTCTGCTACTAATAAAGGAGTCTAAGATAAATACTGTAGATTTGGGTTTAATTTTCAGTTCATTTGGAGCTGTTAAAACATTCAAATATAATTCTGACATGTTATTTATATTTATTTTAATGAAATACAGCAAATAATGTGCACATTTCAGACAAATGGTGATTAATCATGATTAATTAATTGGAAAACTGTGATTAATTTGATTTAAAATTTTGATTTTTTTAAAGCCTTTACCTTTTTTTCATAATTTAAAGTTTATGCAAATAAAATAACATTATTACCCCCATAATATTACATTCATCCAGTAAAACTTTGACTTCTTTGTTAGATTACTTTTTTTTTTTTCTGACTTTGTTCTTGTAAATATAATGCTGATTTTTCAATTTTTACTGTTATTTTTGGGGGTCAGTTTCTTGTTAAAATATGTTTGCGGCAAATGACCCCCTTGCCACACTTTGGACACCTTTGGTTGGAAGGAGAAAAAAAAGCGGCTGCCATCGCTGAAGTCAAGATGAGACCACCGAGCGCTCTAATAGACAACAGGGCCCGTCCGCTGAGGGCCTAGGTGTCAAACATTTCAGTTCAAACATTTTTCTTGAAACAACCTCCCGCTGTCAGACTCTACGCGTCTTGATTCAATTTATACAAACAGGATACGATTGAAAGAGTAAATAATCTGTACATTTATAAGTACGTTGGCTTGCTTAATTGCACAAATTCATTGACATTTTGGACCTTGCAAATGGATTTTATATCCTTAACATGAAAAACTCAGACGCTTTTTCACAAATGGAATATTTTTATAGTTAGAGCATAGAAAACCTGTTTACAACATTTCTAAAAGTTTTTTTTAACATTATTAGAGACCTCTAGACATGAAATAACACCTCTATAGTCACCTCCAGATTCCTATTATCCAGTATAGTGGAAATCCATCAATTTTCTATGCCACTAGTCCACATTAGGCCTGACTTCGGGCAAGAGGCGGGGTACACCCTAAACTGGTCGCCTGTCAATCGCAGGCAATAGTAGACGGGATAACAGAAAATAAGACATCAATAAGATAAAATATAGACTCACACATGTTAGCATTGGGAAAGTCTATCCATCCATCCATTTTCTATACAGCTTATCCTCACTAGGGTCGCGGGCATGCTGGAGCCTATCCCAGCTGACTTAGGGCGGGAGGCAGGGTAAACCCTGGACTGGTCGCCAGTCAATCGCAGGGCACATATAGGCAAAGACATACAACCAGTCACACTCACACTCTAATGGACAATTTAGCATTTAATTTTGCATTGGAAACGTTCCTTTTTTTAACTTCTGGTTTGTGTACAGTACTTCCTGCCGTGGCCATTGTTTCATCAATGTAACATTACTGACACCTAGTGACCAGTGTCATCACAGACTGTTTGAATATGTCTTCTGCATGCCTTATATTTGTGAAATTGTGTAAAATTAGGCCGTATTCAACCACAACAAAGCAATGATTGAAGAAACTATGTATTTTTCAAAATCTGTGTAGCCACATAAATTGAAGGGTGAAGTGATGGAGTAGAAAAAATAAAATAAAACGAGGTAAATTATTGTTCATATATGGTACAAAGAGTGTGTAATTATCGTACAGGAGGCGCTATCAAGTTTGATAGCGCCTAAGAATTGATTTGTTGATTCATTGATTGATATGTGTGGAACAGAATCTAATTTGAGTCAAATAAGAAGCAAATTCTTATCTTCAGGGCCCTTTATGCGACACTCTTTTGACCCGAAAACCCTATTTTGTGAGTTTGTGTCCAACACCGGCCGCATGGTGGATGAATGGGTAGCATGTTGGCCTCACAGTCAGGAGGTTCTGGGTTCAAATCTCTGTTGCGCATCTCTGTATGGAGTTTGCATGTTCTCCCCGTGCGGTCGTAGGTTTTCTCTGGGTACTCCGGTTTCCTACCACATTCCAAAAACACGCAATTTTAATTTAAGTAATTGGCGACTCTAACTTGTCCATTAGAGTGTGAGTGTGACTGGTTGTATGTCTTTGTTTGTCTATAAGTGCCCTGCGATTGACTGGCGACCAGTCCAGGGTGTACCCTGCCTCCGGCCCTAAGTCAGCTGGGATAGGCTCCAGCATACCCACGAACCCTAACAAGGATAAGCAGTATAGAAATAGAATGACAAACACCGACGTTGCCATCTAGTGGCCTGGGGAGCATATTACATGCAGCTCTGCTGGTATGTTGTTGTCGTGCGCTCACGTCCCTGAGAAGAATTCCACCTGGTATAATGCCCGCGGAATAATGCAAAACAAAAACGTGCACTCAGCAGCTGACTGAAGCTTGCCTTGATGCTTAACACGCCTTTGGAGCTGGAAAGTTGGCCCGCAGCTAATTGCAATCATGTGTGATGGCTTGCACCGGCTGCCGTGTCCACCGCATGGTAAATCATACGTGGGATACTGTAAACACAAATAGTTGGCTGGTGAAAGAAAGCTATGGTAGCGTGTTAGCACGTAGCAAGCGGTGGTCTTCAGTAGCCAGCTATTATTGTCATTATGTTGTCTCCCCCAGCAGACTCTTTGATTGGTGGCTAAATGTTGTTGTTTGGAGCGAGCCGACGTGGCTCCAGATTCTTCCAGCTTTTTGGGGGAGATCGTTGACGTCACGCAAACCAAAATGTAGGCGCTCCTCACGGAGGAGGTACATGACCACTTGAGATTGCGACCTCGCCGGTGGGAGATGTTGTCTCCATGACGTCTTGACCGCATGTGGACGCGCCACAGCGCCGGACGAGGACAAAAGGTTCCCCATCTCTTTCAAACTGCTTCATTTTAGAGCAATTTTACAAGAATAGTTTGTTTTTTTTAGGAAAACTGTCTTACTATTAAAAAAAATCTACATTCTAGGGGGATGGGAATTTGAACAAGAAAAAAATAAAATATTTTCCAAAAAAAGTTGCAATTTCACAAAAACAAAATTATTATTAATTATAAACATTTTTATAGGTTTTAATTTATCCATCCATCCATCCATCCATTTTCCTTCGCTTATCCGGGTCCGGGTCGCGGGGGCACCAGCTTCAGTAGGGAAATCCAGACTTCCCGGTCCCCAGCGACCTTCTCCAGCTCCACCGGGAGGACACCAAGGCGTTCCCAGGCCAGCTGTGAGACATAGTCCCTCCAGCGTGTCCTAGGTCTTCCCGGGGGCCTTCTGCCGACTGGGCATGCCCGAAACACCTCACCAGGGAGGCGCCCGGGAGGCATCCGGACTAGATGCCCGAGCCACCTCAACTGGCTCCTCTCGATGTGAAGGAGCAGCGGCTCTACTCTGAGCTCCTCCCGGATGGCCGAGCTCCTCACCCTATCTCTTAGGGTGAGTCCAGCCACCCTACGAAGGAAACTCATTTCCGCCGCTTGTATCCGCGATCTCATTCTTTCGGTCATGACCCATAACTCATGACCATAGGTGAGGGTGGGAACGTAGATCGATCGGTAAACAGAGAGCTTTGCCTTCCGGCTCAGCTCTCTCTTCACCACGACGGTCCGGTACAGCGACCGCATTACTGCAGATGCTGCACCGATCCGTCTGTCGATCTCACGCTCCAACCTTCCCTCACTCGTGAACAAGAACCCGAGATACTTGAACTCCTCCACCTGAGGCAAGACCTCACTCCCAACCCGGAGGGTACAGTCCACCCGTTTCCGACTGAGAACCATGGCCTCGGATTTGGAGGTGCTGAGTCTCATCCCAGAAGCTTCACACTCAGCTGCAAACCGCTCCAGTAAACGCTGAAGGTCACAGCCTGATGAGGCCATAAGGACCACATCGTCTGCAAATAGCAGAGACGAGATCCTAAGGTCACCAAGCTGGACTCCCTCAACACCTTGACTGCGCCTAGAAATTCTGTCCATGAAGATTATGAACAGAATCGGTGACAAAGGGCAGCCTTGGCGGAGGCCAACGTTCACCGGAAACAAGCTCGACTTACTGCTGGCAATGCGAACCAGGCTCCTGCTTCGATTGTACAAGGACCGAATGGCACGTAGAAGCGGACCATCAATCCCGTACTCCCGGAGCACCCCCCACAGGACACCACGAGGGACACGGTCGAATGCCTTTTCCAGGTCCACAAAGCACATGTAGACTGGTTGGGCAAACTCCCACATACCCTCGAGTACCCTTGCAAGGGTGTAGAGCTGGTCCAGTGTTCCGCGACCGGGACGAAAACCACATTGCAGCTCCTCTAACCGAGGTTCGACTAACGGTCGTACCCTTCTCTCCAGCACCCTGGAGTAGACTTTCCCAGGAAGGCTGAGGAGTGTGATCCCCCTATAGTTGGAACACACCCTCCGGTCACCCTTTTTAAAAATGGGGACCACCACCCCGGTCTGCCAGTCCAGAGGTACTGTTCCTGACTTCCATGCAATGTTGTAGAGGCGTGTCAACCAACACAGTCCTCCAACATCCAGAGCCTTGAGAAATTCTGAGCGGAACTCGTCTACCCCCGGAGCCTTGCCACTGGGGAGTGATTTGACTACCCCAATTACCTCAGCCACGGTGATAGAACTGTCCACGTACGTATCCTCAGACTCTGCTTCCTCTATGGAAGGCATGTCAGTGGGATTGAGAAGGGCCTCGAAGTATTCCTTCCACCGACCAACTATATCCACAGTCGTGGTCAGCAAGCCCCCGTCCGCACTGTAAACAGTGTGAACTGGGGGCTGCTTCCCCTTTCTGAGGTGTCGGACGGTTTGCCAGAACCTCTTCGAGGCCGACCGAAAGTCGTGCTCCATAGCCTCACCGAACTCCTCCCACACCCGAGTTTTTGCCTCGACCACCGCCGAAGCCGCGTGCCGCTTGGCCTGCCGGTACCTGTCAGCTGCTTCGGGAGTCCCGCAAGCCATCCATGCTCGATAGGACTCCTTTTTCAGCTTGACGGCAGCCCTAACCCCCGGTGTCCACCATCGGGTTCGGGGCTTGCCACCACGACTGGCACCGACCACCTTGCGGCCGCAACCACAACTGGCTGCCTCAGCAATAGAGGCACGGAATACGGCCCATTCGGACTCAATATCCCGGTCCTCCCTCGAAATGCAGGCGAAGCTCTGCCGGAGATGAGAGTTGAAGACTCGACGAACGGGAGATTCTGCCAGACGTTCCCAGCACACCCTCACTACGCGTTTGGGTCTGCCAGGTCTGTCCGGCATCCTTCCCCGCCATCTAATCCAACTCATCACCAGGTGGTGGTCAGTTGACAGCTCAGCCCCTCTCTTCACCCGCGTGTCCAGAACATACGGACGCAGGTCTGATGATACGACCACAAAGTCGATCATAGACCTGCGACCTAGGGTGTCCTGGTGCCAAGTGCACTTATGGGCATCCTTATGTTCGAACATGGTGTTCGTTATGGACAAACTGTAGTTCGCACAGAAGTCCAGCAACAACACACCGCACGGGTTCAGGTCAGGGAGGCCGTTCCTCCCAACCACGCCCCTCCAAGTCACACTGTCATTGCCCACATGGGCGTTGAAGTCTCCCAGTAGAACTATGGAGTCACCAGCTGGGGTGCTCTCCAGAACCCCTCTGATAGACTCCAAGAAGGCTGGGTACTCTGAACTGCCGTTCGGCGCATAGGCACAAACCACAGTCAGGACCCTTTCCCCAGCCCTAAGGCGTAGGGAAGTAACCCTCTCGTTTACTGGGGATGACTCCAACACAGAGGCACCAAGCCGGGGGGCTAACAATAAGCCCACACCAGCTCGCCGCCTCTCCCCAGCGGCAACTCCAGAGAAGAACAAGGTCCAGCCCCTCTCAAGGAGTTTGGTTCCAGAGCCTAAACTGTGGGTTGAGGTGAGTCCGACTATATCTAGTCGGAATCTCTCCGCCTCTTCCACAAGCTCGGGCTCCTTCCCCACCAGAGAAGTGACATTCCATGTCCCAAGAACCAGATTTGGTCGCCGAAGCCCAGGTCGCCCGGACACCCGCCCTCGACCACTGCCCAAATCACACAGCACCGGACCCTTATGCTTGCCCCTGCAGGTGGTGGGTCTGCGGGGGGGAGTTCCCGTGCGGCTTCTTCGGGCTAGGCCCGGCCAGGTCCCACGGGTGAAGACCTGACCACCAGGCGCTCGCCTGCGAGCCCCTCCCCCAGGCCTGGCTCCAGGGTGAGGCCCCGGTATCCCACGTCCGGGCGAGGTGCGGTCACTCCTAATGTGTCTCTTCATATGGGTCTTCTGTTTTAATTTATATGAATGATTAAAATAAAAAAATTAAATGAATAAATGTGTATTTCAAATATTTAAGAAAAAGTAAGAGAAAAAAGTCATACATTTATGAGGAAAAAAATTCGATATTTTTGGGAAAAAAATTGTAATTTTGCAAGAAGAAAAATGTATTTTCCCAAAAATATTTTGTTATTTTCAAAGTAAAATGTATTTTTTTAACATTAAGTAAAAGTTTGTGAGAATAAAAAAAGTAAAAAGAAAAAGGGTTTATTTTTTATTTATGAGCATAAATAAATAATATAAAATATTTATTATATAAATATATAAATAACATAAATATGATAATGAAATAATATATTTTGCTATATTTTAAGAAAAATAAGAAATTATATTTTAAAGCAAAAAAGTTGTAAATTTTTACAAAATTTTAATTTCAAGAATTCTTTTTTAGAAAAAAGTCATATATTCATATATAAATATATTGTATGATATACAATATGTAATTTTGTAATCATATATTTATCAATATATTACATATACCATAATATATATCATTTTTCTTTTATTAAATTGTATGTTTTAAAAAAGTTTTGAATAAGTTTTAAAAAGTTTAAAAAAGTACTTTTTTGAGAACAAAAATTGTTTTGAGGAAAAAAACCCATAAGCCATATATTTGATATATTTTGTCGTTTGCACAGCATGTATCAGTATCGAAATATATAATTCCAAGTCTACAGACATGCAAAACAATACAATTTTATCCAAACTTATATTCCGCAAAGCATGCTGGGAAGCCCGCACTGACATTTCCCCAACAGCAAGTTACCCATCATGCTTTGCGGACTGTTCAATGGGGTGTGAATTAGTATGTTTATTTGTGTGTAATTGTTTATTTTGATACCCGCATAATTAAAAATGATTTTGAAAATAGAAAACTAGTTAGCGGTGCTAACTATGCTAATAGCGCAGCAGCTGTAGCTCTAAATAGTTTTTTTCTACTCATGTAACATTTTTTAATGTTGCGTTAGCTTCACTTGGCTAAAAGTGCACACATTGCCTTTGTACCTCATTGCTAGCACATCGCTACGTCATTATTGTTCAACATATTTTGGTTTTGTGAGGTTCTTCTTTTTAAGAAAGACAAAAAAGAGCTTCTTCCTGCAGTGAACTTTGAGATGTAAGAACTGGCAGCGAGCGTCCGTTTTTGGCCAGACGGAGACAAACTTCAGCCATTTGTCAGAGCAATCAGAGAGGCTGCAATGCTAACAACCCTGCTGGCAAAGAGAAGAAGAAACACGCAGGACGCTCTGCCTGATTCTGTTTATATAGTTGGAGGGGTAGCAAATGTTGTTGGCTCACACCAAAAACCACTTCCACAGACGAGCTTCAGTTACGCCAAAAAAAGGCTGGCGTGTTAGCTTTTTACTGCTAGCAAGGCAGCTTGCGGACGAGCGCACAATGAGAGCGAACATGCCAAACACACAATGAGCTAAGCGCACACACAGCCAAACGCACAATGAGATCACAACAGCACACGCACAGCCAACATGCTGGTTTGTGGTTATCATCATCATCCTCTCGGGGTAAGAAAGGATTGTCAAAGCTTTTGCAGGCGTTACTTTTTCAAGTCTCATGTTAGAATATTTTCCAGTCGTGTTTTGGAAGTGTGTTAGCGAGTGATGGGAAAGACAGGATGCCTTACCGACTCCTGTTGCTGAAGTGAATCGGGTACTTGATTCACTGCAGCCAAAACTACACAAAGCATGGACTGAAAGTCGCACAGGCGCAACAAGTTACGCCCACGAAACTCTTTGTCGAGCACTTATTAGTCAGTGAAATTCGAGTCTTCTTCAAGCACCCGTGAGTTAGTGAAACTTGTCTTCGTCAAGTACCCATTAGTCGTTGTCCACTGGTGAGTCAGTGTACTTTGATGAGACTTTGTGAACCCATTAGTTAGTGAAACTTGCATCTTTAAAAAAAAAACACTCACCCGAGTCAGAGAAACTTGTGTGGTGAGTCAGTGAAACGCCAGTCTTTGTCGATCACCTGTGTGTCAGTGAAACTTGAGTCTTTGTTGAGAACCCCTGACTCCGAGAAACTTGAGAGTCTGGTAAACCATGAATCAGCAAAACTCAACTCTTCCTCGATCACCTGTTAGTCAGTGATACTTGAGTCTTCGTCAATCTGATCCGTGAGTCGGTGAAACTCTAGGTTTTTTTTGGGTACCCGTGAGTTATTGTCATCTGTCAGTGAAACTTCAGTTAGTGTTAAAGCACCCATTGGCTAAGAGAAACTTGTTGAGTACCCATGAGTCAGTGAATCTCGAGTCTTCCTTAACCATCTGTAAGTCAGTAAAACTTGAGTCTTCATCAATCACTTGTGAGTCAGTGAAACTCGAGTCTTGGTCAATCTGATTCCACGAGTCAGTGAAACCCGAGTCTTTGTCAATCGGATTCACGGGTCAGAGAAACTCGAGTCTTGGTCAATCTGATTCCACGAGTCAGTGAAACTCGAGTCTTTGTCAATCGGATTCACGGGTCAGTGAAACTCGAGTCTTGGTCAACCTGACCTGTTAGCCTAGAGTCTTCATCGATCCCTCTTGAGTCAGTGAAACTCAAGTCTTCATCAAGCTGGTCCGTGAGTCAGTGAAACTTGCGTCTTTGTTGAGCACCCCTGAGTCAGAGAAACTTGATTCTTTGCCCGCTTGTGAGTCAGTAAAATTTAAGTCTTCGCCAACCAGTGAGTCAGTGAAATTTGAGTCTTTGACTATTATCTGTGAGTGACTCAGTAAAACTTTGTTCTTTGTCAACCAGTAAATCAGTGAAACTCAGTTTTTTTTGACGCCACATGAAAAGTCAAGGACCTAAGCAAGTAAATCGTTGGTTTTGTGGGGTGCGTGATGCACTGCTTCAACGACATCCCCCCGCAGCTCCCACGTCTGTTCCCCATTGCCTGGGCAGAGATTGACTTTTTTAAGATGTGTAGTGAAGCCCACTTTTTGTACATAGCTGTCGTCTTAAAAGCGACCCGTAAGAGAGGTTGGGGTTTTGCTGTGTTTGAGAGTAAGAATGCTGTTGCTTTTGAGTATATCAACACAGGATGCTTGTGGTCTACAAGGTGAAAGTTCACTTCTCTACTACTGTTTACAAGAAATTACTCCCCCCCCCCCCTTGTTTTTCCATGTCAGCCTTCTTGACACAGTAGCAGGGATGAGTTAGCTCCCAGGTGAACGCAGGGTCACCGGGGGTCCCGCTGTCAGACGCCCGAGACTGATGGAGGGTCTTAATCCTGACAGTGTGACTGAGATGGATCAAGTGAAAGTAGGAACAGAAACAGACTGACAGAAACAGGTGGAGGTGGTGGGTGGGAGGGTTGAAGATGTGACTCACTTATCTGCACCCACACACACAATAACCCACATTAAAAGAATAATAAAATCCATGTATTTTGTGGCGGTCCAAATGTGTTTGTGGCGGCCCGTAAGCAAACTGTATATAAAATTTCCACCTAGCATTTGTACTTTTTTTTGCTTAGGCTGGAAAACTCAACCTTAGCTTTTGTTATCATGCACCCCGATCACTTTTGTTTACAAAAAGGACATCCAAGCCAACTCTCTACTTTTTCTAACCATCGGACAGCACTAATAGCATAGCAATGTGGAATATGAAGCATTTTGTCATTTTGGCGGACAACACATTTGGAATACATTCTAATTATTGACACACATGAGTGGTGTGTATTTATTCAGCACACACACACACACATAGTGGTCTAATTGATGGCGACACACAGATGGCTCGCGCCCTGACCACAAATGCCGCGTAACCTCGCCTCCCTGCCGTGCGGCCAGTAAAAGACGGCGATGCTTCATGGCTCAACAATTCACCCTCTGACCTCTGAGCCCCTCTCATTGGTTTCTGCTGAAGTTCGGACCCTTTCCGCTTTAGTGCGTGAACGCTGGGAGACGAGCCTTCACACCCACTGAGGAGGAGTTTTTATTAAATGAGTATTTATATTGTATTGTATGTATTTATATTATTATGTAATTATTATTATATTTATACTATATTGATGTATATTGATGACATGATTATATTGTGTTTATTTGTATTTATTTAGCATAATGAAATCTGCATTCAAACAAAAAGATGTCAAATATGCAAATGTCCAGGCACCACCAGAAGATCATAACACTTATCTAGCATTCAACCAACTCCTCCTATGTTATTGTTACATAATGTCCCAAAGGCAGTAATAATGAAGCTGCCCCCAGCCACACTTTGGACACCCGTGGCTCAGGGTTACTTTTTGCAGTGTCCATAAAGTTGATTTGTTTTGTACTTTCCAGCCTCATCTGATGGATTGAGTGTTTTTGCGGCGAGATGTTTGCCTCGCAGGCAGTTGCGGCATTTGGTGATCACAGCGCTGGATTGTTACACAACATGTGGTCAGTGTCACCCGCAACCCAAACCAGCAGCGGAAACCAGAGAGAGCGAAGGCGTCCTCGATAAGACGTCGTGCCTCGCTTGTGTTGCTGAGTTCTGGCCTTGAAATTCCAGCTAGCGTGTCAACAAAGTGGGAAAAGTTGCATGGAAAAGGAAAGGGAACGCGTCCAGGTGGATTTGGGCAGGATAAGAACATTTCTTCCAGGACAAAAAAAAGAGGAACTTAACTGGGTGTCAGAAAGCACTAAGGAGCTGAAAAAGAGTGTGGTGGGCAGCCCCCATGTGGGTGGGAGACAATGTCCCTTTTAAAATGGCGGCGTCTGGAAAGCCCATTAGATGTGCGTATAAAATTTCCCTTGTGATTAATAGTGGATGCGGCAGGTTGGCGGAAGGCTACTCCAACATGTGGCCGGGGCCGGCTCCGCCCCTGCGGTGTCACGTTACACTCCATAAACTCACCGCTCTTCCCCACCTATACGTTCAAAAGGAGGAGGGCTCACTCGTCAAGAATGCCTCCTGTGACTTGTGAAAACAGGCGGCCGACCGGGAGAGCCTAGCAGTCTGCGATCCAGCGAGCCCAGCGAGCATCCAGCCCACACGCTGCCTCTGTGTGTTGACTGTGTGAGGACCCCGGGAGAGGAGACCACATCAGGAGCAAGGGGGGCCAGCAGGCATCCATCCTCACTCTGTGGAAGCTGATGAGCTGTGAAGTGGATCTTCATCAGCTGTGATTCTCCTCAACTTGAACAAGACTTTGTGGTGGTTCTGTCTCCATCATGGAGCAGCCAGCCAGCAGCTGCATGAGGAGCGGCCACCCCGGCAGCCCCATCTGGGGGTGCATGAGGAACTCTCACTCGGGGGTTCCGGGCCCCAACCTGCAGTCCCCCTACCAGCAGGCCACATTCTCCCTGCACCAGAAGCCCGACTTCCTGGCCTACACAGATTTCTCCAGCTCCTGCCTGGTGCCGCACCCCGCCTACCCCCGCGATGACAGACTCTACCCAGAGAGCCAGGGGGCTTACCAGAGGCCTGAGTGGCACTTCAACCCCTGCGAGACCAGGGCCCGGGCTCCTGAGGCCTGCCCGCCTGTGGCCGCCCCAACGGCCGTGGGAGAGAGAGTGGGGCCCGAGCTGGACAGTGTGGGGGCCGAGCGGCTGCCTGGGGCCGTACCCGTGTGCCCCGAGGGGGAATATTCACCCCAGAGCGTGGCAACAGCCGACTCAGACAAGAAGAGCGCCAGCAAGAGGAAAAGAGAGGTCACAGGTGAGACAACTGAACTGGAAATCCTATTTCTAAGTAATCATTGTAAATAATATTTTTAAATAAGAATTTTAACTGTGTTAATTCAATAATAATTCAAAATAATTATTCATAATAATACTTTGAAATAATAATTCTAAATAATGAATCTAAATAATTTGTAAATAATAATTATAATATGTCTGTGTCAGTTCAACTTTTTCAAACATTTTGTAAAACTCCAAATAATCCAAAATAATATTTTGAAAAAAAATTAAATAATTTCAAACAATAATTGTTACAATAAAATAAAACTATTTAAAATAAAATGTGAAAAATGCGAATGAAGAATTCTAAGAATAATTCCAGCTGTCGTGTGTAGAGACGGAAAAAGCAGCATGAACTTATCGTAATACTTTATATGTAGCAATCATTTATATTAAAAATCACTGACAATTATTTTCGAAATGAGTCAATATGTAGAAATATGATAAATGATCGTGTATATCAGTGTATTTTATTTCCTGTAAATAACAAGCTTTATGTTTAAAATCTTCTTGTAGTACACGAGTCTGCTTAAATCACACGCCTGGGATGCGTGTTTTTTTAGAAATGAAGGATGAAGATTAGCGAGGGCACCACGGAGCCACCAATAATTTTACCAATTCTTTATACTTGTAACGTTATTGATGCTTTATTACATTTGTTTCTTGCACAAAAAAAACAATATACACATGTATATTATATAATATTTGAAAGATGCATACAGGAATATGAGACATATTTGTGTGGTTTTGAAGTTCAATCAGGCTAATTAAACACAATATTGTCAATTAGCACAACTCCAATGCAACAAAACTTCACAAGCTGCCCTGCTGGAAAGCATCTGGCCTTGGGATATTTATTGACGGTGGAGGTGGGGGTCTGGTCAGCGGGGGCCACAAGGTCCCGCCAGGTGTTCAATGCTGACAAAACATGGCGGCGCACCTGGTAGCGCCCAAAACGCCATTTAGGGGTAACACCTCTAAACTAAAGTGTGACTTTCTTTCTTTTTTTTGTAAGCGCAACATCTGTGCAGGCTTTGGTGCTACGTGCACACATCTGGATTTCCAAAAGTTCACTTTCCGGATAACATTCTCACTTTGTCAAATTTGAATGCTCATGGAAGGGTGCTGCATGAGCCAGTGAGAATTTAAAATATTTGTTTTTACCTTTTTCTATCATTTCTCAGTGAACAATACAGGATTTTTTGCAGGGGTTGTTTCCAGGACATTCGCACATGGCAAAAAATGCACACAATTGATATGTCTGTGTACATGACATATACATACACAAAAGCCATTGTCATTTTATGAGGATTAAATTGTATATTATTTTGTGAATAAACAAGTAATTTTACAAGAACCAAGTTGTATTTTTGCAGAAAAAAGTCATATGTTTATGAAAATAAAAATCCATATTTTTGAGGGGGAATAAATATCCTATATTGTTGAGAAAAAATGTCTTGTATTTTTTTTGAGTAATTTTTACAAGAATCAAGTAATTTACTTTTTATATTTTTAGGAAAAAAGGCATGTACGTATGAGACTAAAAATCCTATGTTTTTGAGAGAAAAAAGATTAAGTTTATAATAATGAATAAATTAAACATTTTTTAAAAAAGTGTATTTTTGAGAATTCAATTTTTTTTTCGAATCAAAAAATAATTTAACAAGAATCTGTTTATTTTTGAAAAAAATATACATTGTCATACAATTAGGAGAATAAAAGAGAATAAATTTTGTGTGGGAAACAAGCGGTAACTTCACAAGAATAAAATTGCATATTTTCAAGAAAAAGGCATATTTTATTAGAATTAAGTTGAATTTTTGGAACAAAAAAAGACGATATTTTTGCAATACCAAAACGTTTTTTTAAGAAAATAAGTCATGCTTTTATGAGAATAAATGAATTTGTAATTCTTCATGAATAAAAATGTATATTTTCGAGAAAAAAAGTTGTGTATTTTTGGTAATTAAGTACTTTTTGCCGAAATACCGAGTTTTATTTATGAAAATAAAAAGCCTATATGTTGGGGGGGAAAGTGGGTTGTATTTTTTTTAGATATAAAGTCTGTTATTATTTATTATTTATTATTTTATTATATATATTTTTTTTAAATATTATTTGTCTTTATATTATTACATTAAATGTATTATATTGTATTATTTGATTATTATTTTAGATGTTTATCTAGGAAATATAGTAAATCCACATTTTCTGCCGGTGTTAAATAAAAATGTCACACGACTCGCTCCTCCCACTCCAAACCCTTTCTCTAGCTTGAAGCTGACGTTTTCCTATGACTTTGGATCAACATTTGCAATAAAAGTGACTGTTGTAATGAATGGATTAGATTCAACTCCAAACCCATCATCTCCTCTTTTCTACTGCCGTTGTTCACTACAAATTGAAGCCCTAAATATTCCTCACACACTTAGCTACTCACTCACTGCTACTAAAGTAAAAGTTTTACTATGGTGCGTTCAAGGACCACCCTAAAAAGTGGTAAACTTTAATGTTTTTTTTTTTTAAAACATTTTCTTTTTTTTAAAAGCAGTGGTACATGTATGCGGTACATTTTAAAGCAAAAATACGCAAATTAGTGATAATCCACTGTACAGTAATTCTGTTTTTTTTTGTTTAGTGTTTAATGTTGACATCAGGAGATGTTTGAAGCGTCTCCTGATAGATTGGCTGTCAGGTAGCGATGAGTTAATGTGGGAGTCTTCCTCTCCTTGGGGGAGTCTGACTCAGACCCGGACACATCCGCATCTTTGTTCTTGTCTTCGAGGCATTAACGATGTTCCGCTGCATTCCTCCGCTAACTCGGTCCCTGTGTGGCCGTCCGCACGCTTGTCTGCGTGGACAAATGCGTGGAGCGCTGCAATGCAAAAGCTGAAAACAAATGTATAATACCATTTTCAACCCAAATTTTCAATAACAACTTTGGCCTAATTTTCATCCAATGTACGGCCAAACGCTGGGCGCAACCAGCTAACCCACGAGTCATTCAGCGCAAAATTGCTAACATTTTCATCTTGACTTTTTGAAACAAATTACAAAAAAAACCTTTGCATTTCAACAGAAGTTGCTCCCGCATACGCCCACAATACATTTCTCCTCTAATCCTCCGCAGACACATCGGAGTCAGGCTTTAAGGTGGACGCCAACTGCAAGGCCAGGAAGGAGCGCACAGCGTTCACCAAGGAGCAACTGAGGGAGCTGGAGGCGGAGTTCACCCACCATAACTACCTGACCAGGCTGCGCCGCTACGAGATTGCCGTCAACCTGGACCTCACCGAGAGACAGGTACTGGGAGGGTGCTTTTTATTGGCCCTCAACGTAATACAATGAATTCTTATTATTTGACATTACACTCAAACACTACCAACTAAGATAGCTTAGCATATATTGACCTACATTGGATTGCTTTTAGCATCTTCAATGTACAAAATGTATCACTTTTCCTTCATGCGGCCCCCTGGTATAAAAGATATACTTCCTTTATAAAAAGAACAGGAGATGCAGGATATTGGATAAGTAATCCAAATTTTGGTAGTTAAAGTATAGAAAAACCCATTTACAACTTTTTTAAATATGCAAGTTAGAGCCCTCTAGACATGAAGAAGCACCCCTATCCTACCTTTATACTCATATTACCCAACATAGTAGACATAGTATAAGAGGAAGTGACATCAGGGGTTCAGAGTTGAGTTTTAGCTCAGCGTGGGTTACGACCGCAACAGCAGCCGGTGTTAGGGATTATTGTGCCTTCTGACGACCAAGTCTGGTGCTTGTGTGTCTCAGCCAACATCAGATAGATAGATAGATAGATAGATAGATAGATAGATAGATAGATAGATAGATAGATAGATAGATAGATAGATAGATAGATAGATAGATAGATAGATAGATAGATAGATAGATAGATAGATAGATAGATAGATAGATAGATAGATAGATAGATAGATAGATAGATAGATAGATAGATAGATAGATAGATAGATAGATAGATAGATAGATAGATAGATAGATAGATAGATAGATAGATAGATAGATAGATAGATAGATAGATAGATAGATAGATAGATAGATAGATAGATAGATAGATAGATAGATAGATAGATAGATAGATAGATAGATAGATAGATAGATAGATAGATAGATAGATAGATAGATAGATAGATAGATAGATAGATAGATAGATAGATAGATAGATAGATAGATAGATAGATAGATAGATAGATAGATAGATAGATAGATAGATAGATAGATAGATAGATAGATAGATAGATAGATAGATAGATAGATAGATAGATAGATAGATAGATAGATAGATAGATAGATAGATAGATAGATAGATAGATAGATAGATAGATAGATAGATAGATAGATAGATAGATAGATAGATAGATAGATAGATAGATAGATAGATAGATAGATAGATAGATAGATAGATAGATAGATAGATAGATAGATAGATAGATAGATAGATAGATAGATAGATAGATAGATAGATAGATAGATAGATAGATAGATAGATAGATAGATAGATAGATAGATAGATAGATAGATAGATAGATAGATAGATAGATAGATAGATAGATAGATAGATAGATAGATAGATAGATAGATAGATAGATAGATAGATAGATAGATAGATAGATAGATAGATAGATAGATAGATAGATAGATAGATAGATAGATAGATAGATAGATAGATAGATAGATAGATAGATAGATAGATAGATAGATAGATAGATAGATAGATAGATAGATAGATAGATAGATAGATAGATAGATAGATAGATAGATAGATAGATAGATAGATAGATAGATAGATAGATAGATAGATAGATAGATAGATAGATAGATAGATAGATAGATAGATAGATAGATAGATAGATAGATAGATAGATAGATAGATAGATAGATAGATAGATAGATAGATAGATAGATAGATAGATAGATAGATAGATAGATAGATAGATAGATAGATAGATAGATAGATAGATAGATAGATAGATAGATAGATAGATAGATAGATAGATAGATAGATAGATAGATAGATAGATAGATAGATAGATAGATAGATAGATAGATAGATAGATAGATAGATAGATAGATAGATAGATAGATAGATAGATAGATAGATAGATAGATAGATAGATAGATAGATAGATAGATAGATAGATAGATAGATAGATAGATAGATAGATAGATAGATAGATAGATAGATAGATAGATAGATAGATAGATAGATAGATAGATAGATAGATAGATAGATAGATAGATAGATAGATAGATAGATAGATAGATAGATAGATAGATAGATAGATAGATAGATAGATAGATAGATAGATAGATAGATAGATAGATAGATAGATAGATAGATAGATAGATAGATAGATAGATAGATAGATAGATAGATAGATAGATAGATAGATAGATAGATAGATAGATAGATAGATAGATAGATAGATAGATAGATAGATAGATAGATAGATAGATAGATAGATAGATAGATAGATAGATAGATAGATAGATAGATAGATAGATAGATAGATAGATAGATAGATAGATAGATAGATAGATAGATAGATAGATAGATAGATAGATAGATAGATAGATAGATAGATAGATAGATAGATAGATAGATAGATAGATAGATAGATAGATAGATAGATAGATAGATAGATAGATAGATAGATAGATAGATAGATAGATAGATAGATAGATAGATAGATAGATAGATAGATAGATAGATAGATAGATAGATAGATAGATAGATAGATAGATAGATAGATAGATAGATAGATAGATAGATAGATAGATAGATAGATAGATAGATAGATAGATAGATAGATAGATAGATAGATAGATAGATAGATAGATAGATAGATAGATAGATAGATAGATAGATAGATAGATAGATAGATAGATAGATAGATAGATAGATACATAGATAGATAGATAGTTAGATAGATAGATAGATAGATACATAGATAGATAGATAGATAGATAGATACATAGATACATAGATACATAGATAGATAGACTTTATTCATCTTCAACAGAAATTACAACTTGACCTCCAAAACTACAGGATTTTTAGTCCCAAAATAAAACAATACAAATATGATATATAAAATGATATGTATTGTATAATTATATATTTATTTATATATACACATATGTTACTAAATAAAAATATGGCTTATTTTCTTTAAAAAAATGATTCTTGGAAAATGTAAAATTTTTGTAAAAACTGTAAAACTTGTTTATTCTCCAAAAATCTAACTTAATTTTTAAAACATTTTTTGAATACAAACAATTTTATTTAAAAAGTACACTCCAAATACACAAGTTTGTTTTCAAAACATAACATTTTAAGCTTGTACAATTACAACTTTTTGACAGATATGGATTGATGGATAAACAGACATTACATTGTAAAATACAAATATGAGGCATTCAGAAAATGGATTCAAAGTGCTGCAATGATATGTAGTATTCTACACTGGTCACTAGCTGTCATTGATGAGACAATAGCCACCACAGGAAGTACTGTAGTGAAATCTGAAGTAAAAATTAAAAAAAACAACAAGGAATTATCCGTGTGGGACTATATTTGTGTCTTTTTTTCTATTATTATATTTACCATATTGGGTAAACTTGTTTCATGTCTAGAGGACCCTAATAACGTTAAAAAACATAACTAGAAGGTAGTTTTCTAACTGGAAAAATATTCCAATAATAAATAATGTATTTACATACTTTTAATACTAAACATTCAATAATGCAAATATTTAAAATATATGAACTCTTTAGGGGTGGTTGGTTATAATAATATAATATTTCGTTTATTTTGGATGCAAAATGCAAAACCTGAAATCGACGCCTGATGTGAGAATTTTTTCCTTCTGTGTCGTACCAAATGTCCCGTTTCAGATCCAATACAATTCGATGATATCTGCACACTTTCATGAACATTTTCTCCATGAAATGAGAGACTGACGTTACTAAATGAGGACAATAAACGTCCTTCCTTCCCGCCGCCATGTATCATTTCTCGTACAACGAGCAGATGTTTTCCTGCATGGATCCTGCGGTTGCGGGGGCGCACACATACAGGCTACATCAACCCAGCACAGCGCCATGCGCACGGGGCTGGGTTTAGTCCGCCGTCCCGCTGGCTAATGAGGCGGTGGTGCCACTAGTGACCACACGCACTCTACCGCCGTCTGCTTCCTAAATCTATTCTCCAGACTTCTGGTTCCGCAGTGCCGTCCTTTCCATCGGTCGTCACCAGGGGGACAATGTGGACCATACGGATGTCGGAACAGATCAGGGCAGGCCTGAAAATTGGATCTGGAAAGCCAAGCTCTAGTCCAGTATGGAGAACTTCCTGGTGTTTGCTGCTATTCCTGGTGTCTCGCAGACCAGAAAATGTACTTCCTGTGTGGGTCAGCTTGGAATGGACTCAACATCATGACAGGGTGGGGGTCCAAAAACATACACTGGAAAAAATCACGCTAAAAAACGTTTAAAGTGTTAAAATCTCTTGCAGGAAATGTAAATAATCATAACAGGAAGCGCCAAAAATTATTAGAGGGCAGGTCGTCGGCCATTTTGGGACAATTTGAGCCAATTCCAGTTGTTTTCGTTGTAATGTTCTGATGTTGGACAGGTTTCATTTTTATCTGTAGAATATGTTGCGGGTCACAAACGACCCCAGAGCTGCACTTTGGAGAAACCGCAGCAGGAATAGTTGACTATTGACTCCACTTTCCCACCACATGACTTCCTGCGTGTACCCTTCCCCCTTCCTGCAGGTAAAAGTTTGGTTCCAGAACCGGCGGATGAAGTGGAAGCGAGTCAAAGGAGGACAGTCGTCTTCACCCAATGACCTGGAGAACGACGATATGGACTCGGCTGCCTCGCCCAGCTCCGACTGAGGCGTCCTTAAAAAGACGTGAGCGAAGCGGACGCTAAGCTCATCCACTCAACACTCAAAGGAATCAAACAATTGTAAAGACGTTTTTTTGTGTTTGTATTCCGAGAAGAGACACGCCAGTGTGCATTCCTCATGACTTGCCTGACTTGTGTCCATCATGAGATGTTTGCTGAGCTGGAGTCATCGGAGATCGGCGACATGCAGAAGCTTGGAGGATCCTTCAGGTTCCTTCATCCTCATCTTCCAAGCAGATGGTTTCAAGACTGCATTTTTATTGTCAGTTTTCTCTTAAATATATATATATATATATATATATATATATGCTTTCTCTCTCAAGTGTTTTGGAACGTTTCTCTCATTTTTATACTTGTTAGCGATAAAAACAGATGTTGCCTGTTTCTGCAAAGAGAATAAAAACAGTGGCAAAATATTCTCTCCATTTATTGCATCTGCCCACTCAATACACATTACTTGCACGTTACTTTTATACTATACTATACTGTACCATACTGTACTATACCATACTGTACTCCACCATACAACACTGCACTAGACCGTACTATGTCATACCGTAGTACGTTGTACTATTCTATACTATACTTTTGGTTTTGTGACATTTTGTGTTATGACGTTTCCTGTTGGGGTATTGGGGTTTCCTGTTTTGTGTTATGTTTCATGTTACAATGTTTCGTGTTACATCGTTTCGTGTTATGACATTTCGTGTTACAACCTTTTGCGTTATGATGTTTTATGTTATGACGTTTTGTGTTACAACATTTCGTGTTATGATGTTTCAGGTTATGACGTTTTGTGTTACGACGTGTAGTGCTACAACGTTTCGCGTTGTGACCTTTTATGTCACGGCATTTCGTGTTACGACGTTTCGTGTTATGACTTTTCGTGTTATGACTTTTCGTGTTACGACGTTTTATGTTCCAACATTTCGTGTTACGACGTTTCGTGTTACGACGTGTGGTGTTACGTTTTGCGTTGTGACCTTTCATGTCATGGCATTTCGTGTTATGACTTTTCGTGTTATGACGTTTTATGTTCCAACATTTCGTGTTATGACGTTTCGTGTTATGACTTTTCGTGTTACGACGTTTTGTGTTCTAACATTTCGTGTTACGACGTTTTGTGTTAAAACATTTCTTGTTACGACGTTTCGTGTTATGTTTCATGTTATGACGTTTCGTGTTACAACATTTCGTGTTACGCCGTTTCGTGTAACAGCGTTTTGTGTTATGACGTTTCGTGGTACGGCGTTTTGTGTTACGCCGTTTTTGTGTTATGACGTTTCGTGTTATGACATTTCATGTTACGATGTTTTGTGTTGTGGCGTTTTGTGTTACGTTTTGTGTTACAACGGTTCATATTACAAAGTTTCATGGTAAGACGTTTTGTCACTTTTTTGTTACGGTCTTTACTCTTACATTTTCTGTTATGGTGTTACATGTTTGTTGTATGAGATTTCATTTTTACATAATTTTAATGTTATGACGTTTTGTGTTGTGACTATCCGTGTTGCAGTGTTTCGTGTTGTGATGTTTCACGTTATGACATTTTTTAATGATGGCTTGTGTTACAACTTCACGGTAGGACATTTTGTGTTGGGACTGTTCGTGTTTCGTGTTGTGACGTTTTGTGTTACCATGTTTGGGGTTACACCTTTTCCTGTTATGTTGTTCCGTTATGACAATTCAAAGTATGACATTTTGTGCTTTGATGCTTTGTGTTGTGATGTTGAGTGTTATACCGTTATGTGTTACAACATTTTGGTTAGGGTTGTCATAAATAACACGTTAATGACAGCGTAATTAATGCTTATGCATCATGTCAAAACACGCCTCTTTGTTATGATGGCGGCAAAGTCTAGTGTCCCCAAAGACACAGTCACACACAGTCTGTCGCTCTTTATTAACTTTTTTCTGACCTGAACACATCAGCAGCAGTGCAATTCAACGCCATATATCTCCATGTATCTCCAACTCACACACGTGTCTCAAGTCCATTCAGCCTCGAAACAAGGAGTTGGATTCACGGACACTCCAAAAATCACAACAACGCCTTTATTATGAATGTATGTGTGGTCTAAAGAAACAAAGACAAAGAAAAACATTAAGTGGATATTTCTATCCCTCCCTATCGTAACTCTTACTGCTGAAGTCAACTTTGCTTGGAGATCCCAAAAAATACATCTACACTCTTATACTGTATTAAGGTGCTTGTAATAAGCCTTAGTAAGCAGTCATTAAAATTAATACGACACTATATAGTAAAGGGTTCTGTAATAATAATCCAGTAGCTGCAGAGCAGCATTGTTAACTATTATTAATAATAATTAGTAAGGCATTGTTATCATTACCTGAGCACTTTGGTCAATAAATATCTCAGTGCTTATTACAAACGACTTCAGTATCATATAGCCTTATTAATGCAAATAAGCATTTAATCTTATTAATGTTAGAAGGTTATTAACTTTAATCACTGTTTATTAAAGCTTATTACAAGCACTTAATAAAGTGTTACCAATTCAACTTAAGTCACGTGGTGTTTTTGAACACAGCGTGATTAAAATGTGATTCTGCTACTATAAAAAAGCTTCAGGCAAATACATTTTGAGACGTGTGGTTATGTTTTAAATATGCAGTTCATTTGAAGCTGTTAATACATACCACCATATGACAGTCATGATGTTGCGTCATTTATCTTTCTGTGCATAAAATACAGTAAAAAAATGGGCATATTTCACACATGGCAGCAAATTGTGATTAATCATGATTAATTCATTGATTTAAAAAATGTAATAATTTGAATACTGCTTACTTTTATTCCTGTGGTCGCCTTAAAGGTGTGAGGCATGTTTACACAGTGTGTCAAAGAAAAGGAAAGTGAAATAGACATGGTAAAATGTGAATGATTGTTTTGACTCGTAGCAGAGTGTAATTGGTGGTAGCACAGCCTGGAATATCCTCTGTGATGCGTGTGGGTACCTCATGCTCGTCGGTCACGTGATGTTATCCCAGGTGTGGTGCAGGCAAATCTTCCTGGGTGGGAGTCCCTGGATCTTATCAAGAGGGATTATGCAGCCTCATGGAGAACGCTGCCGCTCTGTCAAATCCAGCATAGAAATCTATGTAAATCCCCTTCCTGCCATGCTGTCATTATCATTACTGATATCACGCAAAGCCTCCGGGTCAGATGGGAATTAGCTCTCATCAACTCACACTGACATTGACCTGGGATCTGGTGTGTGTGTGTGTGTACTTGGTATCTATACAGAGGGTAATTTGTTGGCCAAAGAAAGTATAGACATACTTTTTTAACATTTAGGAAGGCTTTAAAGGACCCACAAAAAGTACATTTCATTGTGAAGTTTGTGAGGACTCTTGTCCTGAAGGAAACCTATGACATATGATTGCAAAAATAACTGGACGGAGGAAATTGCGTGTATTTGTTTGCGTGAACTAATGCTTCCACTCCTGAAGCGCTGCACAGAAAGGCGTGAAACTGTGCCAAAACAGGCATCCCGACAGTGTTGCCTGTGCTATTATTTTTCACACAAATGCACCATACTGTGCCACCTCAGAAGTCATGTTGACTTTAAATTTCTCACAGTGCTACATAATACCCGCTGTAACTTTGGGTCGTTTAGTCCAATTGCCACTAAATTCGGTAAGCATCTTTAGAGGACTGACAAGCACATTCATGATAAACTTGAGCAAGATTGGTTGAAAAGCATGGCCGCTATCAAGAAAAACTAATTGTGTCAAGCTTTGGGTTAGACAGCGCCACCATGGGGTTTGTTTGTCAGAAAAATAAGAGCACATGCAACAGAGTATGAGAGCATGTTTTGACAAGTTTTCATCCTTTTGTGTGCAGCGATTCAGAGGTAGAAAAGTTGAAAGGTTAATTTATTTATTTCTGTTTTAAGACTGAGAATATTGTCAACTGATTTTTTTTACTCTATTTTATGCTGAAAACATTATTAAATTAAAAAGTCAAACTGTTGAACGTCAGTTTGCTTAAAAAACAGTGTTTTAAAATTCACAGTTTATAAAAAAAATTAGTGCATATAAATTTGATGTTTCAAAACTTTCAGGAAATGAATCAATTGAATGCATCTCAGATTCAGCCAATCACATGACAAAAAACTTTTTTTTTAACACTGAATTTTCAGACCATTTTTAAATTAAAATTTAAAAAAATCAGACAGTGTAATTATAATTGAATTAATACAAAAAAATCCTATCACAAAATTGAAACACAAACAATTCTGTTGATAAATTGGTCTTTAATTTGGGAAAAAGAAAGAAATTAACTGTGCTATGTGCTAATGTGTGCTGTGGGTGCTAGTTGTAGCCCATCATATCCAGGCCTCATCCTGGGTAAATGCAAACAAGACATCATCTTAAATACATTATTTGGTGGGGACGGTAATATTGATGATGTTTGGTTTGGTCAAGGTCAGAGAAAGCATTACAAGAATTTCACAAATTTGTTAATATTATTCCAAATATCAGACTTTCACTGGAGTATAGTCTATATCGAGGGTCTCCATAGTGTGGCCCGGGGGCCATTTGCGGCCCTCGGCTGTGTTTTTATTGGCCTGCAGCACATTCTAATAATATAATTAAATCAAGAAACAAAATGAACAAAAAAACATAAAAAATTATCAGTAGGTTTACAAGAATAAGGTCAGAGGAAAAAAGTTGTAAGCTAACAAATATCATTTAGTAGCATTTAGTTGCAATATTGCAATATTAAGGAAAAAATACATAATTTGTAAAGCCATAATTGCAGAAAAAAGTGATAATGGTACCAGAATACGGTCAAATATTACGGCTAATAATTACATAACTATGTGGGAGGGAAAGAAAGTAGAAATTGCAAAAAGAAACCAAACAAACAAAAAACATGACAAAAAAAAGACAAAAGTGCTGTAATTTTGCAAGAATAAAGTCAGAATAATAAAAGAGAGTCATATTTTAACGAGAAAAAAAGTTGCAATATTACGAGATTAAAATTCTAATGTCAGGAGCAAAAATAATGTCATTTTCGTGTGTTTAGTATGTAAATACGTTATTAATAAGTATTTATCATATTATATTAGTATATATATCATATATTATATTATTTAAATATTATAAGTTATTTTATAAGTTATGAAAAACAGACCAAACAAAATCATTGTAATTTCTGGAAATTAGTTTGGGGAAAAAATCTAGATATTATGGGACTAAATTAAAAAAAAAAGTTCAAAAAGCTAATTTACAAAGATTATTTAGGAAGAATGATGAAATATTTGGAAAAGTCCCCCCTAAATAAACAACAGCAAAAATGTGAATACCAAAGTTCATACTAATAATACGCTTTTTTTTCTTTAAATATTTGTACATAAATTTTACCAAAATAAGTGGCCCTTGCAGCCTTTCATTTTTCAGTATGTGACCCTTGGTGGAAAAAGTTTGGACATCCATCCATCCATCCGTTTTCTATGCCGCTGGAGCCTATCACTGCTGACTTCGGGCGAGAGGCAGGGTACACCCTGAACTGGTCGCCAGTCAATCGCAGGCCAGACAAACAAACATTCACATTCACACCTATGGACAAGTTAGAGTCCTATCATGCATGTTTTTTTGGACTGTGGGAGGAAACCAGAGTACCCGGAGAAAACCCACGCATTCACGGGGAGAACATGCAAACTCCTCACAGAGATGCCCAATGGAGATTCACATGTGCTAACTGTGAGGCCAACATGCTACCCATTCAGCCATCGTGCGGCCTGCTTGTGATCATGTTAGATTATATTTTCATTACCACTTACAGTGGTGAGGAATTAAACAAATTATCAAACACAAGTGGAGTATTACTGACAAATATTTATTACTATACAAATATTTACAGAGGTTCCACTTGTCAGTTTCAAAAGGTGTCCGACTTTGAAAGATAAACTGGTATTTATAAACTGGTTCAGCTTTTAAACAGACAGGGCTTAGATTCTTCTTAGATCACCGATTCTGTTCATAATCTTCATGGACAGAATTTCTAGGCGCAGTCAAGGTGTTGAGGGAGTCCAGCTTGGTGACCTTAGGATCTCGTCTCTGCTATTTGCAGACGATGTGGTCCTTATGGCCTCATCAGGCTGTGACCTTCAGCGTTTACTGGAGCGGTTTGCAGCTGAGTGTGAAGCTTCTGGGATGAGACTCAGCACCTCCAAATCCGAGGCCATGGTTCTCAGTCGGAAACGGGTGGACTGTACCCTCCGGGTTGGGAGTGAGGTCTTGCCTCAGGTGGAGGAGTTCAAGTATCTCGGGTTCTTGTTCACGAGTGAGGGAAGGTTGGAGCGTGAGATCGACAGACGGATCGGTGCAGCATCTGCAGTAATGCGGTCGCTGTACCGGACCGTCGTGGTGAAGAGAGAGCTGAGCCGGAAGGCAAAGCTCTCTGTTTACCGATCGATCTACGTTCCCACCCTCACCTATGGTCATGAGTTATGGGTCATGACCGAAAGAATGAGATCGCGGATACAAGCGGCGGAAATGAGTTTCCTTCGTAGGGTGGCTGGACTCACCCTAAGAGATAGGGTGAGGAGCTCGGCCATCCGGGAGGAGCTCAGAGTAGAGCCGCTGCTCCTTCACATCGAAAGGAGCCAGTTGAGGTGGCTCGGGCATCTAGTCCGGATGCCTCCCGGGCGCCTCCCTGGTGAGGTGTTTCGGGCATGCCCAGTCGGGAGAAGGCCCCCGGGAAGACCTAGGACACGCTGGAGGGACTATGTCTCACAGCTGGCCTGGGAACGCCTTGGTGTCCTCCCGATGGAGCTGGAAGAGGTCGCTGGGGACCGGGAAGTCTGGATTTCCCTACTGAAGCTGCTGCCCCCGCGACCCGGACCCAGATAAGCGGAGGAAAATGGATGGATGGATGGGCTTAGATTTAGATCGGTTGGCTCATATAAATGTAATAAGTATAAGTGTTGCCCTAATATATAGACAGTCATTCACAAAAGGAACTGAAAATTAACAATTTTACCAATTGCAAGACTTGCCAGACATGTTTTACATTTTCATGGTAATCCAACCAGTCTAAGAGCACATGGACTAGACCGGTTAGGGAACCTTTGGCTCAGGAGAAAGATGTAGCTCTTTTGATGACTGCATTTGGCTCTCAGACTTTTCTTACCTTAAGAAAATGTTTTTATATTAACATTTTTGGTGACATTTTAAAGTAGAACATTGGAGAAATCACAGTGTTAAAATTGACTCGACTAGACCATATGCCGGACACCATATGAAAAGGAAACAGGATTAAAGGTTTGAAAGAATGTGAGACCTTTTGGATTTACAAACTTCAATTCACAACATATGAATTGATTTCACTGTATTTTTTTAGACTGCTTGTTTTATTTTTGGTGTCAACACTGTCATCTAGTGGTGTTATGTCCACATAGGTGCGCTTTCCCTTATGACACGCCCTCTTGCAGGTGGAGAAAACCTACTGGTGGAACATTCAAACTCACGTAGTGTACAGGTACTGCTCAATCAATTAGAAGATCATGAAAAAGTTGGTGTATTTCAGTAATTCCGTCTTGCGCTGCAGGACAGGAAGTATCACTCAAAGGTCACTGCTAAAAAAGCTGGCTGCTCACAGGGTTCTGTGTCCGAGCATATTAACAGAAAGTCGCAGGGAAGGAAAAAATGTAAAAACTAAATGTGTACAAGCAATAGGGATTACCATATCGTGGAGAAGATTGTGAAACTCACTGAAAATGTGGGGGAGATTAACCAAGCGTGGACTGCTGCTGGAGTCAGTGCTTCAAGAGCCACCACACACAAGACGTATGCAAGCCACTCTTGACAACAAAATGACAGCCCCAGAACCATCTCATTCAAAAAGGACTGGACTGTGGCTGAGTTATGTTCTCTGATGAAAGTCAATTTTGCTTTTACGCTGGAAATCAAGGTCCCAGAGTCTGGCGGAAGACAGGAGAGGCACGGAATCCACATTGCTCTAGGTCCGATGTAAAGCTTTCAAAGTCTGATGGTTTGGGGTTCAATGTCATCTGCTGGTGTCGGTCCATTGTGTTTTCTGAGGTCCAAGGTCAATGCAGCCTTACAAGGAAGTTTGCTGCTGACCTAATTTATGGGGATACCGATTTCATTTTGTAACTTGGAAAGAATTGAGGACTTGAAACACCTGCACACAGGGCCAAAACTACAAGTACCCGGTTTAAAGACCACAGTATCCCTGTCCTTAATTTTTAAGAGGAAAACGTGATTTGCCAGACCCAATGCAGAAGAGCTGAAGGCCACAATGAGAGCAACCTAGGCTCTCATAACACCTAAGGAGTGCCACAGACTGATGGACTCCAAGCCAAGCCGTATTGCTGGAGTAATTCAGGCAAAAGGAGCCCCAACCAAGTATTGAGTGCTGTAAATGTTTATACTTTTTGGTAATAATAAGTAATTTTCTGACTTACTGAATTTGGGATTTTCATTAGTTTTCAGTTATAATCATCAAAACGAAAGCATTCGAAATAGATCAGTCTGTGTGTAATGAATGTATATAATATCACTTTTGGAATGAAATTACTGATGAAGGCCGGATGGCTGAAATGTAGTGGGACTGAATAAGGTCCATTAAGATATGTCATAAATAGTAATAAAGGCATTTTAGAGTGCCTTCGCTTTTTGCAGTTTTTGGTAACTTTCACATTCATTTCAATTATCGAAGCAGTGTTGGAGAAATTACTTTAAAAAAGTAATTAGTTATAGTTACTAGTTACTCCCCCCCTCAAAAATAACTGAATACTGGATAAGTACTCCATTGAAAGTAATGATTGCTAACTTCTAACTCCACAGAGTTCTCCGACTCACCATTGTTGTGTCAAGTTCTCTTAGAGATTTGCCGTCCGTGAGCGAGTTGGTGGGCATATGGGAATGAGATTTTATACGAGAGTGGCTGTTGACGCGTGTTGTAAGTTTGAAAGAGGAATTTTGCGTGTGGCATAACCTAAGAGGGCGTTGTTTTGGCGACCATACGCTATTTTCTACGGAAGCATCTGGATGGGGCCAATCTGATTTCAACCTGAGTGGAACCTACACAAGCCCACGTATGAGTAAGGGAGGGGGACCAGAGCACGGACCAGAGGGGATAAAAAAAATCTCTCTGACTGACCACTCGCGTAGTATGGAAAAGGGAAAAAATAGGTGGGTATGGGCGAGAAGACGGCTTCTCAAGTACAGGATGTTGTTGTAGCAGGTAGCCAGTCATCCAATTTCCTGCTTCCCAAAGAAAACAAGAGCTTAGACACTGGGGGGGGTGGGGGGTCCGGACTCTTACTTACAATAGCGGGCCTATGCTCACACTCCAGCCCGCCAAACAAAGCCTTCAGAGGTCAGTGGCCTTTGTCGGCAGGGGGGCGGGATGCTGGTTCCGCACACACAGCCAAGGTCAAGTGTTACTGTACGCCTGAGTCCACCAGGGTACCCCCACCCCCGCAGCCGCTGGGTGGTGGACTGATTCCAAGTAGAGCCCCATCCATCCCTATTAGGCTCTATTTTTGTATTAGTGCTAATAGTAGTCCAAATAAACCATGTCCAATTGTAATCCTGCTCTTACTATGAGAGTGTAAACGAACAAGGTCGGAATGTTGTTCTTGCACCACGCAGGTTCTTCTTAAAGGCACAGCGCCGTCAAATTAATGGTTTAGTTTGAGTTTGGTGGTTTGTCTGATTGCAGGATGTTTAAGCTGCTGGTTTCCCTTTCCTCTATCAAAACGCTCCATATGACCTCGAACACCTTCTGTTTTTATTGGCTTCCAATGACCTCATGCAAGCCGCAGTGTGAGGCAGCAGAACCACGCTATAGCATCAGCAGCAAGACACTGCAAATACTGCATTTGTGGGGGGAAATGCATCTTGCGGTCGGGCGAGCAGCTGCTGCCACTGCACAATTTCCATTTTCAAATCTTTCCAGCGATGAATGATTCATGCGGACAAAGCCATTTTTATGACAATCTGTCAAAGCCTGCTGGAAAACTGAAAGGTTTAAAAATTACTGGAACAAATTATGAATTATTTCACGACATATAATCCTACATCGGCCGGGCATTTGTTGGCAGAAATTGACATTTTTCAACTTTTATTTGTGGTCAAAGACTCAAGACTGGACTTTCCTATTTGCAAGTTACTAAAATGCAGAGATTGTGGTTAGCATGTTGGCCACACAGGGTTTCAGTCTCCCTTTGGGCATCCCTGATCCTGATAGTAGCCACCACAGGAAGTACTGTATGTCTCTACATCACACCATTTATATATATGAGGTTTAGCATGATTCAAATGCTAAAATTATAACATTTAGCCATGCAGCACCTAAAAAGATAGCCCTAAGTACCAAAAGTAAAGTAAATATAGATATACCAAAGGTGACAAGGCAGTTCTGTAGTGTTGCTACACTATACCCCTCGTGAATCACCACCTTACCGCGGTGGAGGGGTTTGAGTGCCCGGGTGATCCTAGGAGCTATGTTGTCGGGGGCTTTATGCCCCTGGTAGGGTCTCCCAAGGCAAACAGGTTCTAGGTGACGAGCCAGACTAAGAGTGATTCAGAAGACCCCTATGAAAAAACACAAGAGAAGAGACCGCACCTCGCCCGGACGTGGGATACCGGGGCCTCACCCTGGAGCCAGGCCTGGGGGAGGGGCTAGTAGGCGAGCGCCTGGTGGCCAGGTCTTAACCCGTGGGACCTGGCCGGGCCTAGCCCGAAGAAGCCACACGGGAACTCCCCCCCGCAGACCCACCACCTGCAGGGGCAAGCATAAGGGTCCGGTGCTTTGTGATTTGGGCAGTGGTCGAGGGCGGGTGTCCGGGCGACCTGGTCTTCGGCGGCCAAATCTGGTTCTTGGGACCTGGAATGTCACTTCTCTGGTGGGGAAGGAGCCCGAGCTTGTGGAAGAGGCGGAGAGATTCCGACTAGATATAGTCGGACTCACCTCAACCCACAGTTTAGGCTCTGGAACCAAATTCCTTGAGAGGGGCTGGACCTTGTTCTTCTCTGGAGTTGCCGCAGGGGAGAGGCGGCGAGCTGGTGTGGGCTTATTGTTAGCCCCCCGGCTTGGTGCCTCTGTGTTGGAGTCATCCCCAGTAAACGAGAGGGTTACTTCCCTACGCCTTAGGGCTGGGGAAAGGGTCCTGACTGTGGTTTGTGCCTATGCGCCGAACGGCAGTTCAGAGTACCCAGCCTTCTTGGAGTCTATCAGAGGGGTGCTGGAGAGCACCCCAGCTGGTGACTCCATAGTTCTACTGGGAGACTTCAACGCCCATGTGGGCAATGACAGTGTGACTTGGAGGGGCGTGGTTGGGAGGAACGGCCTCCCTGACCTGAACCCGTGCGGTGTGTTGTTGCTGGACTTCTGTGCGAACTACAGTTTGTCCATAACGAACACCATGTTCGAACATAAGGATGCCCATAAGTGCACTTGGCACCAGGACACCCTAGGTCGCAGGTCTATGATCGACTTTGTGGTCGTATCATCAGACCTGCGTCCGTATGTTCTGGACACGCGGGTGAAGAGAGGGGCTGAGCTGTCAACTGACCACCACCTGGTGATGAGTTGGATTAGATGGCGGGGAAGGATGCCGGACAGACCTGGCAGACCCAAACGCGTAGTGAGGGTGTGCTGGGAACGTCTGGCAGAATCTCCCGTTCGTCGAGTCTTCAACTCTCATCTCCGGCAGAGCTTCGCCTGCATTTCGAGGGAGGACCGGGATATTGAGTCCGAATGGGCCGTATTCCGTGCCTCTATTGCTGAGGCAGCCAGTTGTGGTTGCGGCCGCAAGGTGGTCGGTGCCAGTCGTGGTGGCAAGCCCCGAACCCGATGGTGGACACCGGGGGTTAGGGCTGCCGTCAAGCTGAAAAAGGAGTCCTATCGAGCATGGATGGCTTGCGGGACTCCCGAAGCAGCTGACAGGTACCGGCAGGCCAAGCGGCACGCGGCTTCGGCGGTGGTCGAGGCAAAAACTCGGGTGTGGGAGGAGTTCGGTGAGGCTATGGAGCACGACTTTCGGTCGGCCTCGAAGAGGTTCTGGCAAACCGTCCGACACCTCAGAAAGGGGAAGCAGCCCCCAGTTCACACTGTTTACAGTGCGGACGGGGGCTTGCTGACCACGACTGTGGATATAGTTGGTCGGTGGAAGGAATACTTCGAGGCCCTTCTCAATCCCACTGACATGCCTTCCATAGAGGAAGCAGAGTCTGAGGATACGTACGTGGACAGTTCTATCACCGTGGCTGAGGTAATTGGGGTAGTCAAATCACTCCCCAGTGGCAAGGCTCCGGGGGTAGACGAGTTCCGCTCAGAATTTCTCAAGGCTCTGGATGTTGGAGGACTGTGTTGGTTGACACGCCTCTACAACATTGCATGGAAGTCAGGAACAGTACCTCTGGACTGGCAGACCGGGGTGGTGGTCCCCATTTTTAAAAAGGGTGACCGGAGGGTGTGTTCCAACTATAGGGGGATCACACTCCTCAGCCTTCCTGGGAAAGTCTACTCCAGGGTGCTGGAGAGAAGGGTACGACCGTTAGTCGAACCTCGGTTAGAGGAGCTGCAATGTGGTTTTCGTCCCGGTCGCGGAACACTGGACCAGCTCTACACCCTTGCAAGGGTACTCGAGGGTATGTGGGAGTTTGCCCAACCAGTCTACATGTGCTTTGTAGACCTGGAAAAGGCATTCGACCGTGTCCCTCGTGGTGTCCTGTGGGGGGTGCTCCGGGAGTACGGGATTGATGGTCCGCTTCTACGTGCCATTCGGTCCTTGTACAATCGAAGCAGGAGCCTGGTTCGCATTGCCAGCAGTAAGTCGAGCTTGTTTCCGGTGAACGTTGGCCTCCGCCAAGGCTGCCCTTTGTCACCGATTCTGTTCATAATCTTCATGGACAGAATTTCTAGGCGCAGTCAAGGTGTTGAGGGAGTCCAGCTTGGTGACCTTAGGATCTCGTCTCTGCTATTTGCAGACGATGTGGTCCTTATGGCCTCATCAGGCTGTGACCTTCAGCGTTTACTGGAGCGGTTTGCAGCTGAGTGTGAAGCTTCTGGGATGAGACTCAGCACCTCCAAATCCGAGGCCATGGTTCTCAGTCGGAAACGGGTGGACTGTACCCTCCGGGTTGGGAGTGAGGTCTTGCCTCAGGTGGAGGAGTTCAAGTATCTCGGGTTCTTGTTCACGAGTGAGGGAAGGTTGGAGCGTGAGATCGACAGACGGATCGGTGCAGCATCTGCAGTAATGCGGTCGCTGTACCGGACCGTCGTGGTGAAGAGAGAGCTGAGCCGGAAGGCAAAGCTCTCTGTTTACCGATCGATCTACGTTCCCACCCTCACCTATGGTCATGAGTTATGGGTCATGACCGAAAGAATGAGATCGCGGATACAAGCGGCGGAAATGAGTTTCCTTCGTAGGGTGGCTGGACTCACCCTAAGAGATAGGGTGAGGAGCTCGGCCATCCGGCAGGAGCTCAGAGTAGAGCCGCTGCTCCTTCACATCGAGAGGAGCCAGTTGAGGTGGCTCGGGCATCTAGTCCGGATGCCTCCCGGGCGCCTCCCTTGTGAGGTGTTTCGGGCATGCCCAGTCGGGAGAAGGCCCCCGGGAAGACCTAGGACACGCTGGAGGGACTATGCTGGCCTGGGAACGCCTTGGTGTCCTCCCGATGGAGCTGGAAGAGGTCGCTGGGGACCGGGAAGTCTGGACTTCCCTACTGAAGCTGCTGCCCCCGCGACCCGCACCCGGATAAGCGGAGGAAAATGGATGGATGGATGGATGCTACACTATACTATGTATATTTCTGCATTTTGACATGAGTAAAATAGCTAACATGCTACCAGTTAGCCTGCTAGGCCTTGGCATGGTAGCACTACGTACCAAAAGTGCCGAGGCCATTTTTTAATGTCTTTACATTGTGCATGTATATATTTGAATTTTGACATAATTAAAATGGGTAAATATGCTAAGATGCTCAGTTACCCCTCTAACATCTAACACGATAGCTCTACGCACTTCTGATGTGTCATTTCTCATACGTCAAAACCCAAGCATGCTAATAGTTAGCATGCTAGCCCCTGGGAAGATAGCACCATGTACCAAAAATGCCAAGGCAGTTTTATTATGTCTTTATATATTGGTATTTTGACATCATTAAACTAGATATAATGTTCACATGCTAACAGTTAGAATGCTATCTAGCAAGATAGCTCTAAGTACTGAAAGTGCCAAGGTATTTTTGAATTTTGACATGATTTAATTAGCTAAAATGTTAGTATTTTACCTAATGGTTACGTTGCGCTGTCATCCTCCCACACAGAACGCGCCACACTCCTGGTGGGGGAGGGTTCAGTCTCGTGCACATCCTCCCAAGATGGCCGTTGCATTAAAGGAAGCGTATCAGCGGCATGTGTTTGCATGTGAGTGCTGTCAGCGTGAGCGGGTTTTGCGGCTTTTGTGAGTACCTGGGGCAAATGAACAAACCCGGCCAGTAGAACCTCGCTCACGCGATGCAGGCCGTCTCCGCTCATCCCACTTCCTCCATGAACACCTGGTCTGTGGTGATCAGCGGGTCCCACAGGAGGAATAAATGTGAGTTTCCACAGCAGCATCAGTCAAAGCTGAGGAGCTGAAAACAGTGAATTATCTACGACTTCCTGCAAATGTTGCTAGGGCGGAGTGGGCCTGCTACTCAAAGCTCCGCCCACGACCGTGTTTGGGCTTTCTGTCCTGCAGGCCCGGAAGTCCAGCATAAGTTGTAGTCTGCAAACCATCACACACTGAAGCACTCCATCACCTTGTGAACACTGAAGGCCTTGTTCAGCAGGACGTGGACACACTGGGAACCTGTCCACAATATTCCCTAGTCTTGCTTTTTTGTGTCAATGCTTTATCTTCCAGTAGCAAACACCAATCTGCCAGGGGTCTGTTGAGGGGTTTTTGCCAAGAAAGTTGGTCAAACGCTCTCAGTCTTTCTCTCTCGATGGTTGAAGCCATGCAGACTGTGATCACATAAAAAATGTCCACTTATTCCTGGACTCTTCGGACTCGGCCGTCATTCCTGGGAACTGTGTAAACCAGATTGCCTAAGCAAAAAAGAAAAAAGGACTTCAGGAACCATCTGGGAGACACCTATTTATTACTCGCAGCTTCTGATTTACAACCACCACACTTGTAAAGTTGTTTGTAGATCTCAACTACTAGAATCTTTCTGCATAGATTTTCAGAACTACCAAATTAGAATTAAAGGTACAGTCACTATGCTACACTAATGCACACCATAGTCATTATTATTGGATTCAAAGGTACTTGTACCAAGTCCAAAACAGGCAGAAGAAAGGACAAATAAATCAATGAAAAGCGTCTTAGACACCTTTGCGGTTAAGCCAACCCCACCAACGACAACCCGGGTCACCTCCCTTGCTAATTGTTCAGACCGAACCCATGGACAGAACCTCCAAAGTAGTCTTTGTTTAGGTCCCGGAATAATGTTAAAAAGGTCCAAACAGGAAAAGGTACAGAAAAACTAGTCAATCAAACACATCATGGACACCATTGAGGTAGGCTAACCACACCAGTGCTGACCCCTAATCAATGTGACCGGATCTCCTCTTTTTACTAATTGTACAGAACCAACCCTTGTTCCTGAGAAGAACCTCTAGAAAGTATTTGTTTAAGTCCTGCCAAACGGCAGAGTTACGAAAAAACAAAACAATCAAATGCATAAAGGTCACCTTTAAAGTAATCCAAGCACATCAAAACTGACCTCCATGGCCCCTCATCACTGCGACCGGGTCTCCTCCTTTGCTAACTGTACAGAACCAACTTCTCTTCATGAGCAGAACCTCCAAAGTTTTCTTTGTTTAGGTGTGGCCACTAAAAGAGCATCCTTTTATATTTAGAAAAGTCCAAACAGGCAGAGCTACGGAAAAACAAATCAGTCAAAAACATCATGAATACCTTTGAGGTGGGTCAACCCCACCAAAGCAGACCTCCATGCCCCCCCCACCCCCCACCACCATCATTGTGACCGGGTCTCCCATCACCCTCTGTCCCAGCAGGTCTCCTGTCCAAACAGCCCCTGCTGGAGGAGCGGCCCCGGTGGGGGTGATAGCAGCAGAGGACTCATCCATCACCGCCAGCTCCCAGAGTGCACTGGGATCACTGCCGGGATCATAAAGGTGTCATGGCTGCTGGAGGGTTCCTGGACAGAGGAGACTGGACTGACTGTGTGAAAGAAAACATTCCTTTGTGGTCCTGCGGCGTGGAAGATGCAGCACTTTCACCATGTGTCAGGTACCAAATAATAAGTCAAATTGTGTTGGGATTAGCGGAGATGAGAAGTGAAACACAGTCAGGACGTTTGCATATACAAACCTGCCGAAAAAGTCTAATGGGCCAAAAATGTGTTGTTGTTTTTTTTTGCAAGCTCAGCACTGACCATGAATGTGTGAGTGAATTGTCATTTGTATTTAATGGATCAAATATCTGTGACAATTTAAACCAGCAATAATAACAAACCATAAAGGGAGTTTGCATATAACTCTAAGCCCTACCCCCACCGAAAAAGATTTGCACACCCTTGTCGAGGTTTCTACCTCGTTCTGTTTCATAGTCTCGGCATGCGGCTTGACTGTCTCGTGCATCTGTTACTTTTTTTGGTGCGATACTTGTACGTCATTTTCCCTAACGTATTACCGGGTATTATGTCACCAGCCGGAGTTAATGACTAATTAACCTTTTACGTTCACATGAAAAGCCGTTAAACGGCCATCACGGTCACTGAGCATCAGGCGTACTTAAACGGCCCCTCCTAATAAATTCCAGGGATTGGAGTTTCCACACAAACGTCTAGCTTTCCAAGATGGCAGGTTGCAGTTGGACTACAGGTGTTGTCATAAAAAAAGAAGTATGAGCTATAAGTTGGGGGGGTTCAGGGTAAACAGTCACACAAACAAAGAGGCAACCCCACGCCTGCTTTGGTTAAAGGGAACTCCCGGCGATCAGCACTTGTCAGGTCGCCAAGGTTAGCATTAGATGGCAGGCCAGGAACTTCCATACATCCTTTGAAACATCACTGGGGAAAATCTGAGGACGATTGTTGTGTAAATTAAGCTTTTCCAAGAATACAGATAATGAAAACTAGAATAATTCCCGCAGAAATTTACCAGTCACTAACCGGCATTTGAGACCAACTTTTGGGCTTTGCCTTTTAAACAATTTTAACCGTGGTAGGATGCCAATACATGTAGGCATATAGGATGCCAAATGTTTTGTGAGGATACATAACACATTATTCTTATAGGTATTTTAACATATGTTAGATACATTTTGAAATGTCAACGTGATATGCAAAAGGCTAAAGTTAGCACCTACCAAGATAGTGCTTAATACCACATGTACCGTTTTATTATAGTTTTTACAGCATATCATGCAAAAGTACGCAAGGACAACAACCTAGCAAACTGGGAGAATGCAGTGTTTGTGTGCCCGAAGTTTTGCAGTGTTTTATGGCATACCATGTAACTTATCCAACATGTAGACAAAAACTAAAATGCTAACAGTTTGGAACTGGAAACACCAATATACATGTGTTAAAGTGCTAAATCTCAATGTAAAATACAAAATGCAAAGAAGAGCCTGCATGTGGATCAATATTACAGCTGGTCAGAAGGAATCATCAATGCCATTCCATGAAGTCCTTGGGTTTTTGTGCGTAGCAAACACACTTTAGTTATGGAACAGCGGGGTAAACCAAGTGCTTTGCCGTATTTTAACGCCTTTACTGGTGTTTCGTGGTGTCAAAAAGCCAACCTCCATTAGGATGCTGACCACGTTAGCGGGTAATTGTCTGGCAGTCCACGGGCAGCAAATGTTTGCAAATAAAACTCCACGCAGCTTTGCAGCTGACTTCAATAAATGGCCATGCAGTCACACACTTGAAAGCACGCAGACTCCCGATCCCGTCCTCTCTGGTTTTTAACGATGTGCAAGAGGGACCGTGAGCCAAGAGGGTGACTGTGTTGCACCAGCACTCAGCCTGGCTTCCATCCAAAGCTGTCTTGAGCGGAACCAGAAGTGCTCACAGTGGACCTGGCCATCCAACCCACCACCAGCCTTGCATGCATCCATCCACCATGCTGGCCATCTCTTTCCTTGTGAGCGACCCTGCGAGGCCTTTGCAAGTCTGTGTGTGTGAGAGCCTGGCGTTTGTTATTTTCTCTGCAGTCACACTGTCTTTCATCAGGGCCCAGTCCTGCAGCCCACAGACTCTCAGTATATGGTTTCATCGTCGGCGGCAGCACGTGGGCGGATGATTTCTAACACATGGGAGCCCTGGGAGCCCACGCAAGCACTGGAACAATAGCCGACCTGTCAGTGTTAGCGCGCTGGAGGAGGACGGGACAAGCGGGAGGGAATGAGGTCAGAATCCTTCACACCCGCAAAGGAGCCTCACATGCTGGAGCGCAGAAAAAACAACATGACATGGCTGCAATTGGATGGCGACGTACACAAATGCCTTCCACCGGCTTCCTACTGTACGTAAAATGATGACCTCACCGAGTCTGCTTCCATGAAAACGACGTCTTACTTCAATGTTTAATGCGAGGCTATAAGATGCGGGGACTACAATTTGGCCCATCTCGGGCAACTTTATTTCATTTTTGTGCATGCTTAAGACGTAGACTATACCAACTTTTTCAGAGGGGGGTAACAGGACTGAGTTAAATCCCAGGGACACCACTAAGCTGTTAATTTTAACTAAATTGTTGTTTTTTTAAAGAAAATAAAAACAACATATAGTTTCTGAATTTCTGATGATTATATATCATAGTAATGTCTAATTTTATTTTAGTTTAGTTTTACTATTAGTTGGAAAGACATCAAAACCAAGCTTCCGTTTTTACTATATTTGGACCAAATTTTCAACGTTTATTTAGGAGTTAAAACAAGGCAATTTCCAGATTTAGCCCCCCAAAAAAGTCTAAATGACTTCTAGTGTTGCGGGATTGTGGGATATCCATCTTGTATCATTAATAACCTGAATAAATGCCCCCCAGCCATACAACCTTTTGATTGGCCCACACAATTAGAAGGCATTCTAATGACTATTGCCCCCTGCTGGTATGGAGTACTACTTACAGAAGACTTCATGTCTGTGAATTGTTTCTGAATACCACAATCCGTATTTGCAACATTTTTCCCCTCAAAGCAATGCGACCCATTGTTCACTTCATCATCAAATGAAGTCCTCTCACAAATTTCAGGGTCTCTTCTATGAGCCGGAAGCATTGAAGGCCCAAATCCGAGCTAAAACCCAGAGGATTAGGCCCCCGGGAGCAGCCGTTTTCCAGCTGCAGACTCCCCGCACGCCTGGTGGAATCACAATCTGACTTCCTGCGACACCTCCGCCTCCCCGAAAGTGAGAAGCAGCAGCGTTCCAGACGCATGTGTGTGTGCAGCGGTTTGTTTGCATGTTAGCGAGTTGGCCGGCGAGCCTCCCCCGGCTGGGATTTGGTTTTTCTCCTGCCATAACATTGTTTGTCAGGTCTTTGCAGGCTCGGATGTGGATTTCTGAGGCTTACAGACACACTTGCAGAAAATGAGGTTTTTGTTGGACAAAAATGGCAAAATGATAGCCACTCTACCCCTCCTCATGTCTGTCTCTGGACAAGCTGGACAGACTCTTGGCTCGAGTCCCCATCATTGTCTGGAAGCAAAGTCAGGAACGCAGCTACGGGTGAGGAGAAGCCCTGCTGTATGGAGTCAGGGGATCCGAAAAGGTGGCCAAAGAAACAAGGAAGCTAATCATTGCTTGGGGGGGTTACAATCGGACAATTTAACAATATGTCTGTAACGCCAGCCATTGTGTGACGCTGCTAACAACCACGCCCTGATTGCAGTGGGAATGAAAACCCTCAAACACTCTCAGAGCACGTTCACCATGCAATACTTGGCGACACGTAATACTTAGCATGCTAAGTAATTAAATAAAAACCTACAATCATGAAGTGAAATGACTACTGAATTTCCTTAGTACTTTCTGTGCTATCTAACTAGGTAGCACACACTCAGCATGATAGCATTTTATCTATTTTGCTCATGTCAAAGGCAATTATTTACATAGCGGGATGCATGGAACAGCATTTTAGTCACTGTCCTCATATTACAAGGGAGTGGAATTATTAGGCAAGTTGTATTTTTGAGGATTAATGTTATTATTGAACAACAACCATGTTCCCAATGAAACCAAAAAACTGAATAATATCAAAGCTGAATATTTTTGGAAGTAGTTTTTTGTTTGTTTTTAGTTTTAGCTATTTTAGAGGATATCCGTGTGTGCAGGTGACTATTACTGTGACTAAGCAACTTAACAAAAACCAAATATAAACCAATTTCAATTGGGTATATATTTTCACCAGTGAAACCAATATAAAAACTTAACATTCACTAATATACATTTCTGACATTCAAAAACAGAACAAAAACAAATCTTTGCTTTGTTTGTTGCTTTGTTGCAACAGTGACCAATATAGCCACCTTTCTTTGCAAGGACACTCAAAAGCCTGCCTTCCATGGATTCTGTCAGTGTTTTGATCTGTTCACCATCAACATTGCGTGCAGCAGCAACCACAGCCTCCCAGACACTGTTCAGAGAGGTGTACTGTTTTCCCTCCTTGTAAATCTCACATTTGATGATGGACCACAGGTTCTCTATGGGGTTCAGATCAGGTGAACAAGGAGGCCATGTCATTAGTTTTTCTTCTTTTAGACTCTTTCTTGCCAGCCATGCTGTGGAGTACTTGGACGCGTGTGATGGAGCATTGTCCTGCATGAAAATCATGTTTTTCCTGAAGGATGCAGACTTCTTCCTGTACCACTGCTTGAAGAATGTGTCTTCCAGAAACTGGCAATAGACCTGGGAGTTGAGCTTGACTCCATCCTCAACCCGAAAAGGCTCCAAAAGTTCATCTTTGATGATACCAGCCCAAACCAGTACTCCACCTCCACCTTGCTGGCGTCTGAGTCGGACTGCCCTTTACCGATCCAGCCACGAGCCCATCGATCAGGCCCATCATCAGGCTCACTCTCATTTCATCAGTTCATAAAACCTTAGAAAAATCTGTCTTCAGATATTTCTTGGCCCAGTCTTGACGTTTCAGCTTATGTGTCTTGTTCAGCGGTGGTGTTTTTTCAGCCTTTCTTATCTTGACCATGTCTCTGAGTGTTGCACACCTTGTGCTTTTGGGCACTCCAGTGATGTTGCAGCTCTGAAATATGGCAAAACTGGTGGGAAGTGGCATCTTGGCAGCTGCACGCTTGACTTTTCTCAGTTCATGGGCAGTTATTTTGTGCCTTGGTTTTTCCACACGCTTCATGCAACCCTGTTGACTATTTAGAATGAAACGCTTGATTGTTCGATGATCACGCTTCAGAAGCTTGGCAATATTAAGAGTGCTGCATCCCTCTGCAAGATATCTCACTATTTTTGACTTTTTGGAGCCTGTCAAGTCCTTCTTTTGACCCATTTTGCCAAAGGAAAGGAAGTTGTCTAATAATTATGCACACCTGATATAGAGTGCTGATGTTTTTAGACCACACCCCTTCTCATTACAGAGATGCACATCACCTAATAAGCTTAATTGGTAGTAGGCTTTCCAGCCTATACAGCTTGGAGTAAGACAACATGCATAAAGAGGATGGTGTGGTCAAAATACTAATTTGCCTAATAATTCTGTACTCCCTTGTAAAGTGCATACGTTTACCTGGTACAATGCAAAACCACTAAAGAAATGCTTGGAGCTCAACGCTAACGTTAGCTTAATGTTAGCATTCTACAGATTGAGACTGTAGCAAATGTACAGTATATTGATGCAAATGTTGTTCCAGTTCTAAAGACGTGATCACGTTATATCGTCACAGGTTGCTAGCATGCTAGTTGTTCGCATTGTTTGTGTAAAACTACAATACAACTGCATGCTCGCTACTTAGAACTAATTGGCTTCCTAGGGGCATTAGCAGACATTAGCAACACTAGCATTTTTGCATTTTGCTTATTGCTTCAAGATTTAGCACTTCAGCAGATGTGTAATAAAGCAAAGGTTGTTCCACTGTTGTCACATTGTATGCTAGCATGCTAGCTGTTACCACTGTTAGCATTATGGTGATTGTTCTCATATTAAATTGCATAATTTACCTGGTATGATGTAAAACCACTATAGAACTGCCCATTTGGTACTTAGTGCTATTTTTCTAAGCGCTAACATTAGCATTGATTAGCATTGAGATGTAACACTTTAGCAAACGTATATAAAAGCAAAGGACGTTCCAATGTTATCACATTGTATCTCCACAGGTTGCCAGCATGCTAGCTGTTAGCATTGTTAGCATTGTAATCAATGTCTTCATATTAAATTGCATACATTTACGTGGAATGATGTAAAACCACTATTGAACTGCACGATCGCAGCTTAATGCTATCTGTCTAGGTGCTAAACATTCTGCATGTTGCATTACAACTTTAGCAAATGTATATTGATGCAAAAGTTGTTCCAGTTCTAAAAATACGATCACATTGCATCCTCACGTGTTGCTGCCATGCTAGCTGTTTGCAATGCAATACAACTGCATGTTCAGTACTTTGCGCTATTTTGCTTACGGCGTGCTGTTTATAGCATTTTGCATATTGCATTGAAATTTAAAGCAAAGGCTGTTCCAATGTTACCACATTGTATCCTCGCAGGTTGCTAGCATGCGAGCTGCTATCTGTTGTTGGCGTACTGCATGTTTGAAAGGATGTGTTACTGGTGACAGGTTGTTCTGCCAGTGGGCGGGAGTATGCATTCACCAAAACAACCCCTTGATCACCTCAGTGTTTACCTGACTTGTTTACTCTGGACCGGGTTTAATCGACCCGCAGCAGCAGCAACACGAGCCATTAGCGCCGACCATCTGTGGACGCGGGTCAGCATTGACCTCCTGCTCTCCGAACGGCGCTGCGCTCCGTCCGGAGGGAACCAAACAAAACATGGCCGCAGAGGAAGTGCGCTGTTTGGACTGCAGCTTTGTGATTTAAGTTCTGCTGCTGTCAGCCATGAAAAACAGTGTGTTCACGACTAAACATAACAATTTGGATCATAAAACACTTGAGCGCCGTGTCATCTGTAGTCAGAAGTCCCATCTTGTTCAAGATCATGTCATGTTCTTGTGGTACACGTTCTTGCAGATCTGTTGAGTAGAATATTCAGTGTTTGTGGAGGTGTAAAGTGACATAAAATGGAAGTTTAAGCACTTTCCATTTGCGCTGGAACAGAAAGTACACCTCCAAGGGAATGCATTTGAGATCTGAGGGCCGTAAAGAGTTCTAAAGAACTTTTTGAATGTGACTTTTGTAGCTTGGGATTGTTCTGATTCAGTGGGCACACTTCCCACTGTCAGAGGTCCTGATTAGCACGGTGACTTAACACGACATCAAACGGAACATGCCAGCGTGGAGGGCACCAGCTGCTGTGAAGCCAACAGACTGTATTGGGTTCCGCCGTACGGTTCCACGGAGGGCAGAACTCTCGCCGAGACTGTCGGCACCTCTCGTCAACTCACCTGGGACCCTCGTGACCGCAAACACCCTCCCTTTCTGCACTCCATCATCATCACCAACCTTCATAAGCTAGCACTTGGTCTTCTTCACACAAACATGGCCAGACGGGAATGCAGATTACACTCAGCGCTGCCTCCGTCTGAAGGGGAAGTCTCAGCGAGTAAACTAATTCCTGCCAGGCTATCAGCTTACGGCCCCCCCGGTCTCAGAGTTATTACAGCGCGGCTGTTCACAGCCCAGCATGGTTTGCTCTGGTTTGGCCCGGCACTGAGCTGACTGAACTAACTGAGAAGTCATAGACCCCCCCCTGCTCCCTTCCATTTAAACAGTACGCCTAGAGCTTCCGCCGCAGGTGTCTGGACCTGGCCTGTCCTCCTCCTGTCAGTCCTACTCTCTTTTGACGAGCGCTGGAACTCGCTGTCCTCTGGTGGCCTCCCACGCTTGCGTCCAGACCGTCCAGATTGTTCTCATTTGGTCCGGACCAGGTCAGGGCTCCACACACACACATTTGGGACTTTTACAAGTGTGAGCAGCTGGTCTGGGGCCACTAAACCTTTTGGGAATTTGAGATTGTTCAAAAGACAGCGTTCCAGAAAGGTGACAGAGGGAAATGTCTCGACACCAAAGCTTCATGACTAGTTAGTTTAAGAAAGTGACATTCTCAGCACCTCTGCTGGCTTTAGTGCAGGGGTCTCAAACTTGCGGAATGCGGGCCATGTTTTGTGGCCCCTTTCTGGACATCAGGGTTTAGTATTACTGGGGCCCACACACCGTGGGGGTTCTCTATAAATACATAACATATGCTGTGGTGATCTGGAGTCCCACTAGACAAGATGAGAGGTACAACACTTACCTCGCAGCGAGCTTGTCACACAGACCTCACCCAAACTCACACTCCAGCGGCCTCCAAGGAGGTTGAGTCTAAGACCCCTTTGTGATAATATGTATGTCTCTGCCTGCAATTGGACAACTTCACTGTCTGTTCCCATATCAAGCGTGGAAGAAGACCTGCGGTAGTCTGCACGGTTTGGGCAGAACCTGCAGAAGGAGATGGAAGTCCTTGTCCCAGTCCAGTTTGGACCTTGTGGGAGAGCCACGTGTGGAGAGCGTACGCTGAGGTTTGGTTTAGCATGAACATTAAAAATTAGCAACGTGATGGTCTAGTGGTTAACTGCACCCCACACCAACGTGGGCAGGAGCTGCTGGTGAACGTAAATCACTTAAGTATTGAGTGTCATTTCTCTGCACCATCACCCCACCGTGACTACCAAAGCTTCAGTGATTACAAAGCCCCTAAAATCACAGTCGTTATTTGGGTGTTTACCTTGGACTAATCCCACTGTGGTACATCTCATCCCAGCAGTGTGAGCCTATCAAAAAAGTGGTTGTGGGCGGGGGTAGTGGGTATGGTTGGAAGAGGGGGTTCATCTCGTCTCAACACGCTATGTAAAAGAGTTTCGAAGAAACACCATCAGCAGCGAAAACAAGAATGAAGTCAGATCTTTATTGAAGGCGGCCAGCAGGATGTGAGATCTTTAAAGGGGAGAAGACTCGGAGGTCGAAGGTGGGAGGGTGGGAAGGTGGACACCCCCTCAACTCCACCTCCCGCCTGCCTCCTCCATCCCAAAATGTTTTCTGAACGGCTGCCAGGAAAGTTTAACGGCTGTGGAATTTTGACAGGAAAAAGCAGGGCTGGAAGTTTCACAGGAAGTGGGAATTTGTGTCTCACGAAGGCAACGCGCGAGAGAGGAAGAGCGTCAAAGCGCTTTTCCAATGTCGTCCCCTGGGAGGGGGCGGACTGGGATTCATGGAGGAACGGGGGAAGGAGACATCAGACTGACAGGCTGTGATCATCTCACCTCAAACATACATGATCACACACTTGACAATGTGCACACAACATTCCTAACACACGCACACAGTCAGGAAACACACACACACCCACACACCACACATCATTTACATCTTCTGGTACACTTGAAAGAAGATTTTCAGTTCATATGGAAGCTCAAAGCAGCTGCTTCTGCCTGACACTTTTCTGACTTTTCATCCCTGTGGTCTACTCACATGTTTCAACAAAGAGCTAAACCCAGACCCAGACCTAAACTTTATACTCTGTCAGTATTACTGTATCACTTCTTCTGGGTTGGACACAAACAATCTTTTAGAGCTAGATCTAGATTTGAGCACCTGCTTGGCATCATATGCTAAAACCGGTATGGACTCAACGTAGAAGACCAGGAAAGTTTGATTCCTATCAAAATCCCTACGGACCTTTGCCATACTACTGTTTAAATACTGGACAGGCCCAAGCTTTTAATACCAGCTGGAAAATGTTGGTTTCTTCGCATCAAGCCGTTGCCAAGACCTTTCTTGCACTCATCTACGTTTTGACCGGCATTCAGACGTGACCAATATTCCGACATAATTAAACATTCTTTTCCCAACATCTATACATTTTTACTATTACAGGGGCTGTCTTGGGCCTGAGTCCCGGTGCTTGTGTATTTGTTATGTGAATGTTTCTTCGGTTCTCAAGGCATTGAACTGATCGCGCCAGACTGTCCAGTTTGAGATGGACTGGACTTTTCTGTTTGTCTTCTAAGACAACCTCAACTATTTTTCTCAGTGTCATAGCAATGGAAGCGCTTGAGCACAGCAGAGCCCAACCCATGCTGACAACCAAAGCGTACAGTGATCACAAAACCCCTAAAATCACTTTCTCTGTTTGGATGTTAGCCTTGGACTAATCCCACTGTCGTCCCAGTAGCATCCTAGCATTTCATCCCAGCTGTCTTCTCAGACAACCTAAATAATCCAGTGGTTTTCCAGCTTTCTTGAGCTGTCCAGCAGCCATGAAGGTCTAAAACCCGATAAGATTCCAGACGAGTAATGGTAAAGTAACTGCCAATAGCTATCCCAAGCTTGCAGTCGGAAATATTGAACATGTCCAAATTTTAGATATCCAGACACATCCGTAACAACCCAAATGTGCCTTTGTTTTTGAGAGGGAACTTTTAAACCGCGCAGTGGGACAGAACCTCACGTTGATTATTAAACCAAAATCCTTCTGTTTGTGATTACTTACGTTGTGACGTTATCATGCTAAAATTGAACTGCACTGGCGGAAGGGCCCCCCGCCCCCATGCTACCACACGTGCAGACATTAGTGTCAATCATGTCCGCCGACTCTACAGCAGCCCTCTCACTGTGTCACCACTTAATGTCCACACATCTGCTCAACTCCCCATCCTTCAGCACACACCTCCCCAGGCCGGGCCCACAGACAGATGCCGAGACATGGGGACAGACAGGCCCGGCGCCCCCCGACCAAACCAGCCAGCCAGTCAGTCAGTCATCGAGGCTGCAGACCACCGGATCCATTACATACACATTCGAATAAAAAGACTCCCAGGCTGCTCCACATCTCCTTGTGACATCCACCATCCATTTCAAGAACACATCAGAACGGTCTGCAAAATGACCAAACACGGAAATCCGCCACAGAAGTGTTAGCAAAAACCTGCTAACCCACAAACAGACAAACCATTCACAAACTAGCGTAAAAGTGCACAAAAAGGTTAGTTTTTGTGTTTTTTCCCTGACAGTATCACACGTCTACTAAAATTGCCACCATGTGTAGGGTAGTATTTCGATCCTAGGGGGCGCTATCTAAACATGTTTGCATGCCCCAGGACAAGACTTCAAATATGGAAATTCCCTCTCATGGGAAGCCAAACAAGAACAAGTGGCAGGGTTGATTCCCGTCTAATAAAACTTGGTCTGGGCGTGATGTTCTGCACTAAGACAAACACACCGAGGAGGAAATGTTCCTCACCAAATGGTCCCAAAAGTCGGTGAAGCACTAAAAATGGGGCCCGTGAGGCTTCATGGCTTCTGGAGGCTTTAGGTCCGTCCCACAACATAACATTTGACACCGCAGACACAAACCTTTGGCAGCAGCGGAGGTCGTTACGCAAACTGGGAGCTCAGCTGGACGCTGAAGGAAAGATTTGTTGTCGCTACAGTTCTTACAGAAAAGCACACAAAATCTCCACTATTTTTTGTTGAATGCAACTAAAAACTACACTACTAAAAAAAACAATGAACAATAAGTACTTTGTTTAAATCATCTAATTCAATTAAATAAAAATGTAATTAAAAAAATGTAATTAGCCTCTACAACAGGGGTGTCATATGTGAATAAATAAGTAGTACATTAAATGAAAAGAATAATTTAATTTAACTTAATTTAAAAAATAGATTAACTTTTTACAGCAAGAGCCATGTATTTAAAAAAGATAGTACCCATCTTCAACACTCAGGTGTCAATAAGGTAAACTTTTTTCTTTTTGCTTTGTTTTGAATAATAAATAAAATAAATTAATAACATACATAAATAATAACAGAAATACGATATTAAACTTGTTACAAAGAGGGTTGCATATAAAAAATGCTAATTGACAATAAATAAATAACAAATAATAAAATTGAATTAAATTAAATTCAATTCAATTAAAGTTTAACAAAATAATAAAGTACAAAAGTTCAATTTAAAAATTAATGTCTACATGTTGGCAGGTCTGCACTAACTTTGAAAGTACCCCCCCCCAAGATGCACTTTTGGTACATGAAAAATGCTGAATGCAATCAGATGTTAAGCTAGGTTACAAAGCAAATGAGTGTAACATCTAATAATATATGTAATTAATAATAAATTCGTTTGACAATATGCCAAGGAGCACTAAAAACAAGCAATGGGTAGAAAATTGCCCCCTTGATGCACTTTGGACAACCGTGTCTTTACAAAAAAGGGGCTGTTTTTATTCTCAATGCACTTTTATTTTCTTACGTAGTGTCAAAAATATATAGATGAATATAATGTGTGAGTGTGACTCGGCTGTGCGTAACAAAGCTTAATTTTCAAAGCTGCTGCCAAAAGAGAAATGCTTTCTCCTGATTCTCTCAGTGGAAGCGCGCTCGTTCATATAAACATCCACATGGATTCAATAAGCTCCATGGTTATTTATACTCGGCGCTTATTACTCGTAATTACAAAATCCTCTTCCTACGGGTTTTATTATTTGTGACAGAGGCACAGGGGTCCCCCGTTGAAGAAAAGCCTGATGATGTGCGCATAAAAAACAAATATTGTTCTCAGCTGTCTCATTACGTGCACAAGCACCTCATGGAGTTCCATCAGGAGGCGTCATTCATACTGTCTCATAAAAGCTTATAAAAATGTCTATTCCTGTTTGAGTTTAAGCTGGAGTCTTTACCAAGTTTCATTATTTTTCTTATTTTTTTGTTACACTTCAATATTTTAGAAGAAACTAATTTAATTTAATAATTAAATTAGTTTCATGATGACATTTTTCCCAATAATGTTTTTTCATATTATTTTTTTCCCAAAGCTAAGGCTTTGGGAAAGAACATTGTACATTGATGACCCCTTCCAGGAGTGGCCGGGCAACAAAAATTATCCATAGAACGCAAAGACGACTCATCCAAGAGGTCACAAAAGACCCCACAACAACATCCAAACTCAGTTCAATTCAGTGTTCATGACTCCACCATAAGATACTGGGAAAAAACGGCCTGCAAGGCAGAGTTCCAAGATAAAAACCATTCCATTCCATTTTCTTCCGCTTATCCGGGTCCGGGTTGCGGGGGCAGCAGTCTCAGTAGGGAAGTCCAGACTTCCTGGTCTCCAGCGACCTCTTCCAGCTCCACCGAGAGGACACCAAGGCATTTCCAGGCCAGCTGTGAGACATAGTCCCTCCAGCGTGTCCTACGTCTTCCCCGGGGCTGGGCATGCCCGAAACACCTCACCAGGGAGGCACCCGGGAGGCTTACGGATGAGATGCCCGAGCCACCTCAACTCCTCCTTTCGATATGAAGGAGCAGCGGCTCTACTCTGAGCTCCTCCCGGATGGCCGCGCTCCTCACCCTATCTCTTAGGGTGAGTAAAGACACCCTACAGAGGAAACTCATTTCCACCGCTTTTATCCGCATCTCGTTCTTTCGGTCATGACCCATAACTCATGACCATAGGTGAGGGTGGGAACGTAGATCGATCGGTAAACAGAGAGCTTTGCCTTCCGGCTCAGCTCTCTCTTCACCACGACTGTCCGGTACAGCGACCGCATTACTGCAGATGCTGCACCGATCTGTCTCTCAACCTCGCGCTTCAATCGTCCCTCACTCGTGAACAAGACGCCGAGATACTTGAACTCCTTCACCTGAGGCAAGACCTCACTCCCAACCCGGAGGGTACAGTCCACCCGTTTCCGACTGAGAACCATGGCCTCGGATTTGGAGGTGCTGAGTCTCATCCCAGAAGCTTCACACTCAGCTGCAATCTGCTCCAGTAAATGCTAGAAGTTCTGTCCATGAAAATTTTGAACAGAATCGGTGACAAAGGGCAGCCTTGGCAGGGGCCAACATTTACCAGAAACAAGCCCGACTTACTGCTGGCAATGCGAACCAGACTCCTGCTCCGATTGTACAAAGACCGAATGACATGTAGTAGCGGACCACCAATCCCATACTCCAGGAGCACCCCCCACCGGACACCACGAGGGACACGGTTGAATGCCTTTTCCAAGTCTACAAAGCACATGTAGACCGGTTGGGCAAACTCCCACATACCCTTCAGTACCCTTGCGAGGGTGTAGAGCTGGTCCAGTGTTCCGCGACCGGGACGAAAACCACATTGCAGCTCCTCTAACCGAGGTTCAACTAACAGTCGTACCCTTCTCTCCAGCAGGGAGGCTTCCCAGGGAGGCTGAGGAGTGTGATTCCCCCTATAGTTGGAACACACCCTCCGGTCACCCCATTTAAAAATGGGGACCAACACCCTGGTCTGCCAGTCCAGAGGTACTGTTGCCGACTTCCATGCAATGTTGTAGAGGCGTGACAACCAACACCGTCCCCCAACATCCTGAGCGTTGAGAAATTCAGGGCGAAACTCGTCCAACCCCTGAGCCTTGCCATTGGGGAGTGTTTTAACTACCCCAAATATCTCAGCCACGGTAATAGAACTGTCCATGTACGTGTTCTCAGACTCTGCTCCCTCTACAAAAGGCATGTCAGTGGGACTGAGAAGGGCTTCAAAGTCTTCCTTCCACCGACCAACTATATCCACAGTCGAGGTCAGCAAGCCCCCGTCCGCACTGTAAACAGTGTGAACTGGGGACCGCTTCCCCTTTCTGAGGTGTCAGACAGTTTGCCAGAACCTCTTTGAGGCCGACCAAAAGTCGTGCTCCGTGGCCTCACCGAACTCCTCCCACGGGTTTTTGCCTCGACCACCACTGAGACCACATGCTGCTTGTCCTGCCGGTACCTGTCAGCTGCTTCTGGAGTCCCACAAGCCATCCATGCTTGATAGGACTCCTTCTTCATTTTGACAGCAGCCCTAACCCCCGGTAGCAGTCCTAACCCTGATAAAAAAAATAAATAAATAAAAACCACTGCTGAATAAATAGAACATTAAGGCAGAAAACGTCTTGATGATCCCCACAATAGTTTGTGGTCTGACAAGACAAAAGCTGAACTTTTTGGAAGGTGTGTGTCCCATTACATCTGCTGTAAAATTAACACCACTTTTCAGAATTTGAACATCATAGCAACAGTAAAATAAGGTGGTGGTAGTGTGATGGTACGTGGCTGTTTTGATGCTTCAAGACCTGGAAGACTTGCTGTGATAAACGAAACCATGATTTCTGCTGTCTACCAAAAAATCCTGAAGGAGAATGTCCGGCCATCTGTTGACCTCAAGGTGAAACCAACTTGGGTTCGGCAGCAGGACAATAATGCAAAACACACCAGCAAGTCCACCTTTGACTGGCTGAAGAAAAACAAAATGAAGAATTTGGAGTGGCCAGGTCAAAAGTCCTGACCTGAATCCTGTTGAGATGGTGTGGCATGACCTTAAAAAAGCGCTTAATGCTGGAAAAACCTCTAATGTGGCTGAATGGCAATAATTCTGCAAAGATGAGTGGGCCAAAATTCCTCCACAGCGCTGTAAGACTCATCGCAAGTTATCACAAACACTTGATTGCAGTTGTTGCTGCTAAGGGTGATTAGTTATTAGCTGTCTGCTAAAATTACTTTTTCACACAGGGCCATGAAGCTTTGGATTTTTTTTGTCCCTTAATAATAAAAAGTTTCATTTTGTGTTCAACTGTGTCATTGAGTAATATTTAGTCCAGTACGTGCGGACGACTTCATATAATATTCTTCACCTTTCTTCAGTTACATGCTATTAGTGAGTATCCCGCTATAAATATTGACGACCATCAATTTGAATTCCAATTAATCTTCTCGTCATTGACTTGGAACCAGAAAAGCTCACATCGTAAATCTAGTTTTATACGAACGCATGCGTGCATTTTTCCGCCAGTTGGCACGGGTGTAAACAGGTGTGCGATCCAGTTTGGATCCGTAACACTCAGGGAATGTCTGCTGCTTTTGTGCCAAAGTTGTATTTTCTACTTCTGATTCCTTTTCCTTGTGTTGGCACTGACTTTTATCTTCCACGGCAGCACAGCTCCACACAGGAGTGGCTACCTACTCTCAGGGGCGTTCCTGTGGGCCCCGGATCGAGGCCAAGGTAGAGAAGTGGACCGGCAGCGGGTCCTGTTTACTCAGCTGTGTGCCCCCTCTCCAGAGAGAGAAAGAAGAAGATGTGTTCAGGGCCTCATTAATCACATACATTTTGGAAGAGATAAACAGGCCGGACCCAGCAGGGATGCTGCAGCTACTGCTACTGGTGGTGGTGGGGGGGCGGGGGGTGGTTTGGGTTGATGGTGGACATGCACGTAAGGGGAGTGACACTTGCTCTTTGGTTCCACATCTGCATGCCTGTGCAAGCTTGTAAATCTACATTCCTCCTCTGGGCCGGCTGCAAGTGCACAAAACCAAAGTTACATGGTACACAGGAAGTGGCATTAATCAGATGCTTTTTCATTGGATTATATTTCAACAATAAAAAATCTTACCTTTCTGATGTTATTTGGGTTTTTTTTTCAATACAGTACTTTCTGTTGGATCAGAGTACATTACGGTGCTTAATTGGTACCTGAACAATAGATAAATGAATTTCCACAAAATAAGATTCAGTATTAGTGAATAAAATATTTTGGTAGTTAAAGCACAGAAAAACTGTTTATGACCAAATAAATACAATGACTTTTTACCATTATTAGAGCTCTGTGTATATGAAGTAACAACCCTATAGTCACCTTTACACACCTATTAGCCAATACAGTCGACATAATAATAGAAAATAATTCCTCTTAGACATAAATAAATAAAATAAGACTCACACGTTAGCATTGACAGAGTACTTCCAGGTGGCTGTTGTCTCATCAATGCCAGGTTAGATTATAGAATACTAATCTACTGATGCAATTTGTGGCTAAGGAGGGACTGATTATGCACTTCAATGGCTTTATTAACAAGCAGAACATTCACACAGCAGCTGCTGCCAGCCACTCTCTATGCTGCTAACCTGCTGCTAGCACTCTAAACTAGGAGCCAACTCTCAGCTGATGTCACACATGTCATTTCCCGGGCTCACAAAAAGTCAGTTACTGTATTACACTTCATTAAAAAAAAAAAGACCGCTGTTTTGTTGTTGACTATGGCGTATATAGTCAAAAAAATAGTGAATGAGAGGTTACATGTAGTATTCTGGCCACTAGGTGTCAGTAATGTTACATTGAAGAGACGTTGATTAGGTTACCTTCACACTGCATGTAGTCAGCCATGGCATGTACGACATTATAGAGTGACATTTTTTTCCCACCTGTTCGGTGTGGAAGTGGTACACATTTGGGCTTCTTACTTTGTCCTTCTTCCCCACTCCATTTGAAAACATCTTCTTAAGTTTAGAACAAATATAATTGAATGCTAACTGGTTAGTTTGCTGGCCTGTTATATGCAATGAGCGGCGGCCGTCTCTTGTGTCCCTTCAGCGATCCCATGGTAATGGTAATGGTTTAATTTGATTTGAACATGCATGTAAATGACATTCGAATACATCACTTAATACACTAGACAGTTCCACATGTCCAAAAGAAGTAGGAAGAAGCAAAGCTTATTAAATCCTGCCCCCGTAGGGTCTCCCCTATTTCAATACATTTGTACACTTCCTAAAGTTACATGCATAAGTAAGGTCATGTGACAGTTTGTTAAATAGTAGTCCTTGTCATGGTAAATACATTGTTTTGCCGTCCTGATGAATGAAACTCATAATAAATAATAATAATAGTGATAATAGTGATGAGTGGTGTATAACAATTGTAACCAAACAATGTTGTAGTACAGACAATGTTCTCACTAGGATGAAAAGTTCCTAGTACAAGTATAAGGTGATGGTAAAAAACATAGCATTGACAGTCAACAGACAGAAAATTGACTCTCCAAGGAATGAAGTAATATGACCTTTGATGTATACAATATTTCACAAGTCTTCTTTCTTGTATTTTGTAAACATCAACTGTTTATAATGTTTCTTGAAATCACTCATTGTAGAGCATTGTTTTACTTCTTTACTTCATCCATTGCATAGTTTGATTCCACATACCGAAGTACTAAAGGTTTTTAGTGTTGTTCTTGCATATTTGTGTTTTAAGTTTAGTTTATTCCTAAAATCCTATTTCTCTTCACTTGTTGAGAAAATTGTATGACATTCTTTGGTAACTGGTTGTTGGCTGGTTGTTTGCCTTACGCATCATTTTATGAGATCATCAAATTTTAATAATTGTAATTTCTGAAACAGTGGATTTGTATGCTCTCTATACGCCGTGTTATGGATTATCCTAATTGATATTTTTTGCAGTACTTCAAGCGAGTGAAGTGTACTTTTGTAGTTATTTCCCCATATCTCCACACAATAAGTTAGATATGCTAACACCAGAGAACAATAGAGAGTTTGGAGTGATTTTTGATCCAGGACAAATTTTATTTTTTGTCAGTATTGAAGTATTTCTTGCTACTTTATGTTGTATGTATTTGATGTGGGGTTTCCAACTCATTCTGTCATCAATTATTATACCCAAAAATGTATGTTCATTCCCCCTTTCAATTTCCTCCCCGCCAATATGTATTTTCTCACAAGTATCTCTTCTGCTATTACCAAATAACTTAATTTTAATTTTACTTAGATTTTTGTAGTGTAATCATTTCCTCTGAAACTTTTCTTATGTGTTTTTTCCAGAGCAAAAACCTGTGGTATCATCTGCAAATAGTACTAGATTTAGGTGTTTTGTCCGTTTGCAGATCTCGTTAATGTATAGGTTAAATAATTTTGGTCCCAAAATTGACCCCTGTAGTTTGCCACATAATATCCCTAAATTTGTAGATGTATATTCTCCTAGCTTCATTTATTGTTTCCTGTTTGCCCTCTGATTCCATACCTTTCCAATTTTGTAATTAGGATGCTGTGATTGATTGTATCAAAAGCTTTCGTTAAATCCAAATATTGCGGTTCTTAAGTTTAGAACAAATATAATTTCAGGCTAACTAGTTAGCTTGCTGGCCTGTTGCTCCCATGAGCGGCGGCCGTCTCTTGTGCCCCTTCAGCAAAGTCATGCCTGCGCATTAGTGTTGCATAATGTGTTGTAAACAAAGAATAACAGGCGCATATAGGTGACTATAGGGCTGTTATTTCATGTCTACAGGGCTCTGGTAAACATTGTATTTAGAAAGTACAGTAGTTTCGATGCTATTCCACTTATTATTTATTGAATCCTACTTTGCAGCATTTCATTCACTTAGCCAATTAATCACAATAAACAAGGGACAACTGTGTTATTACTTTTACAGATGAAAAAACCTTAACTGTATTGTCTTATATTTCAACTAATAAAAATAATCTCAGCACCTTCCCGTTAATTAAATTATTTTTTCAAGTTATTTATTTTTTAAATACAGTTTTTTGTGTTGAATTGCTGTAATGAGCTCAGTGGCAACATAAGATATTAGTATAATTTCATGTATTCTATGTACTTGCTTCTTCTGTGCTGAAAACCCATTCCTGTTCAGTCCTGTTACTTAAATGAGCCATCTTGGCTTTAGAAACTCATACACATCACCTATTAACTCTTCTCTTTTGTCAGTATATTAACATGAAGCATAGTTGCAAATTATAGGCCAAATATTATATACATATAACATTTTTAGCAACTATGCTCCTCCATTTAAGCAAAAAAGGCTCAATAGAATAAAGTTCAAGAGAAGTTGAGGGTGTTATTTGACACCCACCAGCCCCAGGCCTGGTTCCAAAAAGCCTACAATTACCATTAATATTCTTATATTCTGTACTTCCTCACTGCTGAAAAGTTCTGCACACTTTCCCCTTCAGTCGGGAGGGACAGACAACCCAATCATTTAGAGAGAGCTGACAAATGCAATAAGCCAAAGGCAGCCTCGAAATGGGTTTTAAGATATTGTATTACTCTGTTTATGTAAGACTACGTCTTAATTATAGCGTGTTCACATGTGCACGTGTTACTGCGCGTCTGCCTGCGTCCTTGTGCGGCCGCCTAATTGCCGTTGATAGGCTCGGAAAAGTGACATCATCACCAGATAGTCTGGTTTTGCCGCAGAGGTTGCACCAGAGGTCAGGAGTGAAACAGTGCTCGGGGATGTGGTGGGCCCAAAAAAAAGAAGCACGCAGCAAAGCACGGCAGCCACCATGAGTCCATCAGCGGTGAATGTAACTGCTTTGGACGTGGTGAAGGACTGCGGGCTACGTTTATGCATCTCAGTTGTTTTAATCTTTAGCTTTCATTTTAAGAAATATTTGCATCATGGCAGAGGGAAAATATCAGACTTTATAGGAAACATCAGAAAGAAAGTCCATGTAGACGCTATACAACTTATCGTGATATGATATCATACACCTTTTAGTATACAGCACATGAATGCAGTAAAAAAAAAAGCACGATTATATCATAGTACTGTACATGGAGCTGAAAAGGTTTACGGAAGAAACATACTTTAGCTAAGCGCATACTGTACACTTTTAGGTGCGTATGAATAAATAAAGATTATTAGATTCTCTCCTGTACATTGTTTTGTTCAGGAGTAAAGTAATACTGTTGTTTTCGTTCCCCGCAAAATATTCCATGTACCTGTAGCAAGTTTGTCGCTGTTTCCACCTAGTGGCCACTGCACGTTATTACATGGCAGCATCATTTTCCTGGAAGATACACAAGTGGGTGGGGGTGGGGGGGTCTCAAAATAAAAAATAATTGTGAATGGAGCACAATAGTAAATGATTTCCATCACCGTCATAAGCAAAATGAAAGGTAACACAATTCAGCTATAAATCGTTTTATTATTACGTGGTTTGGATTTTTGATTTTATTCTCCCCCTATCTTCCCATGAAATGGTTCGGTCCAGTTAAAAACAGATGCGACATGTCAGTTGATAGTGATGGAAATGTCGGCTCTTGTTAGAAAGCCGGTTCTTTTGGTACGGCTCCCAGGTGGCTCCTCCGATTGTTGTTGTCTTAAATTATTTATTACCAAATTATGTGTATTGTGTAAAATTAATTAGTAATGTTATCAGTGATTTTAAAACACATTAAAAATGATATATAAATGTTTATTATTTACATTTAAAATTTTAATATCAATGAGCGTCTACAAATATTCTTCACTTCAAAGAGTCGGTTCTTTCAACCGATACGTTCCCGACCGACACAGCACTATCTCCCGCTAGCTTAGCTAGATAGCTTCTGTCACGTCACTCGTAGAAGGCAGTCTTTGCCAACTAAACCTAAAAGAAAGCAAAACGAGTGGATAAAAATAAGGCGTACATTATGCCATATGTTTTTTTAAAAGAAAGTTTTTTGTTTTTTTAAAGAAAGTTAAGTTTACAGCAAAACCAACCAGCTAGCTTGACGTGTACTGTACTGGGGAAGGACTGTAGTTACCTTTCGCCGCCATTTTGGGAGTGCCCTGCAATGTCTTTTTAAATTAAATCTGAACTATTTTGGTACGTGTACTAGCTTCATTTTCTAGCATATTTGCTACATGAAGACAGAGGTATGCTAACTCGTACAGAATTCTTGGCTAATATTCGTTCTAGAAAGTACACTAATGATGTGGAGTTCGATACTGAAATATCGATACTTCTGATGCTAGCGCTTCAGGCACTATTTTTGATTCTCGCATCAACATATCGACACTGTTGATACTTATTTGAAGTAATGTTTGTCTGAAAACATTTTTCCGTTGAAACTATGTGTGAATCGTGAATGAAGTTATCGTTTTTATAATAGTTCTAAATAATCGCTTATTTTAATATTGTTATTTTTTTACTTGTCGTTTTTTAAAATGTTTAAAATACCATTTTCACATTTGTAACTAAAACGTAATTACATGTATTTTATTCATTATACTATGATACAAAATACATTACTTTTTTAAAATAAAAAGTATTGGTACTGCCGACAAGAGAGTGAGTTTTACTCAGTATCGAATCAGAAACGAAATCATTGGTATCGCATAACACTCAAGTACGCTACTGGACATCTAACGAGGGAAGACTTTTGTGTGCTACCACGCTTGTCCTCACGGGGGTGCCATTGTTTCACATGTACTTCTTTTATTTTACAGCAACCTCCGTTTAACGCCAGATGCACATATTCCGCTTTGTGTTCTTCATTCAAAACAAATGTCAGCTAGCAGTTATCTCGGAATCTTTTCACGCAATTTAGCGACAGTTTTGTGTAAATTGTGTGAGAAACGACAACAGGCAACAATGCCGAGTCAGCGGCGGTTTTAAAGGCTTCGGCGCTTTTTCACTCGGGCATTTCACACAATCAATTCCCATGTGAAAGGGGTCGGGTCATTGGCTGCGACTGTCACAACAAGGTCTTAAATAACCACCTAAGTGACACGTCTGTGTTGTGATTATGCAATTCCGCGTGTAACACAATAGCACGGCACACATTGTTGTCGCTCACCTCAAGTTCCTTACTCACACGTATCAATTTACAGCCAAAGCAAATCAAAAGGGTTGATCGCAGGTTGACTAAAAGTTACATTTATGTGTGTTATAGCTGCTTTGCGTGAAATTTGCGAGCTGGTTTTCCCGTATGCGGTTGAATAGCCTGGGGTCATTACACTGGTGAAATGCTTGCTTCCATAACACGCTGATCAAATATGTATGAAGCAAGCATATTTCCAGCCATGTCACTGTGTGTTGTTAATCAAGTGTTCCAATGTTGTTCGTGAACTATTAAAGGAACTGTTACGTATTTACTCATTTGTTAGATGGTCCATCTACTGCACGTTTACGTTATACGTATGTAATCATTGTTTATGGCAGTGGTTCTCATACACTTCACAGCTCTCCATTTTGTTGCATTTTCCTGGTTTCAGTTTGTACAGATAAATACATATTATCAGTTGTCATAGTATTTCAACTGGGGGGGGCGCAACAACATTTCTGGCCCCTGGGAGGGGTGACAGAAAATAACTGAGAACTGAGAAAAAAGTAGGGAAGTCCAGACTTCTCGGTCTCTGGCGACCTTATCCAGCTCCACCAGGAGGACACCAAGACGTAAATGCTGGAGGTCACAGCCTGATGATGCCATAAGGACCACATTGTCTGCAAATAGCAGAGAGGAGATCCTAAGGTCCCCAAGCTGGACTCCCTCAACACCTTGACTGCACCTAGAAATTCTGTCCATGAATGTTATGGACAGAATCGGTGACAAAGGGCAGCCTTGCTGGAGGCCAACATTCACCGGAAACAAGCTCGACTTACTGCTGGCAATGCGAACCAGGCTCCTGCTTCGATTGTACAAGGACCGAATGGCACGTAGTAGAGGACCACCAATTCCGTACTCCCTGAGCACACCCACGGGACACCACAAGGGACACGGTCGAATGCCTTTTCCAAGTCTACAAAGCTCATGTAGACCATCCATCCATTTTCCTCTGCTTATCCGGGTCGCGGGGGCAGCAGCTTCAGTAGGGAAGTCCAGACTTCCCGGTCCCCAGCGACCTCTTCCAGCTCCATCGGGAGGACACCAAGGCGTTCCCAGGCCAGCTGTGAGACATAGTCCCTCCAGCGTGTCCTAGGTCTTCCCGGGGGCCTTCTCCCGACTGGGCATGCCCGAAACACCTCACCAGGGAGGCACCGGGGAGGCATCCGGACTAGATGCCCGAGCCACCTCAACTGGCTCCTATCGATGTGAAGGAGCAACGGCTCTACTCTGAGCTCCTCCCGGATGGCCGAGCTCCTCACCCTATCTCTTAGGGTGAGTCCAGCCACCCTACGAAGGAAACTCATTTCCGCCGCTTGTATCCGCGATCTCATTCTTTCGGTCATGACCCATAACTCATGACCATAGGTGAGGGTGGGAACGTAGATCGATCGGTAAACAGAGAGCTTTGCCTTCTGGCTCAGCTCTCTCTTCACCACGACGGTCCGGTACAGAGCCCGCATTACTGCAGATGCTGCACCGATCCGTCTGTCGATCTCAAGCTCCAACCTTCCCTCACTCGTGAACAAGAACCCGAGAAACTTGAACTCCTCCACCTGAGGCAAGACCTCACTCCCAACCCGGAGGGTACAGTCCACCTGTTCCTGACTTAGAACCATGGCCTCGGATTTGCTTCTCGGAGATGCTGAGTCTCATCCCAGAAGCTTCACACTCAGCTGCAAACCGCTCCAGTAAACGCTGAAGGTCACAGCCTGATGAGGCCATAAGGACCACATCAAACAGAATCGGTGACAAAGGGCAGCCTTGGTGGAGGCCAACGTTCTAGGGAAACAAGCTCGACTTACTGCTGGCAATGCGAACCAGGCTCCTGCTTCGATTGTACAAGGACCGAATGGCACAAAGTAGCGGGCCACCAATCCCGTACTCCCGGAGCACCCCCCACAGGACACCACGAGGGACACGGTCCTGAAGTCCAAAACACAATGCAACAACACAATGCAGTTCATACCTGTAAAAAAAGCTCAAAAGATTCCGTGAAATAACGAATCCGTGAAAGGTGATATGTATGTATGTCTATATATATGTATATATGTGGTTTGTACAAAATATACAAATACAGTATATATATATATATATATATATATATCGGGTTCTCAATAGTATTTTCAAATCATGGGTGGGAGGCCTGAAAAATGTATGTCCCCTAGGGCGGCATGTAACTGTTATATGCTGTTTTAATAGCCCCAAGCTAACATTGCCTTCAACATATATAAACATGCCAATTTGCCATTAATGTGTGGTCATTTTACATTGACTAGATAAAGAGATTGTGATGACTTGAAGCCCGATCTGCTCTACAACTGCGTGGATCATCCCCGTGCATTCCTTGGCCAGTGTAGCCAGTGAGGTGATTACGGAGTATCATTTCCTCCAAAGAAAGCGGACTCATTTTCTGGGTCAGTGGAGCCCTCCAAGGGGCCCAATGAGTTTAAAGGGGCTCTGTCATGCTTACGCGAGCGCTCCAATGAGCAACGTCGCCCTCACCACTTTGCTGAAGTCAACATCTATTATACTTCTGCTATATACTTGTTGTTTTTTCGAACTCATTGGGTGTTGTAGTCTTAGCTGTCTTATACAGGAACTATACGCTTTTGGGTGTGTGTAGCGTTTCTATACATAAGCACAGTGCCAACTAGTGGGCTGGCATGCACATGACAGTTTTGCTTAGTGTCTCCACCTTTTTGGGTTTTTTTTAACTTTAGGTTCAGTTATTATCTCATAAATGTACTTGAGAGAGTCTGCAAGAAATTTTTACGATGTGAAGTTCATTCTGAGGAGTTGTTGTTGCGTGTAGTGAGATTTCAGATCATCATTGACTTCCCGTTCCTATCTATGCTTTCGTCCAGACACACAGCATAACCCAGGATGAACTGATGTCATGCTGTGGGTGTGGGTATGTGTGTGTGCGTGTGTGCGTGCGTGTGTGTGTGTGTGTTATATTGTCCACAGAGATTCCCTAAATGAGGTTAAATCACATGAGGATGACTAACTGTGCCCACAAATCATATAATGTTCACAGGCAGGGGAATGAAAATGTGTGTGTGTGTGCGTGCGTGTGCGTGTAAACTGGTAGTACTTTGTCCTAACTCAACATCAAGACCAGAAACAACCGATTTATCTCAACTGCTAACTGTAAAAGGTGACATACTGTATCTGACCTCCTATGAACTGTCATACCACGTTGTTTCTCCGGGGGTGCCAGCGAGTCACACCTAACAAAACCTATACAATTTTTACAAATCAGAGTTGTCTAAAGTACAGCCCGGGGGACCTATGGCAGTTTTTTAATTGGTCTGCATAGGATTGCAAAAATATAATTTAACAAGAAAACATTTTTAAAGAAGGAATTTTAAAAGAACAAAGTCAAAATACTAAGAAAATACCTATTTTTAAAATTACAATATTATCGAAAACAAATAAAAACAATTAATAAAGTTGTAAAATTTGGTAAATTAGGTTACTGGAAAAAAATGGAAAAAAATATAAAAATATATAAAAAAATATTAGTAAGTATAATTAGAATAATTACTGTTAAATATTACTATTGCAACAACACATCATCAGAGTAAAACTAACTTGTCTCACTGTATTGTATATAATACAATAATAATATAATATTTATTATATATATAATTTTTTTTTAACTATTATAATAGTTTTTATTGTACAGTATATGGGCATATATACTGTATATAGATATATGTATCATTACTAAATTATAAAAAAGTCCAAATATTACTTGCTGGTGTGTTTTGGATCATTGTCCTGCTGCAGAACCCAAGTTGGTTTCAGCTTGAGGTCACCAACAGATGGCCAAACATTGTCCTTCGGGATGTTTTTGGTAATCAGCACCATTATTTGTTCCATTTATCACAGCAAGTCTTCCAGGCTTGAAGCAGCAAAACAGCCCCAGACCTTTACACTACCACCACCTTATTTTACTGTTGCTACTATGTTCTTTTTCTGCATTTACTTTTACTCCATATGTAAAGGGACACACACCTTCCAAAAAGTCAGACCAGGGAGTATTTTCCCAAAGATCATTGGGATCATCAAGAAGTTTTCTGGCAAAATTGAGATGAGCCTTAATGTTCTTTTTATTCTGCAGTGGTTCATGTTTTGGCCATTTCTGCCCAGTAGGTTGTTGCGGGGTCTTTTGTGACCTCTTGGAGGAGTTGCTACTGCTCCATGGCAATTTGTGGATAATAGCTCTCGCTGTGTTTTGCTGGAGTCCCAAAGCTTTAGAAATGGCTTTATAACCTTTCCCAGACTGAGACCTCAGTTACTTTCTTTGTTAGGGGTGGGATGAGGGGGATTCATTTTTATTTAGACAATAAAGCATCATCATTTTGATTAATCCGGTGATAGGTTAGACCAAGGCATAAATGAACTTTTTTTTAAATTGATGTTAAAGTTTCACTGCAAACTCAAGATATAAAACCACCCAAAATAAATTAATAAATAGATCATAAATAATGATAAATCATTTTTTGTGACCTTAAAAGCCACAACTGCTTGACACTTTCCTAGAGAGACCAAATCAATGTGAAGCAAATACAAACAGTTAGTGGTTTGGTCCGCAACAAATCAGGACAGCGGCAAAAATGTCCATCACTGTTTGTCAAAGTCAAAGCTGAAATGTGTGAACACAAAGATAATAGGTCTGCTTTCATGCATGACTAAGGAAATTTTAAAACTATCTGAAATCAGATATATTTCCATTTAAAATGAAAAAAGTTGATTATTAGTTTATGATTAATCAGTTAATTGTTGCAGCTGTAGTTTGCTTAAGCGCATTTCTAACAATGCTTAAAATGCATCTTGTGCTCAAAGTCGGCTATTATAATTTCAAACGACTCGTTCTCGGCAGATATTCCGTGCTTGCTTTTTGACATCTATGCATGATTGGCACCCCGAGCGGACCAGTTAGCGGGCCTGCACTCCCAGCCACTCTACGCTCAGTGGGAAAAATTATCTCACGCCGAATGAGCTCATGTTAGCAGGGCTGACCTCAGTGCTGCTTCACCTGACACAATCTAATGGAGAAGGGAGCGCTCTCTCGGCCCTGATTTTCCTCTCCCGGAAATTGAGCTAACGTTACATCACAGCTGCACATGTGGAAAAAAGCAAAACAAGGTGTGTTCAACCAAGAAACGTATTAAATAAAGATGCTCAAACAGCTTATAAACACATTTTTACAATGTTTTGCAAGATGACATAATGAGTCCCTTTTTGGACACCAAACCCAAGCAGAGCACTCAACATGGCAACTCGGAGCACAATGTCCAGCACTCAAAAGCTAAAATAACTTGCTATGAATCTGTTTTTACTCTCATCTCATGTCCGAGTGTGCTTTTGTGTTGGACTGATAATAGACATCTTTGTAGTCTTTTACTGGTCCTCCCTGTGGACCAACAGGGGAGGATTTGATGGTGCCCGTATGCTGCTGGGACCCCTACAGATAAACCAGCTGCAGTTTTATAATTGCCATAGCATGATTTGTGTGTGTGTGTCTTCACCCACACATGGGCATGTATTGGGAAATGTGTGAGTGACAACGTTGGGGGGGGGTTGTTCACGCCAAAAGGCGGCGACAACAAGAGGGAGAGAGGTATCAACAAAGATCCTCTCTGTCCCCTTGCAGTCGTCCTGCTTTGAGAAGCAAACAATGACCCCCCCACCCTGCTCTTTTTAGGGCCACTTTCAAAGTGTGAATGTTTAAATACACACGAATGTGACCATTACAAGTCAAGTGGGCGTGTCCCAAGGCTGACCCTTTCAGCTACTATTGCGTTAGGTGACAAAAAAAACAAACCACAAAGTGACATGAGTGTAAAAACGCTGACAAGAATGCTTTTGCGATGTGTGTGTGTGTATCAGTGCGTGCTTTGTGCGTTCTCACTGGCAGTCGAGCTGGGCCGCCGCAGCTGCATGGCTGCCGCTTCTTTTCCAAAAACAGGCCTATAAAAGCTATTGTGCCCACCTGATTGATCTTTTGCTGTGCAGGATCGGCCCAGACAAGCCAGACGAGGTCCTCACTCCAAACAAGCGGGCCAGTGTGTGCCATAGATGAGGCTGGGCCGCAGGTGGCGAGGGGGCGAGGAGGGACACCGGCACTCATCGCGTGCCAGCGTTGACTTTTCTTTAACACAGCACGGCATTCCGGCAACACTGCTGCTGAATGACCAACTGGACTCTACTGGAAGCACGTAATACACGCCATTCGTTACAAAAACAACAGGAATCATTACGTTCTACCCCAGTCCTGTAGATGGCGGTAAAGCATGTTAGTGCGTGTTTGTTTGTTTTTCCACCACAGCTTCATCTGCTGGATTTGCTGGATCACCGCCCCACTTGACCCCAAAGCAAATTAATCCTTTCCAGAGACCGAAAAATATTTTTTATAGAAAATAACGATCAAATAATTGCAATATCATTGGGTGCAACTTCTTGTCTAGTAAATCCAATTCAATTGTGTTCTTTCTCAAATTTCTGCCAGCACAAATTTCTTTAGGCCCATGGTGGGTTATTTAGCGATTAAGTGCAAAAGAATAATGCACAAACAATGACTCAGTACAGAACAAAGTGACTGTAATATTGTTTGACTGTACTTTTGGGAGGGATTTTGAGTGTTTTGTTGCATTTTGATCAAGTCTTTTCTTTCTGCTGTGTCCTGTAGTTTAAAAATCACAAATCGCCAGACCTCAGCAGGATTATATAGACAGGAAGTGAGTCCTCAGCGTGCAACATAGTATCTTTAATGACACTCTCATTATTAGGACGCCTGAGGGGCCCAGCAACGTGATGCCACGGCAGCCCAAAACAATGCAACTCACCAGCGTTTGACCTTTGCAGGAAGTGCTGTTTGCACGGCCGACTCTCTTTTCTTTGTGGTTATTTTCAGGTGCGTATTGTTTGTATCCTGACCGCACCTCGGCTGCCTCCCCGCTGACTTGGCCGTTGGCAGCGTGAATGGGTGAGGATGCGAGGGAACCTGCGCGGGGACTGACGCTGTTATTTTGGGCAACCCTGCAGGAGAAACTGGAAACAGAGTTGTCCGGGCTCAAGGGTGCAACACGAGGATGTGTGACGTCGGTTCACACCAGTGCTGTTTTTGAAACCCTCTCCAGGTGGCGTGGCCCATGAGAGAAGCCGCTCTTCTTCCAAACAAACCTTCCCTGGTATCAGAGTGTTTACTTAAAGGTACCCGCTCTTAGTAACACCTCATTTTCAGTATTGTGGTTAGTTTAATATAAAAAAATAAAAAATTCTAAAGGAAAATTTGTAGACAAATAAGGAAAAAATTCTATAACAATTTGTCTTATTTTTACCAGAAAAAATA